>CM046441.1:43881022-44481022 GCA_025506515.1 Flaveria trinervia
GAAGATTTAGATAACTAGAAGTTTTATTGTAATAAATATATTTTATGTGAACAAAATATATTTTATCTTGTTTTTAGTCATTTGATGCTTAATATGTAATTTTGTATTAATTAGTATAAGTCTAGGAGTTAAGTGGAATTAGGGAATATTAGTCTAGATTAAAAATAGTTTAATTGTCATTAGGGTTGGCTAATGGTTGAATGACCAATAGATTGAGGGATTATTTATAAATATATTTTGCAATTTAATTAAAGATTAAAAGGGTTTTGATTGTAATTATCATATTTTGATTTAAATCTTCATGATTTGATTGAAGTGTGATTTTCCTGGAGTCATAATTTGGTATCAAAGTCTTATTCGATCAAATGCATTAAAGAATTGAAGAAATTGTTGTTGATTTTTGAATATGTTAATCAAATTTTAGAGTGAGAAACTAGGTTTATAGAGCGAAAAAGTAGATCTAAGTTTAAATTTCTTCAAATTCAACAACAATAACATCAAATCTATCATTATCTACAACATATATTGAATCTACATCATAGTTTATACAAGAAAAATCAAAGAAAATTAGATCTGAAAAAGTTTATCTCACACACTAGTGTGTGTGTTCTTGGTGTTTTTAAGCTTCAACATCTTCATCTAGCGAAACTAAATCCATTCTTGAACAAAAGTTCTATCTGTTCGGCGAAACTATTAAGTTCCGGAGAAATTACGCTCCGGTGAAAATTATAGTTTCGTCGGCGAAACTACCACATTCCGGCGAAATTGTTCTTTTTCCGCCAAACTCCAAATTCCGGCGAAATTGTTCTTTTTCCGCCAAACTCTAAATTCCAGTGAAACTTTGAGCGAAACTACATATTTTCCAGCGAAACTATCAAAATGCAAAATTAAAAAAAAAAATCAGTGAAAATACAAAAAAAATAAATATAAATAAAAATAAAAAACTTTGAGACAAAATCCCTCATTTAAAAGGTGCCCCACAGTAAAGCAGATTCACGTGTTTTACTACTACTCCGTCATCATCATTATATTGTTATCTTCTTCTTGCTCTCATGAAAAGGTAAGCTCCGATTGAGAAATTGATAACTACAAGAAGCGGCCAGAAGAACTTATAATGTCGAGCAAACGACTCCTTCGGTGGCGTCGGAGGAACACGCGAAGACGAAGAAGCAGTAGATTGACTAGCCATTGAAGACAACAACGACGACGTCACCGGTGACGGTGTCGGAGAAGGCCGCGGTTGTTGTTGTAGATGTTCTTTAGTTGAGCTTTCTCGGCTTGTGAATTTATAGTTTGTTGTTATCTTCTTCTGATTCATGTGGATCTGAATCTGATGCGGCAAAGAAGAGGAGGAGGCAGTGTTTGATCTGCAACAAGAAGGTCGGTGGATTCAAGAGCAGGTGTGGGGATACGTTTTGTGGTGGTTGGGAGTTCTATTTCAATCGATTTGGAGCAGAAGGAGCAGCTTGTTTGACATGCTTTGAAGATGAATGCAGAAGTATTGATTGAAGTATTGAATGTAGATGTGTGAGGTTGATGTTATAGCGAAGAAGTATTGTTTGAAGTGACGCGCGCGCCGAAGTGTGATGTTTTGTTTTGGGGTTTCAGAGCTGAAATCACAGTATTAATCAAAGTTGAAGTGTTGAGATTGAAATGAGAGGTGGAGTGTGGGATAGTTAGGGTGAGGGTTAATGTTTGTTATTGGGTTTTCTCATTGAATTGGGTTTAGATTAACAAATCAGGCTAACATTGGGGCTAACATTTTAAATATGATAAATGGGTTATTTGATAAATGAGTTATTTGATTCAATTGTTAATTGAAGATCAAGTATATCTTTTAATTGGGTTGGGTTGGGCTCATTAACAGATTGTCTTGAGCTTAAAATTTATTTGGGCCAGTAAAATTAGAAATTAGGCTGGATTAAATAAGGTGGGGCTAATAAAAAAGTCCAAAAAATTGACTAGTTTGGATTATTCGACCCCAGTTGCAAAGATTTTATAGCGTGACATTTAAAAATAATATTATTCCCGGAGGAGAATTTTTACAATTTTTGAGAAAAATATTTTGGGGGCGTTTAATTGTTAATATTTTTAAAATGTCATCTTCAGAATATTTTAAATCAGATAATCTCACAACGACAGAAAGCCGATTTGACTCTTTTGCATCAATGAAGAAAGAAAAATTATTAGATTTGATTGGTCGATTCTTATTTGATTGGATTTAAATAAGGTGTGGGCTAATAAAAAAGTCCAAATAAAATTGACTAGTTTGGATTATTCGACCCCAGTTGCAAAGATTTTATAGCGTCACATTTAAAAATAATATTTTTACCGGGGTAGAATTATTTTACAATTTTTGAGAAAAATATTTTTGGGGCTTTTAATTGTTTAATATTTTTAAAGTGTAATCTTCAGAATATTTTAAATCAAATAATCTCACAATGACAGAAAGCCGATTTAACTCTTTTGCATCAATGAAGAAAGGAAAATTATTAGATTTGATTAGTCGATTTTTATTTGATTGGATTTAAATAAGGTGTGGGCTAATAAAAAGTCAAATAAAATTGACTATTTTGGATTATTGACCCCAGTTGCAAAGATTTTATAGCGTGACATTTAAAAATAATATTTTTCCCGGGGGAGAATTATTTTACAATTTTTGAGAAAAATATTTTTGGGGCGTTTAATTGTTTAATATTTTTAAAATGTCATCTTCAGAATATTTTAAATCAGATAATCTCACAATGACAAGAGCCGATTTGACTCTTTTGCAGCAATGAAGAAAGAAAAATTATTAGATTTGATTGGTCGATTCTTAATGGTGGCAAATAATCTAAAGAAGCATGTTCCTGATCTAGTAATCATGAAAAATTTCAAAAGCTTCTCGACTCTCTTCCGTCTGCATGGAATCAAGTTAAAATGCTGAAGCAAGAAAGAGGTTATGTCGACACAAAACTTATGAATATGATCAACAGACTAAAATCTCTCGAGCTGGATATCCACAAAAATGAATTTCAGCAAGCCGTGTTCCCACATCAACCCACGCGCTTAATACTGATCTTGTTTCTTTTGTAACAAGCATACTTGATTACAAAGCCGAGCTGATTGAAAAGATGAAACTATTGAGAATTGATTTGGATTCCAATGTTAAAATCGAAGAACATTGTGAAGCTTTGAGCGTTGATACTGACAGTAAACCTAAATTTGAGAGAAATGAGGGTAATGAAGACAAGAAAGCTGATACTAGAAATAAAGAGTTTGAGGATAAAGAACTGTTAAAATTCAAAGAAGAGGTACAACAGAGAATCACAAAAGTTTGCGACTGTGAGAAGAGCCTAGCTTCAAAAAAAACTATCATGGTCCTCCTTATGAGACCTTTCAGGATATGTGTTTCTTCTTCTTGCAGAATCCATTATTTGGGATTTATAAGGCAAACGATTGTTACTGGAAAATGAAAAAAAATTAAAAACAATCAATCAGGAATTAAAGAAAAATGAAATTTCTTTTTCAAGAAAACTTAATGAAGCATTGACTGAAAATGATCCTTTAAAAGAACCATTTTGGAGCATAACGTTGAAATAATACTCTGAGAGAAAGGGTTGTTTAGTTCAATTTGACACACACAACTTCAAACGAAGCTTGATAAATGGACCCTTTCACATATGAAAAAGGATGAGCTCATTGCTAAACAACAAGGGTGAGGGTAAAACATGGGATTGGATATAAATCTGATGGTGAAACTATATTTAATTTCAGTTCCACTCCTTCTACTTTATGTTATTCACAATCCCCAGACCTCATTCAACAAACGATTTGATTGAAGATGCAGAAACTAATCGTTTAAATAAAAGTTTAAGCAGCGTTAATCTTAAAGAGGTTAGAGATGTGCAGGATTCTCGTGTAGGTTTGGGATTCCTCAAGCAAGGGTCTGATAAGAAGATTAATGACGATTCCACTTTTGATGCTCCAACACCAATATCAATTGCTTCTCTAACTTTCTTCAACAAATTCAAATCAGGTAACATTCCTTCGTTTGTTCTTGTCGGTTTGTCAAAGAAGGAACAGTTGTTGAATCATCAGGTAATGATAATCCTATAACCGAAGCCGACACATAGGAGGTGTCAATCAAGATCCTTTGGAAGCAGATTTGTGTATACGAGACTGGATAAGCTCAGATGATGATCAAACACAGTGGAGCGTGTGGTTCCTCACAGATCAAGATATCTCCTGACTTTGTCAAGTATCAAAAGATTCCAAAAGCTGAATTAAATATGGATCTCTTCTCCAATTGCAAAACAACCCAATCAAGTGAAGATCTCATTCTCTGTTCAGCAAGGGAAACTTCATAACAAGCAAGAATTTGCAACAAGCTCAAAGCAATCCTCATCCCCACCTTCACCACACGGGACTACAAAGCATCAAAAGCCTTTCAAGGCTTGTTTTGAGTGTGGAAAAGAAGGTCATGTGGTAAAGAAGTGCCCTCAAAGACTTGCTTCGAATGGTAAAGGCAAAACGAACTGCTTCTCCGAATGTAAGACTACAAAGAATATCCAGACGGTAAAGGCAAACGGGTTGCTTCTCTTGATCAAGAGGTAAAAAGCACACATCTTTGAATGGTTGGATGAAAAATCCTATATCCAAACCTTTTCATGTGAAGCCGGTTTCACATGATTCAAAGATGAAAATGACCAAAGGTTCAAAACCATATTGTTTTCCTTCTGGTCTTAAACAGAAAATAATTTCCAAATTTAATTTATTCAGATCCAAATTAATTAAATTGAAATAAATTTGGAAATTAAAAAGAAGGATACAGATATCCCATACTGTTAAATGGTTATGTGCAAAAGCAGGTTTCTTGTATTGATGAAAAGGAACTTCTAGGACTACGATGCATGGGTTCCCCTTTCAAGCTAATCTATTAATGAGAGCATGAACAATTCAGGAGGACTGTTAGTAATACGGTTTACTGAGAGAGACTGCTCCTAATTCAAATTTGAGGCGAACAAACAGGTTAAGGTCATGGTATTTTATCCACAATCTGGATTTTTACCTATACAATCACAGTTCTCACTTCACAATCACTGCATATTTCTTGAGAATTCATTTCATACCTTCATATCAGTGTAGTTTGGAAGACCTTCTTTGATAACTTTTTATTTTTGTCAGTCTTTAAAAAAATAAAAAAGTAAAAAAAATAAAAAAAGTTTGTAAAAATAAAATTTAGGTGGAGAGTATAAGTAAATAAAATGAAAAGAGAACTGGGAACTTGATTGAGATGATGAGAAATGATTGTATATCTTCTTGAAATGCTTGTTTTGCATGACTTGCGTTTTAAAATGAGAAATGATAGTAACTGATGTTGTTATCTGATTCACATCTTATTTTAATTGAAAATAATAAAAAACAAACAGATTCTTAATGATATGCTTGGTAGACTCAGCTGAAGAATAAAGTAACAGCGGCATCATGATTTAAATTAAAATATATACTTAAGGACGTCTAGATTTACGCAATCTTTTTTGGCCTGCACAAAAACTGAGTCCGAAAAAAAATTGGATTAAGAAAAGATCTTTCACCCACCATGATACAAATCTTATAAGCCATATCTTTGAATCATGTCTGGTGTATTTATGTGTCTTGTACTTGTGCTATCTCCTCTGCTGTATGGTAGTACTGACCTGGAGTGATGATCTCCTCTGCTTTACGGTAGTACTGACTTGGAGCTCTCATCGGCACATGAATAAATGGTCATCTCCTTTGTTATATGTAAGTATAGACCTGGAGCTCTCACCATCTTGATCTAAGTTGTGTTAAATCATCTAAATGATGAATTCATCATAGAATGCAATATTCTGTTGAGGTGAGGGTTTTGCCAAAATTCAAGAAATATAGATCGTAACAAAATTCAAGAAATCCTGAGGTTAGGTGAGAGTTTTCGCCAAATGATTGTGGGGTCCTAACATTCTCAAGCATTTAATCGAACCTTAACGAATCATCTTCTGCTTGTTGAAAAAGAAAGGGAATGGGTTTAAATGGACAAACATATCAGCAATTGTTATTGATCTGTTTGAGAATTTCAAAATCAATCAAAGACTGTGATTAGATTCAGTTATCATTGTGATCTCATTTCTTGTCGATGTTTAAATTCATCTTTATGCTAATGTATATCTTGAGGATATGATCTCATGATTGATTCAGTTCTCGATTATAAAATTTAATATAATAAATGTATATAACAAAGAAATTATAATAAATTTTCATTTCTAAATTTCTTTTAGGTCTTCCATATTATACTGTTACATTTTTCATGCATTTCATTAAAATTACGCACAAACGAACACGGGTTCGCTTGTTTTTCACAAACGGATAAGCACGAGTTTATTTTGTTAAAATAAAATGATCTAATTAGAAATGTCGAGATTGTTTTTGAGAATGTGTTTCAGATTTTTGCTGCAAGTGATGACCGATCATCAGTGAGTAGTGTACCTAATCAGAGAAACTGTTTCTCAAGTTTGCAGAAGATACCGAGCTAGGAATCCTCCTCCTACATATTCTGAAGCACTCAAGATTAGAGATTTGAGAAATTTGTTCCAATATCCTTGAAAAGCTTGCACTCGAAAAGGGGGAGCATATAAATAGGGGGAGCTTATGAGATGAATAATTTTTCTCATTAGATTCAGAAAGTTTAAATTTGAAGATCTTTCTACTATTGACTTTTTGGTGCTGATTCGCGTAAAGACTGGATAATGATAGACAAAGGAGGAGTATTGTTGGAGCTGTACAAGATAGTCTATATTATCAACATAGTCAAAATCAACAAAAGTCAACGTCACGGTCAAAGTCAACGCAAAAGTCAAACCCGACACGTTCGAGACGAGGAATCAAGACGAGACGTTGAAGATTTAGATAACTAGGAATTATATTGTAATAAATATATTTTGTGTGAACAAAATATATTTTATCTTGTTTTTGTCATTATTATGCTTAATATATAATTTTGTATAATTAGCCTAAGTCTGGGGAGCTAAGTGCAATTATTGAATATTAGTCTAGACTATAAATAGGTTAATTGTTATTAGTGTTGGTTGATGGTTGAATGACCAATAGATTGAGGATTATTGGTAAACACGGATTTTTGCAATCTAATTGAAGATCACAGGGATTTTGATTGTGATTATCAATTTGATCTAAGTCTTCATGGTTTGATTCAAGTGTGATTACCTGGAGTTACTGTATGTATGTATGTATTATCTATGTAACATTTGTATGTATGTATGTATGTAGCCATGCATTGAATACAACAGCTGAAGAGTTTACAAGTGCTGAAGATCAACAACTGATGTACAAAGTCTGAAGACAAAGACTAAAGACATCAGCTGATGATATCTACTAAAGTCATCAGCTGATGAAACGTCTGAAGTTCAAGTCTGAAGATCAAGTACTGAAGTTTTAGTAGTTTGTCACAACAGCTGAAGAGTACTTCTTCAGTAGTTGTGATATCAGTAGTTTTATATTTTTAGTTTCAGTAGTTTTGTAAAACGCTGAAGAGCTTGTTTTCAGTCGTTGTAGTTTCAGTAGTTTTATGTTTTTAGTAGTTATAACAACTGATAACACTTAGCATTTTTGTAAGGAGATGTCAGCTGTTTTGACATCTTCAGTAGTTGTGTTTCAGTTGTATAATCTGTTAGATGTCACTATCAAGTGACATCAGCAGACGTCACATCTCTTATATAAGAGGTGTCGACCTAATGGAAGTGTGACATTCTGTTACCATGAAAGCGAAATTGAATGAAATATATTTCAGAATTCTCTCTCTATAACCGTCTTTGTTCTTCATTGAATATCGTTTCGTTCTTGTGAATCGGCTAATTCGTTGTTTGAATTCCGCTGCTATACTCTCAATCAATCGAACATAGATCACTGATCCTAACAAGTAGTATCAGAGCTGGTTAATCATTGATCGATCTAACAATTGATCATTGAAACTGCTAATTGATATCTGTGTTGATTGAATTAGCGTATTCGCAAGAACTGGTTATAGATTATTGAATTTCTGTCGCTTTCGTTCATTTATTTGAGATCTTTGGTTCAATTGGTTGTTGTGTTTTGTTCTAAATTGTTTTAGCTTAATCGAATTTGATTGAATCTGATATGATGACTCCTTCTAATGATCCTCACAATACCGGTCCTCAACCAAGCCTCCGATGCTGGTTAGGACCGAGTATAACATATGGCAACGAAGAATGCTTCATCACCTGTCTTTAACAGTTCAGGTTGTTGGACATCTGTGGTACATGGACCACATAAGCCTATGGTGAACAATCCGGAAACCAATCAAATGGTTCCGAAGAAGAAGGAACAATACTCTGATGAAGATCGGAAACTATTTGAGATTGATGCTAAAGCCCATGGAATTCTGGCCATGGCACTGCCTAATGAAATCTATTCAGGCTTATGCATCATGAAACTGCTCATGATCTCTGGAATGCCCTGAAGGACAATTCGGTGGCACAGATGAGGTCTTAGCAAACAATAGAGAAATCCTTGCCCAACAATATGAGACATTCTCTCATAGAAAGGGTGAGACACTGACTCAACAGTTTGAGCGTTTTTCCTGCTTGATATCTGAGCTGAAAATGGTGAAACAGGAATACACCAATAGCCAGATGAACAACAGATTCCTCAGATCACTGCCTGAGAGATGGGACACATACACTATTGTCCTACGCTCCAGTGCAAATCTGGATGGCCTATCTCTCACCCAACTTCATGGGAAACTGCTTACATTTGAAAGAGAGATAGAGCAGAAGAGGAAACTGTCCTCATCAGGAAAGCTCATGATGACTTTGTACCAGGGATACTGCCTTGGTTGGTCATGAGTCAGATATGCTGCATCTGAAAGCAATTATGATGAGCATATTGATTTCTCTCTCAAATAGTTCTGATCATGCATTTGTTGGTATTGAGAGTCATTCTGGCACAGTAATAGTGACATTTTTATGCTTCATAAGGAATGATCTGAAAGGATTGCTGATGATGATCTAGAAGAGATGGATATTCTGAGCCAAATGGCATTGATTAATATCAGATCTCAGAAGTTCTATAAGAGAACTGGCAGGAAATTTCCTGGACTCTCTGGCAAAACCAAAGTTGGTTTTGACAAGAGTAAGTTGAGGTGTCACAAATGCCAAAGGCTGGGACACTTTGCAAGGAGTGTAGATCAACTGGATCTAACTCTTCTGCACCTTTGTGACTTTTCCTAGTACTAGTCCACAAAACAGAGGGCAACATCCTGCTGGTTCTGGTCATCATTCACATCCTAGATCTCCTGCATACTTTGTTCCCCAGGGTCAAATGTCATATCCTTATCCCTGCTATTATGTGCCTCAACCAAATCCTGTTCAAGCTCCAATTGCACAACAACCACAAGCATTGCCTGAACCACAGCCTTCCCAATCTCATCAACAAACTCAACCTCAACAACACAGCTTCTTCACCCAGGAGTTGTTGACTGGAGCAGTTTACCAGATGACTTGTCTGGTCATGAACAACTGTTCTCAGGTGCTGGTCAACATGGTGGTGAAAGTCCTTTTGGAAATCTAGCTCTTATGGCTTTGGATTCTGCTGATACTTCATCCACTAATGCCTCTACATCAAAGGTATCACAGGTATCCTCTGAGGCAAAAGCCAATTATGTTCTGAAACATGCATAGCAGCATTTGCATCTATTAGAGAAGCAAATGTAGCTTTAATCAACAAGAACATTGAGCTAGAACAAATAATTTCCAAAAGCAAAGCTGAATTTGAGTCTGTGCTTAATGATAAAAATGATGAGATTTACAAACTTAAATGCCAAATAACTGATGATAAGGCTAGGGAAGAGATACTTCTAGAGAAGTATAAAGATCTCAAAGAAACCCTTGCAGTTACCCAGGTAGAGTGTGATAGATGGGTACAATCATGCAAAGGTTTTGAAATGCTTCTTAGTAAGCAATCTGCTTCCAATGTGAAGTTTGGCATTGGTTACAATCACACTGCTCCACCTACAGATTTTACTCCAAGAGCAGAGGTAGAATCTGATGGTGAGAGTAATAACCAATCCATCTCATCATGTGATCTACTTTCTGATACAACACAATCAGAAGTAGAAGTCAGCACAAGCCCTCTCAGAACCTATCAGCTGATGTTGATGGTTCCACTGCTGACACTCACATGATCAATGAGTTGATCAACTCAGGAGTTAATTCTGAAAGTCCTGAAAGGACTAGAGAGCAGGATTTAACACCTGAAGTTCAAACTCCAACTACTGCCAGTACTGAAAAGAAGAAAACTGTCAGTAGAAAGAGTTTGAAGACTACTAAAGAGGAAGTCAAGAAAGCAAACAATGCTTCCAAAGCACTGAAGAGCAAGTCTTCAGTTTCTTCACCCTCTTTAGTTGATGATCAACCTAAGATGAAGAAGAAACCATGTGAAGTATGTGGTTTGTTCAATCATCTTACAGATGATTGCTGGTACAAAAGAGGTTCCAAACTCAAACATAAAGAAGAAATTAAGAGAAAATGGTAAAAATGAAAACTGAGTTTGAGACCACTTGTATCAGCAACATCAAATCCTGTAACCCTTAAGTCCTCAAAGAAATCCAAAAAGGAAGGGGTTAAACAGGTGACAGCTGAGAGTGCTCAGAAGAAGAAGGTGCAACATAGGAACTTATCAAACTCCACTGGCAATGTGTCTGATGAGCTGAAAGCTTTATCACAAAATCAGACACAGCTGGTTATGATGGTTCAACATCTGTTGGGTAGAGTTAACCAATTAGATGCTCCTATGTTGAAACCACAGAAAAGGAGATCCAAGCCAAAGGATTCCTCTTCTTCACCATCTTCTTCCTCTCAGGCTGTTGTTTCCAATAAACCTGTTAGTTTACCATCTGTTGATGAGACCAGGCCCAAAACCAAAAAGGTTTGGGTCTCCAAAACTAACTGATTGTTTATTATTGCAGGGTTCTCCAACATGCCAAAGTAGCATCTGGTATGTAGACAGTGGGGGATCTATGCACATGACTGGGAACAGCTCTCTTCTTCATGACTACTCTCAAGGAAAGAAGGGGTTTGTTTCTTTTGGCAATGATGCTAGGGTTACATCATTGGAAATGGCTTTGTCTCCAATGGAGAAATCAAGTTTGATGATGTTAATCATGTGGAAAATCTCAAGTACAATCTCTTGAGTGTCAGTCAAATGTGTGATAAAGGCCATGTTGCTCTTTTCACCAGTCAGAACTGTAGGATTCTGTCATCCAAAGTTCTGCATTTGATTGATAAGGTGTTGGATGATCACACTCTCCTGAGAGCCAACAGGACAGGAAGAGTGTATGCCTTAGATCTTTCCAAGAAAATAGATCTCAGAGGCAATCCTTGCCTATTTTCCAAAGCCTCTTCTCAAGAATCTAAACTGTGGCACAGAAGGCTGGGTCATGTTAATTTCAAAAACATGAATCAGCTTATCCACAATAGTTTAGTCAGAGGCTTACCAATAAAGGAGTTCCACTGTGATGAAACCTGCACTGCTTTTTTAAAAGGAAAACAGCACAAAGTCTCATTCCCTCCTATTGAAGAGCCTAAGTCCACTGCCTGCTGCAATTACTGCATATGGATCTATTTGGTCCTGTGAGAGTAATGAGCATGGCAAAGAAGAAATACTGTCTGGTAATTGTGGATGATTACTCCAGATTTGTATGGACTTTCTTTCTACATTCAAAGGATGAGGTTGCTCAAAGATTATTCACTTTGTGTTGTATATTGAGAAGCAGTATTCCCTTCCAGTCAAGTGTATTAGGAGTGACAATGGAACTGAATTCAGAAACCATACACTTGATGACTTCTATCTTTCAAAGGGAATCAAAAGGCAGTTTAGCATCCCAAGGACTCCAGAACAAAATGGAGTAGTGGAGAGAAAGAACAGGACCCTAATTGAAGCTGCAAGGTCCATGCTGGCTGACTCTGGTTGCCACTGACCTTTTGGGCTGAAGCTGTTAACACAGCTTGCTATGTGCAGAATAGAGTTTTAGTAAATCAGAGGTTGATGAAGACTCCATATGAAGTTCTCCATCACTTGGCTCCTCTAATTTCATTTTTCAAAGCATTTGGGTGTCCCTGTTTTATTTCAACACAAAGGATCAACTCCATAAATTTGATCCTAAGGTGGATGCAGGGTATTTTGTTGGTTATTCATCTACTTGCAAGGCATACAGAGTCTTCAACTGCAGAACAAAGATAGTTGAAGAGACTTTGCATGTGAAGTTTAATGAATCTCCTTTGGACAAGATTCCACAAAACCCTGTGGAGTTGTTTGATTTGGACATACTGCAATATGTTCCTTATCAACCTCCAGCTGTTGCAGATCCTGTGGATAAATCATCTTCTGCAGCATGTCTTCCACCTGGTGGTATTGATGATGATGATGATAATATCAATACTCACCTATTCAAGTTTAGCGACCAACTGCCTGTGTCTGCTAAATTTGATGTTCCTGTAGCTTCAGCAGTTCCATCCACAACAAATGCTGATGAGATCTGTTTCCTCTACATCTTTTGAGTTACCATCTAATTCTTGGTTTCAAGAGTCTGCATCAACATCTGCTGCTGCTGAAGGTCCTACAAACACTTGCACAGATCTCATTGTTTATCAAGAACTGAAGAATCACCCCATGTCTCAGATTATTGGTGATATCAATGCTGGTGTTTCAACAAGAAGTCAATTGTCTAACTTCTGCTTCTATGCTCTCTTCATCAGTCAGCTAGAGCCAAAGAACTACCATGTTGCTTTGAGAGACAATGGATGGGTTGAAGCTATGCAGCTTGAGCTACTTCAGTTCAAGAAACAGCAAGTGTGGGAACTTGTTCCTCTTCCCCCAGGTAAGTGTGCAATAGGCACTAAATGGGTGTTTAGGAATAAAACTGATGAAAATGGGCTTATTGTTAAGAACAAGGCTAGACTGGTTGTACAGGGGTTTTCACAAGAAGAAGGTATTGACTATGATGAAACCTTTGCCCCTGTAGCCAGACTAGAGGCAATCAGATTGTTTTTAGCCTATGCTGCATTCCACAATCTTAAAGTTTTTCAAATGGATGTCAAAAGTGCATTTTTATATGGTAAAATAAAGGAAGAAGTTTATGTGTGTCAACCACCAGGCTTTGAGGATAATAAACATCCTGAATGGGTGTATAAACTTGATAAGGCTCTTTATGGGTTGAAACAAGCTCCTAGAGCCTGGTATGAGACACTTTCTACTTTTCTTCTTAAGAATAATTTCACTAGAGGCTCCATTGATAAAACTTTGTTTATTAAGAAGGTGGATCAGCATAAGCTACTTGTTCAGATTTATGTTGATGATATCATTTTTGCATCCTCTGATCCCCAGTTGTGTGATGATTTTACAACATTAATGAAAAAGAGGTTTGAAATGAGTGCAATGGGAGAATTACAGTTCTTTCTAGGCTTGCAAATCAAACAAAAGGCTGATGGAACCTTTATTCATCAGTCAAAATATACAAAAGATCTTTTGAATAAGTTTGATTTACAAAACTGTAAGCCCTGTTCTACTCCCATGTGCAAACCCACACAACTGGATGCTGATCAGAAAGGTAAAGCTGTTGATGAAACACTTTACAGATGTATGATTGGGTCCTTGATGTATTAACAGCTTCTAGACCAGATATTATGTTTGCTACATGTGTTTGTGCTAGATTTCAGGCTGCTCCTAAAGAGTCTCATTTGATTGCAGTCAAGAGAATCTTTAGATATTTGCAAGGTACACAATCTCTGGGTTATGGTATTCCACTGGACACTCTTGCAAATTAGTTGCTTTTTCAGATAGTGACTATGCAGGGTGCAAGTTAACTAGAAAGTCAACTTCTGGTGGTTGTCAATTCCTAGGCAACTGTTTGATTTCTTGGCAGAGTAAGAAACAAACATCTGTTGCTACATCAACTGCTGAGGCCGAGTACATTGCTGCTGCAAGTTGTACTTCTCAGGTACTCTGGCTTCAGAACCAACTTCTGGATTATGGCATTACAGAGACTAAGACTCCATTATTAATGGATAGTGCTTCAGCTCTGTGTATTGTCAAAAATCCAGTCCAGCACTCTAGGACCAAACATATAGAGATCAGACATCATTTTATTCGGGATTCTTTGAAAAAGGTCTGATTGATCCTAAGTTTGTGCCTAGTGCTGATGAGCTTGCAGATATTTTTACTAAGCCTTTGGATAGTTCTACTTTCCAAAACCTTGTGTTAAGGCTTGGTATGCTGCAGCTAGAATAAGTGACAACTACTGATGATTTCAGTAAAAATTACTGATGATCATTGGTAACCATGTCATATATAAGTACTGATGAGTCCTTTCACCTTCAGTAGTTTTTATAACTACTGATGGCTAAATGCCTCACAAGTACTGAAGTACTTTATCTGTTCCAAAACTGATGTAGTTACAACTACTGATGTAGTTACAACTACTGAAATCAGTACAAACAGATAAGTACTGACGTCCTATGAAACACCTGAAAAGCAGATGCAAAGTCTGATGAGTAAGTGTTGAGGACAGTATGAAACAGCTGAAAGGCTATGAATTGACGAAAACTACTGAAGAGAACTTTCTCTTAGTTGTTTCTACAACTGCTGTTTCATTTAAACAACTGAAGCAAAACCATGTCTTCAGTAGTTTTATAACTACTGATGACTAATACCAAGTCTTCAGCTGTTTACAACAACTGATGACAAAACCACTGTCTTCAGTAGTTTCACAACTACTGATGACAAACACCAAGTCCTCAGTTGTTTCATCATCTGAAGTCAAAACCACGGTCTTCAGTAGTTTTCTAACTACTGATGCCTAATACCACGACTTCAGCTGTTTCAACGTCTGAAAGGGTAATACCATGTCAACAGTCGTTTAAAACTACTGATGACTAACACCAAATCCTTCAGTCGTTTTCTAACCCGTACCCTATAAATATCCCTGACCTAATCCTTCAAAGCTTCATCTTCTTCAAACCTAACGTTCCTCTCCAAAACTTCTCTCTTCTAAATGGCGTCCATGCAAATCAAACCGCGACACAACTGTGTAGCTTACCTCACCAAATCGCCATTCTGGGCTAAGTTCGATACTGCTATCGATCTTATGGTCCAGTCACAATACAAACGGCATTTCTTCTCAATCCAATCCTTCATGCCGAATCCCTCAAACAGTTTTGGATGAACGTCACCCTCACCACTGGGGAGAACAACACAGCGTCTCTCCGGTCGGTCGTCAACAACCACGAAGTGGTCATCACTCCCGAAATACTTCGTCAAACTCTACACCTGGATGATGCCACTTCTCCTGCTGGATATCCAAAGGGCACAACTGATTTATCCTTTGCCCACCATGGATATCAGGGCAACCTTAGTGCCTCCACTATATGAAGAAACATTTCCATGACGCTGAACGTCTAATTTTTCACATGGTAAATGTCTGTTTGGCTCCTAAGACTTCGTCTTGGGATCAAATGTCTACAAAGTGGCAGCAGGTAATGTATTCATTCTTGAGCAACAGCCTTTAAATTTTTCAGAAATAATATTTTCAGAGCTCAAGGATATGGCTCAAAAACTAACTGCTAACCGTTGGATATTATATCCGCGGTTCATAATGGCCATAATTACAAACCAGCTTCAAGCTGAGGGACTTGTTGGCCTGGGAGTCCCTGCTATGGCTGTTTTGCCTGAAGTATACTCCCGGCACAACTCTGACCAATCACTCAAATTGGCTGCCAAGCTGCGAAAACCCACGCAGCTGGAACCCACAGCCACCACCTCCAAATCAAAAGTCCCCACCAAACCCACTAAAAAGAAACCCAAACGGCTACTCAGGGAAATGAGTCCCCTGAGGATGCCCCTGCAACACAAACACAGGATATCCACTGGTTATAACCCCTAGTGGATATAAGGACTCTTCCAGCCATAGCCGCTCAGGATTCCTCTCAACAGGAGCCTGCAGCAACCACACAAGGGGTACCCACACATCTGGGATCTTCCTCACTTGAGGAGATTGCCATTGAAGAGCACCTTCCTCCCCAGTGCACACTGCTTCTATCCCTTCACCCCATGCAACCGCCCCCCAAAGCCTACATTGCTTGTTGCACAAGTGCTGACTCAATTGCACTCCTCACCCCCTCCCCAGATACCAATTACTACTGGGAACACCTCTACCATTGAGGGGGAGGACCAAAGTGCAGCTGAGAACCCACAGCATAGGGGTTACACTGTTCCTTCTCCTAGTGTAGCAATGGAGATTGGAACTTCTGGTAAGGCTACCACCTCTCCTGAGTCAGCATATGATCAGGTTGTAGTTGGTACCATTACTAAGACCTTACCAGAGGCAACTGCTGATGACGGACATAGTCCTGAGGCAGGAAGTCCCCAGTACCAAGACAAAGGGGCACATGCTACAACTGAGCTACACTCAGTGCATGTTCATCCTGATCCTATCAGGAGGTCAGGTGATTCAGTATCTACTGATGATGACCTGGGCTTCTTTACGATGTAATCGCCAAAACACCATCCTGGAAGAGGAGGTGAGCAGACTCAAAGAGTTGCTTGCCAAAACTTCTAAGGACCAAAGACCATCTGCCTCCACCAACCCACAGATGGCACCTTCATTGAAGGTCTTCCAAACACTGAGCCACTACCAACAACTAAGCCACTGCCTCTGCTTCTGGCACTATTTCTCAGGAACAGAACCCTCCTGAGCAATAGTTGCTGTCCTTCAAAATCCCTCCCTCTCATCACACCCATAATCACTGACTTGTGACTAAAGCCATTGATGAGAGGATTTCCTCAACTTTACAACCATTGATTGATGCTGCTGTGCAAAAGACACTTTCTGCGGTACAAACCCCTACCACCAATGCATCCAAAAAGGGGGAGAGTACTGCAGTGAAAGAAAAGAAGAGGAAAAGAACAGAGGATAAGAAGGCCAAGAGCAAGCCCAGGTTGGAAAAGAAAAGCAACAACTGATCACCTATAAACGAAAGAAAAGTGCTGATGATCAACCTACTGCTGAAGAAAAATCCTTGGAAGAGCTGGTAAAAGATGCTGATGATACACACAGCCGATCCATGGATAAAATCATTGAGCAACTCTTCAGGCAAGATTTTGATACAGCCACATTAGATAGTGAAATCAGGAAGTTGGAAGTGGAGGAGATTCAAACCCGATGGGCTGGGTATGATGTACTGGAAAAGGAGAGATTGGAGATCATGATCCGTTCATTGCCAAATACTTAGGAAGATCTTTGATGGAGATTCGTGTGTGGACCAGAGACAGTATTCTGGCTATAGCCACCAGAATCTGTCTGTCTGAGCAATTCCACAAGGGGATTATCATTGAAGCCCTTGATGAGGCTGGGGCTGGAAAAAGGTTTGAAATGGCAAAACTTACAAAGGCTAAACTCACAACCAAATGCTGGAACAACCTTCCCTTCACCCACTCAAAAAGAGCCTACCCCTCAAATCTCCAAACCAATCTCAAAGCCCAAATCCAAACAACACAATCAAACCCACAAAACCAACTCCCTTACCATCTAAACCAACAGCCGATGATGCACCTAAGAAGAAGAAGAGAAGGGTGTTGAGGCTAGAAGAAGAAGAAGAAGAGGATGATGTGGAAGAAGATAGGATGCCTCTGTCTGCAGTCCTAACATTGGCGAAAGCCAAACCTATGCCCATCACTCCCACCTCACAGATGGATGTTGTGAGAGTAAAGATTGAAGAAGAGGAGCAGCAAAAGCTTCATGATGATGAAATGCTGAAAAGCATTGACAAAACCTATGCTGCTTCGTCATCAATTATTAGCATGAAGAAAGAAGCTCTGAGGTTGTACACTCTCGCCAACACATTTCAATATCAGAAGGAAAGGGTGAGAGTATGGCCTGATCCTAGGGTGGCTCACAGGATTGTAAAGAAAGACATTCCTTCGAGATACAAGGGTCAAGTCAAGAGGATCGTAGATGAAGAGATCACAGTGGCCCTTGTAGTATCACCCTGGGAGATTGTCGAAGATTTCAAGAAGGCCTACGAGACTAAACAACCACCCTAGAAGATGCTAGAGAAAGAATTATTAAAAAGGGGTTAGTCTACAAGAGGCTTGAGAACTTCAAACAAAATGAGCTCAGTCTGTTACTCGAAGGAATCATCCTGATGAGTTTGCATACAGACAATTACAACAGTTGAGCTCAAAAATGGCAAACAGGCCAAGTACATCTCAGAGCTGTATGGGCGAGAAGGATTGTTTGATGGTGAAGCCGAGAACCTGACCATGGAAGAACAAATCATGTTCTCAGAGCCTACATCAGAGATCCTACAGGCTCATACACGGGAAGTAGATCTCATGAATGGGATAACAACTCTGTGTCCAGTTCCCAAAACAGAGTTCCCATTCATATCTTGCCAAACAAATATCTGAGACTTCTTCCCAGGCCGGAGCTTATTTGGGTCATCTTCTCTACTGATCAAGAAGGAAAAAACAACTTTCTGCCAACAATAAGTGGGATAATAAATAAATTAGAGGTTTTGGCTGCATTGGTTCAGGGGGAGTTTGTTGGACCAAAAGAACCAATGAGCCAAGATCAGAAAACCTCTAAGTCCCACATGATATCACAACAACTGCTGAAAGCTTCATCAGCAGTTCTTGTTAGGATCAGTGATCTATGTTCGATGATTTGAGAGTATAGCAGCGGAATTCAAAACAATGAATTAGCCGATTCACAAGAACGAAACGATATAGAGAGGATTCTACAAATATATTTCATTCAATATTCGCTTTCGTGGTACAGAATGTCACAATTACAATTAGTCGACACTCTTATATAAGAGAGTGACGTCTGCTGATGTCACTTGATGTGACATCTAACAGATTTATTACAACTGAAACACAACTACTGAAGATGTCAAAACAATTGACATCTCCTTACACAAAATGCTAAGTGTTATCAGTTGTTATAACTACTAAAAAACATAAAACTACTGAAACTACAACGACTGAAGACAAGCTCTTCAGTCGTTTTACAAAACTACTGAAAGTAAAAATATAAAACTACTGATATCACAACTACTGAAGAAGTACTCTTCAGCTGTTGTGACAAACTACTGAAACTTTAGTACTTGATCTTCAGACTTGAACTTCAGACGTTTCATCAGCTGATGACTTCAGTAGATATCATCAGCTGATGTCTTCAGTCTTTGTCTTCAGACTTTATACATCAGTTGTTGATCTTCAGCACTTGTAAACTCTTCAGCTGTTGTACTTCAGTACTTTGGTCTTCAGCTTCAGCACTTGTGTTCTTCAGCTGTTCAGCTTCAGTACTTGTGTTCTTCAGCTGTTCAGCTTCAGTACTTGTGTTCTTCAGCTGTTCAGCTTCAGTACTTGTGTTCTTCAGCTGTTGAACTTCAGCACTTTAGTCTTCAACTGTTGAAGTCTTCAGTACTTGTCAAACTGCTGATGAAGCTTTCAGCAGTTGTTGTGATATCATGTGAGACTTAGAGGTTTTCTGATCTTGGCTCATTGGTTCTTTTGGTCCAACATGCATGCATGCATGCATGTATGTATGCATGCATGAATGTATGTATGTATGCATGTATGTATGTATGTATGCATGTATGCATGTATGTATGTATGTATGTATGTATGTATGTATGTATGTATGTATGCATGTATGTATGTATGTATGTATGTGCATGTATGCATGTATGCATGTATGCATGTATGCATGTATGTATGTATGTATGTATGAATGTATGTATGTATGAATGATGTATGTATGTATGTAGTATGTATGTACGTACGTACGTACGTATGTATGTACGTACGTATGTATGTATGTATGTATGTATGTATGTATGTATGTATGTATGTATGTATGTATGTATTATGTATGTATGTATTATGTATGTAGTAGTATGTATGTATGTATGTATGTATGTATGTATGTATGTAGTATGTATGTATGTATGTATGTATGTATGTATGTATGTATGTATGTATGTATGTATGTATGTATGTATGTAGTATGTATGTATGTATGTATGTATGTATGTAGTATGTATGTATGTATGTATGTATGTATGTATGTATGTATGTATGTATGTATGTATGTATGTATGTATGTAGTATGTATGTATGTATGTATGTATGTATGTATGTATGTATGTATGTATGTATGTATGTATGTATGTATGTATGTATGTATGTATGTATGTATGTATGTAGTATGTATGTATGTATGTATGTATGTATGTATGTATGTATGTATGTATGTATGTATGTATGTATGTATGTATGTATGTATGTATGTATGTATGTATGTATGTATGTATGTATGTATGTATGTATGTATGTATGTATGTATGTATGTATGTATGTATGTATGTATGTACGTACGTATGTATGTATGTATGTATGTATGTATGTATGTATGTATGTATGTATGTATGTATGTATGTATGTATGTATGTATGTATGTATGTATGTATGTATGTATGTATGTATGTATGTATGTATGTATGTATGTATGTATGTATGTATGTATATGTATGTATGTATGTATGTATGTATGTATGTATGTATGTATGTATGTATGTATGTATGTATGCATGCATGCATGTATGTATGTATGCATGTATGCATGTATGTACGCATGTATGTATGTATGTATGTATGTATGTATGTATGTATGTATGTATGTATGTATGTATGTATGTATGTAGGTATGTATGTATGTAGGTATGTACATAGGTACATACGTACGTATGTACGTAGGTACGTACGTAGGTACGTAGGTACGTACGTACGTAGTACGTAGGTACGTATGTATGTATGCATGTATGCATGTATGCATGTTGGTTAATCATAGCATAAAATCATTTTTTATAACCAAAACATTGCAGCGGAATTAAATAGACATTCATTTAAACTTGGAAACCATATTGTACCCATACATTTGTCCATCAATCGTAAATAAAACATAGTAGTTGTTCTTAAATTATAATAAAAGATTTTATGATCGAAAATGTCATCCACTGCCATACAAGTAGCTTCCCACCTTGTGCCATCCTCAACAACATCGTTTACCTGCCAACTATTATGCATAAAGGTCAGCTATACTGAGTGAGTTCTAGTTTTAGGTAAATAAGAAAACATAACTTTATCCATCATATAATGACCATGCATACATCATAATACGTAACATTTGCATCTTAATAAGCATGTTCAGTAACTTTCATTCTTTAATATCTTTCACTTCATCATAAACGAGATTGCACAAAGCAAGAGCTCCATGTTGATCGACAACGAATGTCGATCCCTGTAGGTACACATCATCATGGTAGCTAACGCCAACAGTTGATCCACACTGCAAGGCACATAGCCGCTCATGAATACGGATCAATCATCAAACATCAAACTCAAATAAGTGAAGTTATTATAGTGCTAGCAAAAGTTTTCGTTATCAAACAGGCCCAGGGGTAACATTCATTATGTTTCACTTTTCATTAATATTGTCTATCACTTTATTATATAATACTTAACATAATAAGTACACGACAAGCCAAGTACTAGTTATAATAAAACAAAACCGACCCTCCGCGGGACAGCGGAGGTTCGGGGGTGGCAGCCCCTGACAGCGGGGTCCTAGGGGTGGCAGCCCCTAGTGGGGTCCAGGGGCAATGCCCTTGGCTGGGGCTGGGCTGCCAGGTCAGTGGCAAAAATTTTTATTTTTATGTATATATATAACACATTTCTTATAGAAAAATCGATCTTCCCGTTAAAACCTCATAAAAACTCGGTCATTTAAAAATGTATATTTAGTATGCATAATAACCGCAAAACATGGAAAAACTTACAAATAAGGGGATCTAGAACTCACCTGAATACCGTGAGTAACCTCTAAACTAAGCTTTCTAGGCTAGGATCACCCTACATAGCCTGCAGATGAGTTAACACTTAAAAAGGTTAATTTTTGCCACACTGGTAACACTTCACCGCCTTGCAATTCCTAGCATAGTTTCCCTCGCCCCCACATTTAAAACATTTTCCAGTCCCAACTCTACATTCCCTCGACTGACCTTTTCCACATTTTCTACAAGCACCTCCTTCACCTGTATTTCCCCGTCTCCCTGACTAATCCTCGACTCTCATCCTCTTCTCTCCACTCCTGAAGTTATCACCTCCGAACCTCTTCACATTTCCATTTTTGTTCCCACTCCATTTCTCCACCTTCTTCAGTACAGGCATTGGGTCTCTCTCATCGTATAACCTCCTAGCTAAATCCACCACAGACCTAAACGTGCCTGGTCTAGCCACAATCATGTGCCTCCTGATATCCACAGGCAAACCCTGCATGTATCTCTTGATCTTCTTGGATGCAGGTGTTACCATGTCTGGAACAAGTCTTGCAAGTTCGTTGAACTTGGAGGTAGACTCTTGATGAGTCATGTTCCCAGCCTCCAAATACAAGAACTCCTTCTCAATATTGTCTAATTCCTGATGGAGACAATACTCCTCCAGCACCAACTCCTTCAACTCAGACCACTTCATTTTGGCTATCGATCGCTTTCCTTCAGCCTGGAGAATATTGTCCCACCAGCACAATGTTGAGTCAATGAAAGAATGAGTGGAAAACTTAACTTTCTAATCTTCCCAGCACTCACTAATCTCAAGTACTGCTTCCATATCTCGGACCCAACAATGAGCGGCAGTAGCATTGCCGTTACCGTCAAAGGTCGGGGGCTTGCACCTTTGAAATGCCCCATAGTTTGTTAGGACCTGGTATTTGAATGAAATACCGAATGATTAACGTGTAAACCAAACCAAATAGTGCGGAATCCTATTTGATTGGCGATCCAATCAGTGAGAACGCACGTAGAATTAATAAAATATTGAATCTAACGTTAAGAATCGATTGGGAATCGATCTACTGCGTTCTATGAACTTGAAGTATCAACTTGGAGGTTTCTGGACGGCTAGTGTACGTTTGGAGTCGAAATCGAATAAAAGCTCTCGTTTTTCCACGAATTGGGTTGTATTTATAGGTTAGTATGGTTCATTCGTGCGACTTAACCATTAGTATGGTTCAGTCGTGCGATTGAACCATGCGGTTGATTCATCCGCACGACTGAGTGTTCAGTCGTGCGCCTGATTCAGTCGCATAAAGTTGTTCAGGCGTATAGACTATTTAGGCGCATGGACACTCAGTCGCATGGCCATTCTCACGCATGACCACTGTTGGGCCGCATGGTCTAGTCAGACATATGAGAACTTCACTTCACCAAGTTTGAGTGTATTCAATATTATAACATTATGCATAACACTTCAATCAATCACAAACCTAATTAACCAATTCAACATCGACTCATTAATGAACTGTTAAATGTTATAAATGACAGACAATCAATATCATTTCATTAATCATTCCAACCATTACATCAGAATCAGACAAACAAGATCTATTACATTCATATCATGATCTAGGGACATACATGTATTAACAAACTCCCCCTTGGACCTAGATCTCTCTAATGTCTTGTTGTCTTCATTACCTCCTCATACTTCTTGTACTTATCCTCTTTTGTGACTCCTGCATGAATCTCAAATGCAAAACAGAGTCTTATGACATTTGGAACTGGAGGGCTTGTACTATATCCTGCATATCATAGAATAGTGGCCACTTGTATAGAGTGTAGACATCATTAGCTGACAAGTTGATAAGCCACATTGGGTCAAATACCCTGATAGTATCCATTGGCCCTCTTTTTTTAGGACTATGACCGCTTCTCCTGTCCTCCAATCGTAGTACCACCACTTAAAGTGTGGAGTGAAGTCCTGTGGCATTTCCCTGAGTGGGATTCTGACATCGTGCGCGGAGGACTCCACTTCAACACTATCTTTGGCTTTCCAGTAATGGCATTAACTTCAGACCTTCTGATGTACCTTGTAGGCTGTTGGGGTCTGAAGTTAACCCACCTGGTGTGGTACTCCTTCCTTAGGGCAGCCTCAAACCAGCCTGACATCTTTCTTGGGTCAGCATACAACAACTTTAGTTTGGCCAGCTGGTTGAGCTCAAAACCTGGTAGAGTCTTTAGATCATGTGGAAATCTAAAGTACTCTATGCCCTTCTCCCTCTTAATGGCATAAACGTTAGGTCCTCAAAATAGCCCATGCTATAATCCTGCCTAACACCTTATGATGTTTCGTGACTTGTAGAGTTTGGTGTAGGCATCCTGTTTAGGTGCAGCACGTTGGCTCTAACTTCTTCAAAACAGGCAGCCCATTCAGCCTTTCGGATATCAACATCATCATTTGAGGCTTGTGCCGATCCTTATTCTTCTCTGACTCCTGCTCCATTTTGTCTAACACCTCAAATGTATCACTGACAAGGGATTCACCCAGATTAGGGACCACATTTCCCTCATTGTCAGCATACTGAGGGTAGCGCTCTGCAGTGACATCTTCTATCTCTATTTCATCAACGTCGTTGAGCTCTTCGTCACTTGTCGAGTCGCACGTTGGAGCATCCTTTACAATCTCATCGGGATTTAGCTTGAAGATCTCAGCTAGTTGCTCATTTGATAGATCGTGAATTATTTCCCCTTCTTCAGGGGTATAACTCATTGACCTTCTGACGATCCCTTGCAGATCAAGAATCATAGTTAGCTGAGTCTTGATCTGCTGAAGGGGAGCAACATCGAACTCATCCCTCTGATAGTTTGGATCTGTTTGATTTAAACATGTAGCACATCAACCATTAGTTAATAATCAAAACAGAAATGCATTAATTTTAATATAACCATAAATACATAAGTTTAACACATGATTCAATACAAAGTAATCAAATACATAGACATCTAATCATTACTTTTGTCTTGGATCACTGGGTCATCACTTGGTGGAGCAGAGGATGAAGCTTGTGGTCTTGATTCTTCTTATACCTCCTTTCTTGACCTTGAGCAGAGGTAGATGCAGCTGCATCACCTCCTTCTTCATCATCATCCTCATTCCTCTCCTCTGTCCTCTCGTCCTCAATCCCCTCATCATCCTCAGTCTCATCATCATCACCTTCGGTATAATCCTCATCATCATCATCACCATCATCACCATCTCCCTCTTTAATCTTTAGAGGCTCATTTTAGACTCCTTAAGTTTGAGCATGATGGTCTTCTTAGCATTCTCCAACTCCTCAATCTTCTTAGCAGATGTGACTCTATGCTCTTGGAGTTGGGCGATCTCGTGGCTCTGAGCAGCCATTTGCTGGGCCTGCTCCTCGATCAGCCGAGCCTGCTCCGAGATCTGGTGTGACTGCGCAGCTGTGAGATCTGCAAGCTGTCGGATCTGCGCAGTCTTCTCTTCATCAGCAGCTAACAGTCACATCACCATACGGTTTAGCGCTGAAAGCTGGTCCTCTACCCCAAGTTGAGGTAGATGAGATCCATATGTGTGGGATGAGATGAGGGTCCTGCTTGGTGGCTAGTGGTGGTGGTGGTGGCTGTGGTGAAAATGGGGTTGGGTCTGTGAGATAGTGGAGGTGATGTAGGAGTGAAAGATATGGTGGTGGTTGGCATATGTACAGTGGTGGGAGGTGTGGTGGTGGTTGTGGTAGCTGTGGTGGCTGTGGTGGTGGTAGGTGTGGCTGTAGAAGTGGTGGTGGTGGTGGTAGATGTAGTGGCTGTGGTGGTGACGAAAGTGAGTCTTCTCCTCTTCTTCTTCTGGCCGTGGGGCTGAGCCATCCGTTTCTTCCTCGATCCAGTCGAGGTGGATGCTCCCCCTAGAACACGGCTAGCAGACTCAGGAGCATAGCTGGGATCTGCAGTTGTCTCTCCCGAATCCCTGGGGCGTTCACCAACCGCCCGGAGTCCATACTCTGTGGGAACAACCTTGCTTCCCACAGTCCTAGTCAATGGCTCCTCGTCTGACTCTTCTTCCTCCTCACCAGGTATAAAGTCCTGGTGGAACCCGGCTGACTCAGCTATGTCTCCCATGGAGGCAGATACTGGAGGTATAACGTCTGTAGCTTCACCCCTCGGTGGAATGGGCATGTCATCTCCAGCATCCCCACCGTCATCATTATCAGAGTCATCGGTGGGTAGAGCAATCTGCTCAACATCAGAATCACTGTCGTCGTGGCGCCACTTCCTCCTAGCTGGCACCACATAGTTCTCACGAGCCAGATGCCCAAACAATCTCCTAACAGGGGGTTTTACCTGCTTTCCCCTGTATACCTTCATCCGGCCCAAGGTGGTATCATCCATCACCTCAAGCACTACAGCATCATCCTTCTCCTTGGCAGGGAGGGGAGCTTCTGGTCTATAATCATCTGCATAAATCGGGGGTACATGCAGAAGCCCTCCTTCCCTTTCCCCTCAATGTTCTCCACCAAGTAGGTGAAGATCATCCTGGAGAAGCTGAACGGATGGTTCAGCACCAACGCAACATAAGCGTTCTGGATCTTGTCAGACAACTCATCAAAGCCTCCCTTCCTGATGCTATGCATTTCAGCAATACGTGAGCAAGATACTTGAACTGGGGACAGAGTTGCTCTTGAGCACCCCAGCATGATGTCCCCAGAGTACTTGGCTCGAAGAAAACATCCTCTGACAGTAAGTGGGTGTAATCTAGTAGGACATCAGCATCGTCCCCCAACTATAACACGATCCTAAGATCCTCCTCTGTGATAGCTATAGCCTCTCCAAAGATAGTCCCTCTAATACAGTGAGGCTTAGAGGATCGATCAACTACCACACCTTCCCAGAAGGCCTGCTGAATAGACCGATAAGGTGTACATGGAGCAGATATAGCATGTGCAATCCTCAATCTCCTGAGGAAGTTGATAATGCCAGAGAAGTCTGAAGCATTTCTGGATGTCAGATCCAGATGAGCACAAATATTGTGCTTCGTACTCATAGTCCAACGACTTGCCATCTGTTACACAAGGAAAGTAAACATTAGTACCCATTGGTTAAGAATGTCATGAAACACTTGGACTTGAACACAATTCTTTTCTGTCATGCGAATGAGGCTGTGCGACTGGGATTCAGTCATGTGAATGACTCCATACGTACTACTGAGTGTGCGACTGGACTCATGCTTATGTAGCCTCATGCGGTTACACCAGTCGTGCAACCAACTCATACGCATAGTTCAGTCGTGCGGTTAAGCTGTTCGCACTCTTCAGTCGTGCGACTGAAGGTCATCAACCTGTCCATTCGCATGTCGTTCTGTCCGCTCAATTCAAATTCAGTTTTTCACCAATTTTGTGTTTTAGACTTCGTGTTTTGGTTCATTAGACTCAGAATCCATTAGTTTAACATCTAAAACCTTTAATTTCATTTGTTTACGTCGTTTGGTTAGGTTATTTTGCCACATAAGTCGCGGTTTTTCTAATGAGTCCAATTTTCCAGATTCAGTGTCAAATTGAAGATTTGGTAGTGTTTCTGCACCGCAAATTACCTGTAGAATCAATACAGAAGGTCAGTATGTGAGAATCGAGGGTTTATAGAGATCAAACGAAATTTGGGCAGCGTAACGTTAGTCGTGCGATTTAGGGTAAATTTGAGAGTGGTGAGTCTCTGCGACCGACTCTCTCTCTATTTATACTAACCCTATATTCAATCGTACGACTAGGCTCATACGCACATTTCATTCAGTCGAATGGGCCTCAGTCGTGCGATTGGTTTAGTCGTCCCATTCAGTCGTCCGAATGGAGTTCAGTCATGCGACTTACTCATTCGTTCACACTTAAACATCTGACTTGGTCATTCGTATGGACCATTCAGTTGGATGGTTCATACTCATGATCCATTTGTACGAATGGATCCCATTCGTATGATAAGTCCATACTAATGGTCCATTCGTGCGAATGGGTCATACTTATGAAATTTTCTGCATTTCTTACCATTTTACATTTAAACCCTTTTCAAACTATAGTATAAACATTATAAGCATTTGATCATCTCAGACATGATCCTTTTAACTTGAAAAATTTTGATCACCTCAGACGTGATCCTTTAAATAATTTAGTCACCTCAGACGTGACCCTTTTAATCAGTTTAGTCACCTCAGACGTGACCCTTTTAAACTTTGAAAACACATGTGGCCATCTCAGACATGACCCTTTTAGGTGAGTTAATCCCATACTGATTTTCATGATGTAGTCCGACGAACAAACAAACTAAAATGACTAACTAACTAGAACCTTAAACTAAATACAAAAATAGAACTTGTTTTGACTTTTTGTGAGAGATAAATCCTAAGATAGACATCTCCTGGATTTGGTTCCAGAATAGGCAGCTTCAATTTAGTTTGACCACACCTGGAACAATTCACTTTTGGAATCATACAGGCAAGTCAAATCATTTGGGACTCGTTATCAAAACCTTTAGATGCTCATTCTTGGTTTTCATCCAGAGTCGTTAGCAAATTTAGGAAATCACACTGGTACTATTAGATTCCCACATTGATTTGAACTTTCAAGAATTGCAGCCACAATGATTGTCAGTATATTTGTCCTCTTAAATCCACACAGACTTTAGACACAAACTGGTGATAGTTTTAGGTTTAATTATTTCAACTAATTTGTGGATCCCACACTTATATGGTAATCAACATCCTCAAGAGTTTTGAGCGGTCTACGGGTATTTTTACAGGAAGAGACTATTCTTAGAGCTTTCAAGAGAAGCCAATCCTCAGGTCAGTGCCATCGCACAACAGAGGCGGCAAACAAAATGAATTCTAGAATATCTAGGTTATGCTTATCCTCAGGTCAGTGCCATCGCACAGCAGAGAGGCACACAACCTATCTTCTTGTTAGAGCAGCTAAATTTTATTTTGCACAGAATGCACCAACAACATATGTCATTAGCTTGATAGCATTTGTCTTTCATTTTTCGTGCTTTGCTCTATTTATGGTCATCCGCACACATTTGTGGCGTTTACATGCTCATTACCCCTTATTGGAATATTGTTGATTGTGTTAACCAGTGATAGATGGATAGCCCACAGTCAGTTGAACAACTTAGTTTGATCTTGAAATCACCAGTCAGGTCTACTCATCTATTGTGTGAATCTACCGACATATCATTTGTGGTCTAGCAACCTCTAGGTCTACTTTCTTTGTGTTACCTTAGTAGTTACCAGTTTTTCTATCATCTTCCCTTTTTATATTGCTTAGACTACACAGACTTATACTTTGAATTTTGCATCTTTTCTAAATTAAATTTTAAAGTCCCTTTTGATTTGTTCCTGTGTACTATCATTTTCCAAAAGGTTTGAATCGGTATCACAGATACGATCTACCTTGTATCGGCTATCTACTCCTTCTCCCTCGTTTTTTTTAATAATGTTACTAGCTGGCCTACTCTCCTCCTAAAATTCTAAAATCATACTGGATTTAATTATTTTAGGATTTTAATAGACAGCTAAATAACATGAATTTAATTTAAACAGAATAAAATAAATAAAGAAAATTGAAAAAGAAAAATATAACTACAATGCATCGGACTACACATGATCATCATCTGGAATTACATCACTTTTCTTTTAACGCCGTTGACCTCTAACAATATAGAAAACGTGGTTTATCAAAGGCTTTTGTATAGAGGTCAGCGCGTTGAAAGTCTTAAAATCTATTTAATACCGATGTGTTTGGACTTTGGATGTTGTACCGGATTTTTAGTTACTACAATTGCAGCAGAGTTATCAACAAAGATAGGAGTAGAAGAGAACTTTAAACCGTAATCCCGCATTTGCTGTTGAATCCAGATGATTTGTGAACAGCAACTTGCAGTAGCAACGTATTCGGCTTCACAGGTTGACAATGCAACCGAGGTCTGCTTCTTACACTGCCAGGTAACTAATCTCCTCCCAAAGAATTAACACCTGCTCATGTAGACTTGTAGTTCATCTTGCAGCCCCCGTAATCCGAGTCACTATATGTCGTGAGCTCAAAGTAATCATCATGAGGATACCACAACCCAAGTGTGGGTGTACCCTTCAGATAACGAAATATCCTTTTTACCCCGATCAGATGGTTAACCTTAGGCTTAGCCTGATATCTAGAACATAAACATGTAGCATACATGATATCAGGTCTTGAGCCAGTGAGATACATGAGGGATCCAATCATTCCTCGGTACATTATGGCATCTACCAGATCTCCATTTTCGTCAGGTGCTATATCATGATTTGTAGCAAGTGGAGTCCCAGCAGCAGACGCATTCTCCATGTCAAACCGACTGAGAATGTCTCCTACATACTTGGTCTGATGTAGAAAGTTCCCATTCGGTGTCTGATCCACCTGTAACCCGAGAAAGAATTTCATCTCCCCCATAGCACTCATCTCAAACTCTTTCTTCATAACTGCTTCAAACTCTTTGCATAATTCTTCGTTCTTTGAACCGAAGATTATGTCATCGACATAGATTTGTACTAGCAGTAGGTCTCCATCTTTTTCTTTGATGAACAGTGTGCAGTCAATGACTCCCCTGCGAAAGCCGTGTTTCACAAGATGAGTTGAGAGTTTCTCATACCAGGCCCTAGGAGCTTGATGAAGCCCGTATAAGGCCTTGTCAAGTTTGTAAACTCTGTCCCGATGATAAGGATCTTCAAATCCCTCGGGTTGACTGACATACACTGTCTCTCGAATTTCCCCAAGAAGGAATGCACTCTTCACATCTATATGATAGACTTTAATCTTCATATGCAATGCATAGGCAAGGGAGAGACGGATGGCTTCCATCCTTGCCACTGGTGCAAACACTTCATTGTAGTCAATCCCCTCGACTTGGCGAAATCCCTAAACAACCAGTCGAGCCTTGTTCCTTATAATGACCCCTTGGTCATCCTTCTTGCATTTCAAGACCCATTTGGTGCCAATGACCTTAGCACCTTTATGTTTATCTACCAGAGTCCATACTCCTAACTTCTTGAACTGAAGAAGTTCTTCTTGCATGGCACTCACCCATGCCTCATCGTTTAGTGCATCACTGACGTATTTTGGCTCAAACTGCGAGACAAAACACCGATAAGCACCATCATGAATGTATCCCTTTTCCATAACAGAGGCATAACCAGCTGAGTACAGCTGATTTCGGATTTGTACTCCTGATCGGACATCCCCAATGACATTGTCTAAGGGATGATAGAAGTTTAGACGTGATCCTGGAGTAGTAGGAACAGCTACCTCAGAGCCAAGATTATGAACATTTGGTTCTGCATCTGAGGTAGAAGGAGTTTGAGGTTCTGAAGTTGAAGGTGCATCACCGTTAGATGCTTGTAGACTTTCAGGAACTGGAACGTGTTGCTCCTGACTATTCTGGTCATCTTCTTTAGCCTCGTCTTCAGAGGAGGAGTCACTGTCGTCGACTACTCCCCCTGACTGAGTAGATGATTCTCCCTGTAAACTCGATGATGTTGAATCACGAGATGGTGTATTTAAGATATCATCCATCATTCGAGTAGCCAACTCATCATCAGAATGAGAGATAGGGATGTTGAAGGACTTAAAGAATCCATCATAGTCGAAAAACTAGGGGGATCCTTTGCTAGTAGGTGGTGTGGTATATCTCTAAACATCAACATTACACCATACTTCTACTAGACCCGTTGAGTTATTGTAAACTCTCTTGTTCGGTATGTTGTATCCTAGGAAGATTCCTTCATCAGCCTTCTCGCTGAATTTACCGTCTTGAGTCTTTTTCATAAGTGTACACGGTGCGCCAAATGGTTCGAGATACTCCAGATTTGGTTTACGTCATTGTAGTAGCTCGTAACATGTCTTTCCGTGGCGCTTGACTATCAGAATTCGATTCAGTGTATAACACGCATTAGCCACTGCCTCATTCCAAATTGGATAGGCAATTTCGAGTCTGCCAGCATTGTCCGTGCTGTCTCTATTAAGCTTTTGTTCTTTCTCTCAGCAACACCATTCATCTGAGGCGTGTATGCAGAAGTGAATTGATGCACAATTCCTTTTCCTTGCAGTAAGCCTCCATCCACTGATTCTTGAATTCAGTCCCGTTGTCTGAGTGTACTTGTCTCACTTTCAGCTTGTAGAGAGATTTAGTGTGGTTACTAACTCCTTGAATGACTCAAATTTTTCTGACTTTGACTTCAGAAACATTACCCAAGAGAATCTTGTGTAGTCATCATAACAACAAAACAGTACAAGTCGCCTACAATGCTCTTTGTACTGATTGGACCAAACAGATCCATGTGAAGAAGTTCAGAGGAAGTTCTATAGAATGAACCTGCTTTTCCTTATGAGATTTCTTCGTCTGTTTGCCCTTTTTACATGCAACACAAAAATCAGGAAGTGGAAATTCTTGACATTAACTCCTCTCACAAGATCCTTCTGGATCAAGTGATTCATCTTCCGTTGATTGATGTGTCCCATTCTTCTATGCCAGGAGACGGAGTCCTTCTCAGTGGCTTTTGATAGAAAGCACTGAACTTCATGATCTGTTGTCGAAGCTGTTGAGAGATCCAAAACATAAAGGTCTTTATATCTTGAAGCTATCATCAGAACTTGGTCCTCTGGAATAACGTAGTCTTTCTTAAGGACGTAACACTTCTTGTTGTCGAATATGACTTTAAAACCTTTATCACAGATTTGGGAAACAGAAAGTAAGTTGTTTGGAAGTTGCTGAACGTAGTTCACCCTATCAAACTTAACTTTCTGATTTCCAACTTCTCCCTGAGCTGTGATATACCCCCCTTGTTTCCAGCAAACGAAACATGCCCTCCTTTTATTTGCTTGACATTTGATAAAAGATCTTTGTTTCCTGTCATGTGCCTGGATGCTCCGCTGTCTACAATCCACGTGTTGGTTTCAGCACTGTAGTGAACACCCTGCACATACAAAGTAAAACATTAGTTTAAGTTAGGAACCCAGCCTTTACTGGCTTGGTTTCCCAGAGACATCACACATCATGAATTCAACCATTGTCCCTTAAAGGGTGAGGGAAGCTCAAGTTCCTTCTTGTCATCATTATCAGACACAGAGGATGAATTCTCTTTCCATAAGCCAGATTTGTGCAATGCCTGTTTGTGATAAACAGTCGACTGCCAATGGGTTGAACATTAGGTTCGCTAGTTCGTCTAGGTGGAGTTAAGGAACTCCTCTTATAAGACCTAGGTTTTGAATTCTGTAGTTCAATATTCTCCTAGGTGTCTGATAGTAATGACAAAAGGAAGCAATGTGTCCACACTCTCCATAGTTGTAGCACGACCTGCTATCAACTTTATGATTAAACTTTCTTTGTGGAGATGTGTGTGACACCTGGTAACATTACTTAGTTTGGTTTTGACTTTGTTTCTTTTGATGTTTTCTCCTGTTTAACAAAATTAATTTTTTAACATTTTTAACATCTTTTTCCTTTTGGTTAACTGGTTTTTGACATGAAGCTTGGGAAAGAGTTACATTAGCAGTCCTTTTAGAATCAGATTTGACTTTGTTTGTCTCGGACTTTATATTAATCTTTTCAAATTCTTTTTCCAGATTAACACAAGGCATTTTACCCTTTGCCTTTCAAGTGGCCACCTTTTGTTTTGTTCCAGATTCAATTGATGAACATGAGGAATCTGGATCACTAACAGAGGAGTAGACACCACATGATCCTTTATGGGTTGTTATTTATAGGTCTACTCTTAGTGTTCATCAAGGTCTCAGGTGGTGGAGGAACCACTTTATAACCCAAACCCTCCCCGTTGTTTCGTTCTCTCACTAAGTGTGGACAATGTGTGATGAACTTGTCCAACTGTGCAGTTTTTGCTTTATGAGTTACTTCTACTTCTAAAACTGCCTTTTGCTTCTTAGTGTCTTCTAGAGAGTTAAGATAGTACCTAATGTCATTAGCTTGGTTAAATGCAACTACATCAGTTTCCCTAAGTTGTTTAGTCAAAAGGTCTATCTTTTCTTTGTAACTATGCTCATTTTGTTTTAAAACTCTATTAGCCTCCATGCACAGTTGCAAATCCCTTACTAAGTTATCATTATGATCTAATAACCTAGCAAATTTCTCATCTATGCTATCTTTAAAAGTATCACAATTAGAACAAGCATGATTTTTAAACAGTTGGTCAGTGGTACTTACCTAAGGAGGTTCAGTAGAGTTAGCCATCAACGCAGCATCAGATGTCTCTGGTTCTGGTGATCTTTCTTGCTATTGAAATCTCTCTTCAGGCTTGTAGCTGACCTCAGTTGCAATTGTCTCTTCTATATTTGACATTGCTATCTCAACTGCAATATCTCCCTCACTCGCGGAATCATCATCTAAATCTTCGACACTGGCAATATTTGATTCCCCTGGACAGACAAACCGAAAACTCCAGTCCTGTCCTTCATCATCATGAGCAGTCAAGGCTTTTGGATCCTTGCTTGATGAGGTAGAACTGCTAGCTTGCTTGTCTTGACGAGTGAAGGATGAGAATGGGTTCTTGTTCCCAGTCTTCTTTGGCTTCAAACATTCTCTCTTGAAATACCCCTTTTCTCCACAGTTAAAGCAGGCCACTTTATTCTTGTCAAAGCCAAATGTGGTATCCTTAGTAGCAACCAAGTTTTGTCCGGTCTTTTTCACAAACTTCTTCGCCCTCCGGACAGCACTAGCTAAGGCCCACATAATATCCATTCTCTCCAGCTCCATTTCATCCACTACTCGTAGTCCTCATCTGCCAAATGGCAGTTTCCGATCTTCCCAGCAACCAGTCCATTATAGGAATGTACCACTGCTGCCAAAAGATCCATGTGCTCTCGAGCTACTTCCACAGTCACATTACCGAGATTCTCGGTCTTCAGTGTAGTAGCATTCGCTTCAGTTCCAATGTAATGGGTACAAGAAGACCCTGAAGTTTCTAAACCTGAAGGAGAAGCTTGTGAAGGACACGATGAGCTAGACACAAATGCAGTCTGAAGAGGTGCTCCAGACGTCTTAGCTTGAGGTGTGGCATTGTACAAGCTGGATTCTGAGTGTACGAAGACTTCTGAGCTCTGTACTTCATTCTAAGTGCTTCTTCTCGCAGCTTAGAATGAATTCATTATATCCAACTTTCCCAGCATCTCATTCTGTCTCAGATTTGACCCAAATGAAGCCCACTTTTCTGGCAATCCGTCTACAAAATTTGACACCTTTTCTTCCATGGTAGTAGCAATGCCATGTGTATGCAGTTCACTCATCAGATGGTAGAATCTATCAATAACATCGTCCAAACTCTCGTTTCCCATCGATGAGAAGTTGCCAAATTCCTTCTTCAGTTCCTTAGCTTTAATTTCCTTCAGCGAAGCATTCCCATCGTATCTCTTTCCAGCTCATCCCACAATTTCTTGGCTGCTTATTCTCCGAGTACTGGTGGAAAATATCTTTAGGAATAGACTGTGTAATCAATGCATAAACTCTCTTCTCTGCATTATACTTGACTTTTGAGCATCGGTCATCCCTCCCAAAGTAAGTTTTACCCCATCTACTCCCACCGGCATACTATACCCAATCTCGATAGCTTCCCACAAATTTGGATCCACTCCATTGAGGTACATCTCAAAACGTTGTTTCCAGTGGGGAAACTCATCTAACGTTAAGAGTTTTGGTGGTTTATTATGATTCCCCACCTCACTCTCAAGCAACAGTAGGTTCTGGATCCTTGAGTCCTTTCTGGCAGTAAACGCTGACATCTGATCTTCCATCTCGATTAACCTTTAAGTGTACTAACCAAACTGTCAAACTGGTGTGACTGGGTGATGCGAATGGGCTATCCGTGCGAATGAACTATGCGATTGGTTCAATCGTGCGGCTAACTAAGCGATTGGTTCAGTCGAGCGAATGAAGCTGATGCGTATGAACACTGCGAACGGATGGTTCAGTCATACTAATGGAGAGGCGACTCAGTCCAATCGTGCGTCTGGAGTATGCGAATGAGTCTAGTCGTGCGAATGGCTCACTCGTGCGACTGAAGATGCTGTTTTGCGAAAATTTCTAGGTTGAACGTGTTTTAGCAGTAAAAATTCAAAGTTTTGCAAACCCTAATCGCCTAAGGCCGTAGACACCGAAACTTGATGAGCAGGGTACGTCCAAGACAACTTTTGACATAAAAGATTGCGTTTTTTAGTGTAAAAACACAAACTTTTTATCAATCTTGATTGAATCACACGTAATCAAGAGCCAAAGCTCTGATACCACTTGTTAGGACCTGGCATTTGAATGAAATACGAATGATTAACGTGTAAACCAAACCAAATAGTGCGGAATCCTATTTGATTGGCGATCCAATCAGTGAGAACGCACGTAGAATCAATAAAATTGAATCTAACATTAAGAATCGATTGGGAATCGATCTACTGCGTTCTATGAACTTGAAGTATCAACTTGGAGGTTTCTGGATGGCTAGTGTACATCTGGAGTCGAAATCAAATAAAAGCTCTCGTTTTTCCATGAATTGGGTTGTATTTATAGGTTAGTATGGTTCACTCGTGCGACTGAACCATTAGTATGGTTTAGTCATGCGATTGAACCATGCGGTTGATTCATCTGCACGACTGAGTGTTCAGTCGTGCGCCTGATTCTGTCGCATAAAGTTGTTCAGGCGTATAGACTATTTAGGCGCATGGACACTCAGTCGCATGGCCATTCGGACGCATGACCACTGTTGGGCCGCATGGTCCAGTCGGACGCATGAGAACTTCACTTCACCAAGTTTGAGTGTATTCAATATTATAACATTATGCATAACACTTCAAACAATCACAAACCTAATTAACCAATTCAACATCGACTCATTAATGAACTATTAAACGTTATAAATGACAGACAATCAATATCATTTCATTAATCATTCCAACCATTACATCAGAATCAGACAAACAAGATCTATTACATTCATATCATGATCTAGGGACATACATGTATCAACATAGTTGCACCCCTAATCGTCTCTCTCTTAGAATCCTCATCACCATCGTCATCATGGACTACCACCTTAGGGTTTTATGGCTCCTCTTTAGATTCCTCTATCCTCCTAGTGGACCTCCCAGAATTCTTCTCATTTTCCTTCCCCTTCTTACAAGCTTCTCTCCATTCTTGACTACTTTGATCACCTATGTCACCGTTGAGGGTAAGACATTTTGCATGACATTGTAGACTTCGTCAGCGATAGCCTCCTTCACAATGGATTTCAGGGTGGCTGATCCCTCACCCTCCGAGTGACTAAGGAGGTCTGACTCCTCATGAACAGTATCGGGAGCCTTAGCTTTGCTCCGGGTGACACGTGGCTCAGTAGTACGCCCGCCATGAGCACCTCGAGTTGCCTTCCCTGATTTTCTACCAGCCATAACTAATCCTATTAAATTCAAACACCAAAACAGTTATTCAAGATAATTGCTTAGATCATTATATGTACGGTAAGTCCTTAATTATAGTGGCCAAGTGTGATTAACCACTTACCTTACCCTTCTCTCCCAAGCAATCATTATCCTAACATATGTTAGTATTCAAATCTAGAAGCACATAGGACATATAGCACACGCACATAATCCTAGTTTTACTTGAAAACTTTTACCTGATGGCATGTAACTACTTGGATTGGCATCCTTCATTCGGTCCCATTTTCAGTTTAAGTTTAGGTTTTCAAAATTACTTACCCAATTCTCTTAAACTTTGGCTCTGACACCAACTTGTAACGCCTCGTTCCCGGGAAGCCTCACAGTTGGTTAATCATAACATAAAATCAATTTTTATAACCAAAACATTGCAGTGGAATTAAATAGACATTCATTTAAAACTTGGAAACCATATTGTACCCATATATTTTTCCATCAATTGTAAATAAAACATAGTAGTTATTCTTAAATTATAATAAAAGATTTTATATCAGAAATGTCGTCCATTGCCTTCCAAGTAGCTTCCCACCTTGTGCCATCATCAACAGTATCGTTTACCTGCCAACTATTATGCATAAAAGTCAGCTATGCTGAGTGAGTTCTAGTTTTAGGTAAATAAAAAAACATAACTTTATCCATCATATAATGACCGCCCATACATCATAATACGTAACATTTGCGTCTTAATAAGCATGTTTAGTAACTTTTATTCTTTCTTATCTTTCACTTCTTCATAAACAAGATTGTACAAAGCAAGAGCTCCATGTTGATCGACAACGAATGTCGATCCCTGTCGGTACACATCATCATGGTAGCTAACCCCCGACAGTTGATCCACACTGCAAGGCACATAGCCCGCTCATGAATACGGATCAATCATCATACATCAGACTCACATAAGTGAAGTCTATCATAGTGCTTGCAAGTGTTTTCATCATCAAACGGGCGCAGGGGTAACATTCATTACGTTTCACTTTTCATTAATATCGTCTATCACTTTATTCTATAATACTTAACATAATAAGTACACGACAAGCCAAGTACTAGTCATCATAAAACATAACCGACCCTCCGCGGGATAGTGGGGGTTCACGGCAGCAGTCCTTGACAGCGGGGTCCAAGGGGCAACGCCCTGGGCTGGGGCCGAGCTGTCAGGTCAGCGGCAAAAATTTTTATCTTTAAGTATATATATAACACATTTCCTTATAGAAAAATTGATCTTCCCGTTAAAACCTCACAAAAACTCATTCTTTTAAAAAACGTATATTTAGTATGCATAGTAACCCCAAAACATGGAAAACTTACAAATAAGGGGATCTAGAACTCACCTAAATACCGTGAGTAACCTCTAAACTAAGCTTTCTAGGCTAGGATCACCCTACACAGCCTGCAGATGAGTTAAAACTTAAAGAGGTTAATTTCTTCCTAAATTCACTGCTAATTTCACTGCAAGATCAGCAATTTCATAGCTAGATTCGCCAACAGTTTCGCTGCCACCTTCGCTAGAAGTTTCGCTGGCAGTTTCGCTGGCATCTTCGCTGCCAGTTTCGCCCAATTTTCGTTGGATAATCATGTCTGCGAAACTACCTGAGAAACTATAGTTTCACAGGAAGTCCTCATAGTTTCGCTGCTTGATTATGCAAATTCGCTGGATGCATATACAGTTTCGTAGATCGCATAAAAATTGATAACTAGCCCGTTTTAACCCAAAATCACAACTTTTTACGTCCAAACTCTTAGTTTACCATCAATGAGGCTACATCTAAGCTTTTTACATGTTTTCATACGTAAAAATGTGATATTTATGCGATTTTTACATTTTTCAAAACCCAAAACCCTAGAATTCGGGTTTGATCTACAGATGGGTTTAGAGGTTGATTATTACCTGGATTTGTTGCTTCTTTCTTCAGTCTTGATGCTCCAACACCCAGATCTTCAAACCTGAGTTTTCTTCACTTTTACTCTCTACTTTCTCTCTCTACAACTTTGGGAGCTAGGGTTCAAAGTGAGGATGGTGGTGGCTAGTTAGGTGGGTAAGATGGCTGGTTATGGGCCCTTAATCAGTTAGCCACTTGCCCACAAGCCTCATTAGCCCATAAACTTTTCCTTCCTTTACTAAATACCCACCAATTAAGCCAATTATCCTCGGTGACTCGTTTTGACTTTTCGGGGTGTTACATGCATATACACATGTACGCATGTACGCATGTACGCATGTATGCATCTTCGCATGTATGCATGTACGCATGTATGCATGTATGCATTGTAATGCCCCGTTCCCGAGAAACCACACAGTTGATAATCGTAGCATAAAATCATTTTTTTATAACCAAAACATTGCAGCCCCACTAGATCCCACTAGGGGTGCTGCCCCTACGACTCCGCCGTTATGGGCTGTCGCCCCCGAATACCCGTTGTCCCGTGGTGGGTTGGTTATGTTTTTATAATGGATTGTACTTGGTACGTTGTGTACTTAATAAGCTAAGTGTTATATATTAAAGTGGGAGGTAATATAATAAAACGTAGAACTTAAGGAATGTTACCCCAGGCCCATTTGATGATGAAAATTCTTGCAAGCACTATGATAGACTACACTTATGTGAGTCTGATGTATGATGTTTGATCCGTATTCATGAGTGGGCTATATGCCCTGCAATGTGGATCAACTGTCGGGAGTTAGCTACCATGACGATGTCTTCCGATAGGAATCGACATTCATTGTCGATCAACATGGAGCTCTTGCTTTGTGCAATCTTGTTTATGAAAGAATGAAAAATAATGAACATGTTTATTATGATGAAAGAAAGGCTATGTATTATGATGTAGGCATGGTAGTTATATGAAGGATAAAGTTTATATTTTCTTATTTATCATAAAAATAGAACTCAATCAACAAAGCTGACTTTTATGCATAATAGTTGGCAGGTAAATGCTGATGCTGAGGATGGCACAAGGTAGGAAGCTACTTGGATAACAATGGATAGCAACCTTGTTTATGAAATCTTTGATTTAATTTAATAGAAAGTACTATGTTTTTATTTTATGTGAAAGACAAATGTATGACTATAATATGATTTACGAGTTTCAAATGAGTGTTTGTTTAATTCTGCTGCAATGCTTTTGTTATTAAAATGATTTTATGCTATGCTTAACCAATTGTGAGGCTTTTCGGGAACAAAGCCATACAAGTTGGTATTAGAGCCATAGTTAAGAGAATTTTGTAATTAGCTTTCAAAACCAAAACTTAAACTGAAAATGAAACCAAATGAAGGATGCCAATCCATGTAGCTACGTGCCATCAGGTAAAAGTTTTTGAGTAAAACTAGGATTATGTGTGTGTGTGCTATGTGTTTTATGTGCTTCTAGATTTGAATATTGATATGTGTTAGGATAGTGATTGCTTGGGACACGAGGGTAAGGTAAGTAGTTAATCACACTTGGCCATTATAGTTAAGGACTTACCGTTCTTATAATGATCTGAGCAATTATCTTGAATAACCATTTTGGTGTTTGAATCTTATAGGAATTAGTTATGGCTCGTAGAAAATCATGGAATGCAACTCGAGGAGGTACTCGTGGCGGGTGTACTACTAAGCCACGTGTCACTCGGAGAAAAGCTAAGGCTCTCGAGACTATATTACGAGGAGTCAAACCTCCATAGTCACCCGAAGGGGGAGCCACCCTCAAATCCACTATGAAGGAGGCTATCGCTAACAAAGTCTAAAATGTTATGCACAATGTCTTACCCTCAGTGGTGACTAAAGTGATTAAAGCAGTCAAGGATGGGGAGAAAGCTGAAAAGAAAGGAAAGAGAAATAAGAAGAATTTAGGAAAGTTTGCTGATAGGACTGAGGAATCCGTAGAGGAGCCATCAAACCCTAAGGTGGTAGTTCATGACGATGACAGTGATGAGGAGTCCGAGAAAGAGACTAGTAAGGGGTGCAACTATGGGGCATTTCAAAGGTGCTAGCCCCCGACCATTAACGGTAACGGCAATGCTACTGCCGCTCACCGTTGGGTCAAAGAGATGGAAGCCATTCTGAGAAGATCAGAAATTTAAGTTTGCCACTCATTCTTTCGTTGACTCTGTGTTGTGCTGGTGGGACAATATTGTCTAGGCTGAAGGGGAGCAATCGATAGCCAAAATGAAGTGGTCTGAGTTGAAGGAGTATTGTCCCCATCAAGAGTTAGACAAGATTGAGAAGGAGTTCTTGTATTCGGAGGTTGGGAACATGAATCATCAAGAGTACACCTCCAAGTTCAATGAAATTGCAAGACTTGTGCCAGACATGGTGACACCTGCATCCAAGAAGATCAAGAGATATATGCAGGATTTTCCCGTGGATATCAGGAGGCACATGATTGCGGCCAGACCGGGCACATTTAGGTATGTGGTGGATTTAGCTAGGATACTATATGATGATAGAGATCTGATTCCTGTACAAAAGAAGTTGGAGAAACGAAGTAGGAATAAAAATGGAAATGGGAAGATGTTCGAAGGTGACAACTTCAAGATTGGGGAGAAGAGGATGAGAGTTGAGGATCAGTTAGGGAGGCGAGGAAATACAAGTGAAGGAGGTTCTTGTAGAAAATATGGAAGGGGTCATTCAGGGGAGTGTAGAGTTAGGACTGCAAAATGTTTCAAATGTGGGGACGAGGGCCACTATGCCAGGGACTGCAAGGCGGTAAGGTGTTAGTAGTGTGGCAAGATGGGACATGTGGAAAGGGACTGCAAGAAAGGAAAATTAAGAGGATCAGGAGCAGCTAAAGCTGGAGATAAGGGAAAGGGTGATGGTTCGTTAGTGAAGGCGAGAGCATTCAACATAACTCGTGAGGAGGGCAGGGCAGATCCAGAAGTAGTTTCAGGTATGTTTCTAGTGGACCATAAATATGCTTCTGTGCTCCTTGGTTCTGGTGCTAGTAGGAGTTTTGTGTCTGTTATGTTTTGTCATTTCCTATGTTAGGTCCATAAGATAGCACAGCTTTTGGTGTTCTATGATTCACCTTCGGATAATGAGTAAATAGGGAAGAGCTTTTTATTTTTCTCTTCATAGAAGACTGATGGGTGGAGCAAGAGGTCAAATTACTATAGAAAGAAGAGTTGTAAACTATAGGACTTCTTTTTCTAGTAGTAAGATTTAGGGTTTTTTCCCATCTCCGTCTTTCTGAGTTTCTACTACTAAGTAGGACTTCTGCTATTCAATCAAAGAATCGATTCCTAAAAAAGCCATATCTTATTACTAAAGTGCTATGTATAGGAATTCTTGCTCGTTAGCGCTTTAGTTTGATTGCAGCTAGCAAGCCTTTTTCTTGCCACTATCTCTTAGTCAAGCTTTGAAGTTGTTGCATGATAAGGGTAGGAAGATAGACAAGCATTTCTATGTAGAAATAGCCATTGGTAAATCTACTAAGGTAACTTAGGTGGTTGAAGATTGCCTGATTGAGTTCAAAGATTGTAAGTTTCCTACTAGGTTACATGTTATGGCCTTAGGAGGTTTCAATGTTGTGTTAGGCATGGATGTTAGCTAGCTATAAAGCCAATATAGTATGTAGTAAGAAGATAATTCGTCTAACAATGCCCAATGGTAGTTCTGTTACGGTTCGTTGGGATAAGGTGTGATGTGTAGCGAAGGTCGTGTCGATGATCACAGCTGAAGAGTACTTGAGACGTGGGTGTAACGCTTACTTGGCCAATGTAAAGGATGTGGATGTGCCAGAGCCACAATTATCAGACGTGTCATTAGTGTGCGAATTTCCTGACGTCTTTCCTGAAGACCTGACCGATGTGCCACCTGACCGCGAAATTGAATTCCAGATTGACTTATTACTGGGAGCACAACCCGTCGTTAAAGCACCATATTGATTAGCTCCTTCAAAGATGGTAGAACTAAGGGCTCAGTTGCAAGATTTATTGGATAAAGGCTTCATCTGACCGAGCATCTCTCCATAGGGTGCTTCGGTCTTATTCGTCAAGAAGAAACATGGTAGCATGCGGATGTGCATTGATTATCGCAAACTCAATAAGCTGACCATAAAGAATCGGTATCCGTTACCAAGGATTGATGACCTATTTGATCAGCTTCAGGGTGCCAGCTTGTTTTCGAGGATAGACCTACGGTCTGGTTACCATCAACTGAAGGTAAAAGAACAAGACATTCCTAAGACAACATTCCGTACACATTATGGACACTACGAATTTCTCGTCATGTCCTTTGGTTTAACCAAAGCGCCAGCGGGTTTTATGGATCTTATGAATCAGCTCTGTCGGCTGATGTTGGAAAAATCGGTGATCGCGTTCATCGATGACATCTTGGTTTATTCAAAAAGTGAAGGAACATGCTGATCATATTCGAGAAGTGTTGGAGATGCTCAGAAGTGAGAATTTATATTCTAAGTTCTCTAAATGCGCATTTTGGCTACGAGAAGTTCAATTTCTGGGTCATGTGGTTAATCTTGAAGGGATCAGGGTGGACCTGTAACACCCCAAAATTTAGAATGAGTCATCGAGGATAATGGGCTTAATTAGTGGGTATTTAATAAAGAAAGGAAATGGGTTATGAGCTAATTAGGCTAATGGGTAAGAGCCTAAGTGAATTAGGGCCCATAATCAGCCCTTTAACCCATCAAATAAGCCACCATCTTCCTCATTCCAACCCTAGCCACCAATATTCATAGAGAGAGAAAGTAGAGAGAGAAAATGAAGAAAACTCAAGATTTGGAGCTTCAAAAGTAAAGGGATTGAAGATCTGAACGGTTGCGCACCAAACCATAAGAAAGGAGCAACAAATCCAGGTAAGAATCGGCCTCTAAACCCTTCTGTAGATCAAACCCGGATTCTAGGGTTTTAGGTTTCGAAAACTTGCAAAGAATCGCATAAAGGTCACATATGAGAACATGTAAAAAGCTTAGATATAGCCTCATGGATGATTAACTAAGAGATACGACGTAAAAAGTTACGATTTTAGGTTAAAAACGGGCTGGTTTGTAATTTTAATGCGATCTGCGAAACTGTATATGCATCCAGGGAATTCGCATATTCAAGCAGCGAAACTATGAGAACTTCCTACGAAACTATAGCTTCGCAGGTAGTTTCGCAGACAAGGTTATCCAACAAAATTTGGGCGAAACTGGAAGCGAAACTCGAAGCGAAACTGGCAGCGAAGATGCCAACGAAACTGCCAGTGAAACTGCCAACGAAGGTGGCAGCGAATCTAGCTGCGAAAGTGCTGATCTTGCAGCGAAATTAGCAGCGAATTTAGGTAGAAATTAACCTCTTTAAATGTTAACTCATCTGCAGGCTGTGTAGGGTGATCCTAGCCTAGAAAGCTTAGTTTAGAGGTTACTCACAGTATTCAGGTCAGTTATAGATCCCCTTATTTGTAAGTTTTCCCATGTTTTGGGGTTATTATGCATACTAAATATACGTTTTTAAATGACCAAGTTTTTATGAGGTTTTAACGGGAAGATTGATTTTTCTATAAGGAAAATTGTTATATATATACTTAAAAATAAAAAATTTTGCCACCCCTAGGACCCCGCTGTCTGGGGCTGCCGCCCCCGAACCCCCGTTGTCCTGCGGAGGGTCGGTTATGTTTTATGATGACTAGTACTTGGCATGGTGTGTACATAATAAGTTAATTATTATATATATTAAAGTGGAAGATGATATTAATGAAAAGTGAAACTTAATGAATGTTACCTCGGGCCTGTGTGATGATGAAAAGTCTTGCAAGCACTATGATAGACTTCACTTATGTGAGTCCGATGTATGATGATTGATCCGTATTCATGAGCGGGCTATGTGCCTTGCAGTGTGGATCAACTATCGGGGGTTAGCTACCATGATGATGTGTACCGACAGGGATCGACATTCGTTGTCGATCAACATGGAGCTCTTGCTTTGTGCAATCTCATTTATGTTGAAGTGAAAGATATGAAAGAATGAAAAATAATGAACCATGCTTATTAAGATGAAAATGTTACGTATTATGTATGCATGGTCATTAAATGATGGATAAAGTTACATTTCTTATTTACCTAAAACTAGAACCCACTCAGCAAAGCTGACTTTTATGCATAATAGTTGGCAGGTAAATGCTGATGCTAAGGATGGCACCACGAAGCTACTTGGGGAGATATGGATGGCATTCCTGTTTATGAAATCTTTTATTGTAATTTAAGAACAAGTACTATGTTTTGTTTACAATTAAAGGACAAATGTATGAGTACAATATAGTTTTTAAGTTTTAAGTGAATGTCTAATTATTTCTGCTACAATGTTTTGTTATTAAACTGATTTTATGCTATGATTAATCAACTATGAGGCTTCCCGGGAATGGGGCCTTACAAGTTGGTATCAGAGCCAAAGTTTAAGAGAATTGGGTAAACTGTTTTCAAAACCTAAAGTTAAACTGAAAACGGGACCGAATGAAGGATGCCAATCCAAGTAGCTACGTGCCATCAGGTAAAGTTTCATGTAAAATTGGGATTATGTGCATGTGCTATATGTTCTATGTGCTTCTAGATTTGAATACTGACATGTGTTAGGATAGTGATTGCTTGGGACAGGAGAGTAAGGTGAGTAGTTAATCGCACTTGGCCACTGTAATTAAGGACTTACCGTACTTATAATGATCTGAGAAATTATCTTGAATAACCATTTTGGTGTTTGAATCTTATAGGAATTAGTCATGGCTGGTAGAAAATCAGGGAAGGAAACCAGAGGAGGTGCTCGTGGCGGGCGTACTACTGAGCCACGTGCTAGTAGGAGTTTTGTGTCTGCTGCCTTTTGCCGTTTCTTGCATGATAAGAGTAGAACGTTAGATGAGCCTTTCTCTGTAGAAACAACCATTGGTAAGTCCACTAAGGTAGCTAAGGTGGTTGAGGATTGCTTGATTGAGTTAGAAGATTGTAAGTTTCTGCTAGGTTGCATGTTATGGCCTTAGGAGTTTTGATGTGGTGTTAGGCATGGATTGGTTAGCTAGCTATAAAGCCAATATAGTATCTAGCAAGAAGGTAATTCGTCTAATAGCGCCTGATGGTAGATCTGTTACAGTTCGTGGGGATAAGGTGTGTTGTGTACCGGAGGTCGTGTCGATAATCACAGCCAAAAAGTACTTGAGATGTGGGTGTAGCGCTTACTTGGCTTATGTAAAAGATGTGGATGCGCCAGAGCCACAATTCTTAGACGTGCCAGTAGTGCGCGAGTTTCCTGACGTCTTTCCTGAAGACCTGACTGGTGTGCCGCCTGGCCGCGAAATCGAATTCCAGATTGATTTGCTGTCGGGAGCACAGCCCGTCGATAAAGCACCATATTGATTAGCTCCTTCCGAGATGGTAGCACTGAGGGCTTCATCTGACCGAGTATCTCTCCATGGGGTGCTCCGGTTTTATTCATCAAGAAGAAAGACGGTAGCATGCGGATGTGCATTGACTATCGCTAGCTCAATAAACTGACCGTAAAGAACCGGTATCCGTTACCAAGGATCGACGACCTGTTCGATCAACTTTAGGGTGCCAGCTGGTTTTCAAGGATAGACCTGCGGTCTGGTTACCAACAACTGAAGGTGAAAGAACAAGACATTCCTAAGACAGCATTTCATACACGTAATGGACACTACGAAATTCATGTCATGTCCTTTGGATTAACCAATGCGCCAGCTGCCTTTATGGACCTTATCAATCAGGTATGTCGACCAATGTTGGGTAAATCGGTAATAGTGTTCATCGATGACATCTTGATTTAATCAAAGACTAAAGAAGAACATGCTGATCATATTCGAGAAGTATTGGAGGAGCTCAGAAGCGAGAAGTTATATGCTAAGTTCTCTAAATGCGCATTTTGGCTTCGAGAAGTTCAATTTCTAGGTCATGTGGTTAATCCCGAGGGGATCAGGGTGGACCCTACAAAGGTTGAAGCGGTGATGCAATGGGAACCTCCAATGGCGCCATCTGAGATTCGTAGTTTCTTAGGCCTGGCAGGTTACTATAGGAGGTTTATCCAAGATTTCTCCAAGATAGCTTCTCCTTTGACTAAGCTGACCCAGAAGGACGTGAAGTATGAATGGGGTACTGATCAGGAGAACGCCTTCCTAGAACTAAAGATTAGGTTAACTCAAGCCCCTGTCTTGACGTTACCTGAAGGGAACGAGGATCTGGTAGTCTACTCGGATGCCTCATATGCAGGATTAGGTTGCGTGTTGATGCAACGAGGGAAGGTGATAGCCTATGCTTCTAGACAGTTAAAGGTCCACGAGGCCAATTATCCTACCCATGATTTGGAGTTGGCTGCGGTGGTGTTTGCATTGATGATTTGGAGGCACTACCTGCATGGGGTGAAGTGCACCATCTTCACTGATCATAAAAGTCTGAAGTATTTCTTTGAACAAAAGGAACTCAACATGAGGCAGAGGAGGTGGTTGGAACTAATCAAGGATTATGACTACCAAATTCATTATCATCCAGGCAAAGCCAATGTTGTTGTTGACGCCCTAAGCCGGAAGGGACGGCCCGAACCAATTCGGGTGAGGGCTTGCCAACTAATCATGACGCCTGATGTTATGACACAAGTGAGGTATTTTCAGGATGATGCATTGAGAGAGGACAGAGTCAACTCTTAAAGGATGAAAGGACAAGTTTCAGATTTGGGGGAAAACACCCTGGGTGTTAGAACCCGATTTGGGAGAATGTGGATCCCTCTCTATGGGGATCTGAGGGAGAAGATCATAGATAAGGCTCACAAAACTCGATATTCCATTCACCCTGGTACCATGAAAATGTATCAGGATCTAAAGAAAGATTACTAGTGGCCGGGAATGAAGCGAGACGTGGCAAAGTACGTGAGCAAGTGCCTGACTTGTCTATAAGTGAAGGCAGAGCACCAAAAGCCATATGGGAAGATCCAACCTTTCGATATCCCTTAGTTGAAATAGGAACACATCACGATGGACTTCATTACGAAGCTACCTCGCACGGCAAGAGGAAGCGACGCGATCTGGGTGATTGTTGACCGGCTAACAAAGAGCGCCCATTTCCTCCCAATTTGTAAGATGTTTTCCTCTAAGAGGTTGGCAGAGTTATTTATCAAGGAGATCGTGGCTTGTCACGGCGTGCCCGTGTCTATCATTTTAGATAGGGATACGCAGTTTATGTCCAAGTTCTGGAAGAGGTTTCACGACTCAATGGGCACTAGACTGCATATTAGTACGGCTTACCACCCTCAAACGGATGGTCAGTTGGAAAGAATGATTCAGACGCTAGAAGACATGCTATGAGCATGTGTAATCGACTTTAGAGGGAGTTGGGATGAGCACTTACCATTGGCAGAATTCTCATATAATAATAGTTACCATGCCAGCATTGGTATGCCACCTTATGAGATGCTGTACGGTAGGAAGCGCAAAACGCCCGTGTGTTGGGGTGACATCGGGCAAAAGGAATTGGGAAGTCTTGAAGTGATTGAGTTCACAACCAAGAAGTTAGATAAGATTAAGGCATTCATGAATGTTGCAAAGGATCGCCAGAAGTCTTATGCTGATAAGAGGCGTAGACCGATAGAGTTTGAGGTTGGTGACAAGGTTATGCTCAAGGTACCACCCTGGAAACAGATCATCAGGTTTCGAAAAAAGGGAAAGTTAAGCTCAAGATTCATAGGGCCATTCCATATTATCGCGAGGGTAGGGGAAGTGGCCTACAGGCTAGAATTACCCGATGAGTTGAGTGAAATTCACCCTACGTTCCATGTATCTCATCTTAGGAAATGTCTAGCAAACAATGATGCATTTGTACCATTAGAATAAATTGAAGTCAACGAACGACTGAACTATCTAGAGCAGCCGGTGGCCATCCTTGATTGGAAAGAGAAGCACTTACGTAATAAAGTGGTTCGGCTGGTACGAGTACAGTGGAGACACAGAAAATGATCAAAATCTACGTGGGAGACCGAAGAGGAGATGAGGAAATTTTATCCTCAATTGTTTGATGACTAACAAGTTTCAAGGACGAAACCTAAATAAGTGGGAGAGACTTGTAACACCCCAAAAATTTAAAACGAGTCATCAAGGATAATAGGCTTAATTAGTGGGTATTTAATAAAGAAAGGAAATGGGTTATAAGCTAATTAGGCTTATGGGTAAGAGCCTAAGTGATTTAGGGCCCATAATCAGCCCTTTAACCCATCTAATCAGCCACCATCTTCCTAATTCCAACCCTAGCCACCAAAATTCATAGAGAGAGAAAGTAGAGAGAGAAAGTGAAGAAAACTCAAGATTTGGAGCTTCAAAGGTTAAGGGATTGAAGATCTGAACAATTGAACACCAAACCATAAGAAAGGAGCAACAAATCCAGGTAATTATCAGCCTCTAAACCCTTCTATAGATCAAACCCGGATTCTAGGGTTTTGGGTTTTGAAAAATTGCAAAGAATCGCATAAAGGTCACATTTTTACGTATGAGAATATGTAAAAAGCTTAGATATAGCCTCATGGATGATTAACTAAGAGATTGGACGTAAAAAATTGCGATTTTGGGTTAAAAACGGGCTGGTTCGTAATTTTTATGCGATCTGCGAAACTGTATATGCATCCAGCAGCGAAACTGTGAGAACTTCCTGCGAAACTATAATTTCGCAGGTAGTTTCGCAGACAAGGTTATCCAACAAATGTTGGGCGAAACTGGCAGCGAAACTGGCAACGAAGATGCTAGCGAAACTGCAACAAAGGTGGCAGTGACACTGTTGGCGAATCTAGCTGCAAAATTACTGATCTTGCAGCGAAATTAGCAGCAAATTTAGGTAGAAATTAACCTCTTTAAGTGTTAACTCATCTACAAGCTGTGTAGGGTGATCCTATCCTAGAAAGCTTAGTTTAGAGGTTACTCACGGTATTCAGGTGAGTTCTAGATCTTCTTATTGTAAGTTTTTCCATGTTATGGGGTTATTATGCATACTAAATATACGTATTTAAATGAATCAGTTTTTATGAGGTTTTAACGGGAAGATCGATTTTTCTATAAGGAAATGTGTTATATATATACTTAATGAATGGAAGATGATATTAATGAAAAGTGGAAGATGATATTAATGAAAAGTGAAACTTAATGAATGTTACCCCGGGCCTGTTTGATGATGAAAAGTCTTGCAAGCACTATGATAGACTTCACTTATGTGAGTCCGATGTATGATGATTGATCCGTATTCATGAGCGGGCTATGTGCCTTGCAGTGTGGATCAACTATCGGGGGTTAGCTACCATGATGATGTGTACGATAGGGATCGACATTCGTTGTCGATCAACATGGAGCTCTTGCTTTGTGCAATCTCGTTTATGTTGAAGTGAAAGATATGAAAGAATGAAAAATAATGAACCATGCTTATTAAGATGGTTCGTAATTTTTATGCGCTTTGCGAAACACTCTATGCATCCGGTGAAACTGGATGTTCAAGCCGCGAAACTGCGAGTTTTCTGAGAAACTATAGTTTCACAGGTAATTTCGCAGCCATGGAATTCCAACAAAAGTTGGGCGAAACTGCCATGCGAAACTGGCAGTGAAACTATTAGCGAAACTGCTTATCTGGTAGCGAAATTAGGTAGAATTTAACCCTTTTAAGTGTTAACTTGTCTGCAAGTTGTGTAGTGTGATCCTAGCCTAGAAAGCTTAGTTTAGAAGTAACACACGGTATCCAGGTGAGTTCTAGATCCCCTTGTTTATAAGTTTTTCCATATTTTGGGGCTATTATTCATACTAAATATATGCTTTTAAAGGACAAGATTTTAAGAGGTTTAACAGGAAGATCGATTTTTCTTTAACAAAATTTTCTATATAAATGTTTAAAAATAAAATTTCTTCATGTTGACATGGCAACTCGGCCCCAGCCAAGGGCATTGCCCTTTGGACCCCACTAAGGCCTGCTGCCCCTAAAACCCCGCTGTCAGGGGCTACCGCCCTCGAACCTTTGCTATCCTGCAGTGGGTCGGTTATGCTTTTATAATGGATTGTACTTGGTATGTTGTGTACTCAATAAGCTAAGTATTACAAATTAAAATGGAAGGTAATATTAATGAAAAGTGTAACTTAATGAATGTTACCCCGGGCCCATTTGATGATGAAAAGTCTAGCAAGCACTATGATAGACTACACTTATGTGAGTCTGATGTATGATGTTGATCCGTATTCATGAGCGGCTATGTGTCGTGTAGTGTGGATCAACTATCAGGGATTAGCTACCATGATGATGTGTACCGACAGGGATTGACATTCATTGTCGATCAACATGGAGCTCTTGCTTTGTGCAATCTCGTTTATGAAAGAATGAAAGATAATGAAAGAATGAAAAATAATAGACATGTTTATTATGATGCAAGAAATGTTATGTATTATGATGCAGGCATGGTTATTATATGAAGAATAAAGTTTATATTTTCTTATTTATCAGAAAAATAGAACTCTCTCAACAAAGTTGACTTTTATGCATAATAGTTGGCAAGTAAATGTTGTTGCTGAGGATGGCACAAGATGGAAAGCTACTTGGATCGCAATGGATGGCAACATTGTTTATGAAATCTTTGATTTTAATTTAAAACAAAGTACTATGTTTTTATTTTTATTGAAAGACAAATGTATGACTACAATATGATTTACAAGTTATCGAATTAGTGTCTATTTAATTCCGTTGTAATGCTTTGGTTATTAAAATGATTTTATGTTATGATTAACCAACTATGAGTCTTCCCTAGAATAGGACCTCACAATTGTTTAGCTTCATCAATGGCCTTACACAACCCTACTTCTCTATAATTCTTGAAGTATATAATCATTTATCCACTTCTTCCATAGCAACATCAAGAAGCATAACCTTTGATCTCAACTTTTTTGCTCACCACATTCACCATTGTTAGTAATTTATATCGAACAATAATTGCCACAAAAAATTCTAATCACCAACTTTATTTTATGCTTGTGCTTGGATTTGAATTACATAGTTTCTTTCAGAATCTTCAACATCAAGCAAAGCTTCTCTTATATTTGAAAGCTAAAATCTAATATGCTTAACAGTATCTACACAACTTTCCCAATGAGTGGCCGTCAATGACTTAGCAGTCAGTCCCTTAGAAATTTTCTTTCAAAATTTGCCATCTTTTATTAAAATTGGCAAAGATGGTATAAATCCATTGTATGGTTATTACTAGTGTTCTCCATGTCACATAATCAAGGGTTTCCAGTTTCCACCATATAATAGTTTTCTTTTTTTATTTAGGTATTACTAAATTAAATTAGATTTGTATTGGTTAAATGTTATTGGACTAAATTATTTGAAAAGTTAATAGGCTAAGGTAAGTTTAATGCAGTAAAATAATCATAATGTTATTAGGTTTGTTAAGGGATTGATTAGTAGATTGTAGTTTTTTATTAAAAAAATTACATATATATATATATATATATATATATATATATATATATATAATATATATATATATATAATGTCAAATTATTTTTAAAAATTTTCAGACCCTTGAGGAGATCGAGTCTAAGGCGACCACCCACCTACCCCCTTGTGCCAATTCACTTGAATTCTTTGAGCCATCAAACTAAGTCAGTGATGTGATGCAATTTTCATGTAAGGTCATGTTTCCCAGCAACCTCATAGTTGAATTTTGTAAGGTCCCGTTCCTGGGATGCTTACAGCTGGTCATTCATCGCACATAAAACATGTATTTTCATTAACTTCAATAAAACGTTGCAGCGGAAACATTAAAAACAACATTTTCATTAAAAATGCTTTTGTAAAATAATACAACATTCATTACACAATATCATTTGTTCGCATTACAATCCAAAAACATTAAATAAAAGAATGCCAAGTAGCTGCCTCATGCCATCCTTAGCAATGTTCACCTGCCAACTGGAAAATGTATAAAAAGTTAGCGTTGCTGAGTGAGTTCTAGTTTTATACAAACATTGCATTACCTTCCATTCGTTAAAATATTTTTATTACTATAGCACGTGATCACACATCATACGTACATCAAGGTAATCATTGTTATCTTCGTCATCGTTTGTTTAGTACATTTCGCACTTTCGTACCTATCGCACTTTTCGTACTTTATTATCTTTTAACTTTTATCTAGGTCTTGTCATATGCTTAACCCCCCCTCTTAAGCACAAGGTCATATCATCTAGGGTTAAGCGACAAGGACCCCATATCGCACATATCGCACGTATGGAGTAGTCACAAGGACTAACTCCCCCTGTGTGTATATACTCTTATAGGTCAGCCAAAATCGCACGTTATAAATATATATACACACAGTAAATAGGAAATCACACGTATTGGAGCAGTCACCAAGACTGAACTCTTACTGTGTGTATGGACCCTTATGAGTTAGCCAAAATCGTACGCTGTAAATACACACACAATTGAGCTAACAACTCTCAATGAGTTGTGAACCTCCTTTCATTTGCTTGCAAGGCTTTTCATTCGTTCATTCATTATGTTCCACTTTCATTATCTTAAATCTTTCACTTCATTAAGATAATACTTTACATTCATTAACAATATCACACCCCGTAAAGTCACATCATCATACATAATAGGGAACATAACATAACATAACATGCAATCATACATAATCATCATGCATCATCATTCACACATCAATCATGCATAACATCATACTTAACATCATCATCATCATCATCATCATCAAATTATCATCTTATATCATTCATGCCCATCACATCATCTATAACCTCAAAAGTCAACTTACATGAACCCCTGAGAACCTCCCAAGTCAAAACCTACATCTGCATTTTCCTCGAAATTCAGAAAATAAACTAAGTCTTCATCCGCATTCCTATTGTTCATCTGCATTTCTTATTGTTCATCCGCATTTCTTATTGTTCATCCGCATTTCTTATTGTTTATCCGCATTTCTTATTGTTCATCCGCATTTCCTCTAGTCGCACAACTTTCATCTGCATTTCCTCTTGTTCATCCGCATTAGCAAATGCGGATGAGTTAGACTCAGAGGGTTATCCGCATTAGGAACACTTAAGCAGTTATATATGGTTGGGTGTATGAGTTACTGTTTGGGCGCATGAGCAGCCTAGGACACACTTAACATCATAATTTGATCCCCAAACACCATCTATCATGTTCTAAGCTTAAATCTTACATTCTAAGCCATAGAAACACAACCATAACAACATCAAACACATACATAGCCCAAAATCAAACCCCACCCGCAACATACACATATACATACATACGGGTATAAAACCTAACTTCATAAAAATATTCATACATGCATTTCCAGCCCCAAAATAGTTAAAAACATGTAAACAGGGGGTTCTAGAACTCACCTTTGCAGCTCTTTGGGTAAGACTTCTTCAAACCCGTTTGCAAATTGAGTTCAAACACCTAAAACCCACTAAACACACACACACAACTGAGCATACAAACACGTAAAAGCATAGAACCAAGGCAAGGCCAGTTTAGAACACTCATAAACACACGAATTCTTACCTGAATTCAGCCTTCTTGATTCTCCTTCCAAATCCGAAAGCTTCCTGCTCTCTTCGCTTTCTCTCTCTAAAATCCGAATGATGTGAGTGTGTGTAGACAACTTGGGCGGCCATGCCACCTTTTACACCCACTTTTCAAACATGTTTTCCTTTTTACACATTTTACCCCTCGACTTAGCTTAAATTCCTTTTCTTTCTTTTTTTCACTTTATTCTTTGGTTTGAGTCTTCAAAAATAACCGGGTGTACAGATTTGGATAATAGAAACACAAGTTCTCAAACTCAAATTTTCATCAATATAATCAACAAAACATAAAATTGTCATAATTCAATAATTACATCATACCATGATAAGTTTAACTATTTATCATCAAACTATGTTAGGATCCCAACCTCGACCACATGCCAGATAGCTTCCAAAATTTTGCCAAGCTCACAATCTCATGTAGCATACCAGTCAATTTAATATACATATACAATTCAAAAAAGGTAAGTGAGATCTGGGATAACTTTAACAAGATACTTTAACCAAACTATAACAAGTAACAATATATCATTCATACTTTGACGGTACTTTAAACTTTCATACTTTGTCGTTAATTTATTTTTACATTATCTTTACTTTATCTTCACTTTGTTACGAGTTTATACTTTGTACAAAACTACTTAACATTGCTCATGTAAACACAAGACTTTATTGTCTCTTGCCATTACGCAAGATTCCTGTCTGGCTTGCAACACATGCAAAACTCATGTCAATTACCGTTAAGCAAGACTCCTATGTCGAGGCTTGAATACGTCAAGGCCTCTATGCTTGCATGGCTTCTTTATCGTACTTTAATGTTTTTACAATTATGCTTTAATGGGTTACTATTCTTGAACTATCATTCAGTTTCATTAGCCTTTCACATGTGAACTATACTATGTTTACCGTTAATATTTAACTGTAATAATATGTATAACTTTCTTTCTTTCTTTAGCTATAAGTTCTTTATATATACAGTCATTATCTCATACTATACGAGGGTATTTATACCTGTATCTAACTATAGACCTATGGGAATGTATCTATACAGAACTATTGTTCGCGCGACAACTTACTATGTAGAAACTTGGATTCGTACGAAAGCCTTATCACTTGAAAAGCTATACATCACGCGTGAACTTCTACACACGAGAACTATTCGTCGTGCGACAACTTGTCCCGCAAATTTTACCCTTCGCGCGAGAACTATTAACCATAATCGCCATATGCGAGAACACAACCATTCGAACGATAACTAAGCTTTTCTTTGAAACTTCAGTCCCAAGTTATCGATTCTTGAAATATTTAATGCACATATATGTTAATATCAATTAAAATATCATATTTCATCAAAACATTCATTAAGGTATCCATATTAGCCCCAAATCATGGAAAACATGTAAAAAGAAGGGTTTAGAGACACCATATGATTTTTGCTCAAGAACACCAACCAAGAGCTTTTCGATCAAGAACTACATAATCATATGCTAATACCATTACCAATCATTCATAAAGTCATAAATACATCAACCATCATGAAATACATATCTTAAACACCACCTAGCACTGTTTTCTCTCTAACCTCTCACCTTTCTATCTCTCAGCACAATGAATGAACATTTCACGTGAAGTGTAGACAACTGGGTGCTCTACCCTATTTATAGGGTCTCCCATCCCTTGTATATATTATCGCGTAAGAACTCCTAGTGGTGCGATAACCTCTTTTCCATGATAGAACTTTAAGCATTTTGGAAAATGCAGGGTGTTCAAGTTTATCCCCCTTATTTGGGATTCGTCTCGATAACCTACTATAGACCAAACAATTGAGCGTAGTGATGTTTCATTTCACTTTGGGGTTCACAAGTGGATACCAGACCCTTGCTATGTTTCTATTGTACCCGAATGAGTGGAACCACTTTATTTTAATCGTTTCTCCTTCATGTCTATTATTGCCACAGGTTGTTATACGTAATTAAATCCGTCATCTATCTTCAGATTCTCAAGCGGAACATAAACATCTTTGTCTACTAAACACTTACACATATGTGATACTTGAAAAGTAGAATGAATTATACTTAACTCATCTTATAATTGCAGCCTATATGTCATTTCCCCTAAATGGGCTATTATTTCTTTTCAAGGTGAAGCGTTTAGCATTACTTTATCACCAATATTAAACTCAATTGGTCTGAGTGACTTTTAGCTTGTTTGACCTGCCAACTTTTAATCAAACCTTTAATATTAACCGGTTTGACCCGCTAGAGTAAAATGTGTCAGGTCGCTACCTTTAATTCTTGAAACTTTATTCTTTAAATCATTATATAAATATTTCTTATTCTTACATTCATGTTTAATGATACTATATGGCAAACAATCATCGTAAATACAGTGCATAATAATTAGCAATCAACCTGGATGAAGTTAAGGATGACACCTTATTGCAGAGTACAATGAAGACACTAATTATCTCAGTGTTCAAACACTTACGTTCACCAATTCAATAGCATTACCACCTCCTTGTTTGTTCATCAATATACATCGCCATCTCCATTATCATTTTCATCTTTCATAACATCTTCCAAAAAATATAATCACTGACAATCTCATCCAACCGATAAATGTATAACAGATGAGTTCAATACCACAAGTCAAATTTGAATATACATCAATATATCAAATGAGATTGAACTCGAAGCATATCAAAAAAGCAATATCATGAAATGATGAATATATAAAATAGATCAGATAAAATAATAAACTTGAAACACTTTATTATAGCAAGCTCTTATGTGAAATTTGAGAATAGGTAACACATAAGTCAAATCGGTGAGATGTCAAATTGCTAAGAATCACCGGAAAACAAGGTGCTCTTACCTTTCTCTTTACAGACGACGGTATTTACACTCGTCACCACCGCTGCTTCCACTACCTTCGAGTAAGAAACAGACGACGGTATCAGCTTCCACCGTCGTCACCTCCGGTGATGGAGACGATTCCAATTTCGAAACCAATTCTACTCGTTTCATCTTCAGACCCCAATGAAACTGCATTGCATAAGCAACTCTGATGCTGCTAATATTTTTTGGTGGATTGAGTAAAGTTTCAACCTCATGCTCTGTTGGAATTCTCACCCACCACTACCACTAAAGCATGATTGATGGAGATCCTTAGGATTATGAAGCTAATCGCGTTGTTTCTTGCTTTCACTTGCCTGTGATTCTAAAACCAGTAGAAAACATTCTTTCCTTTGATCCTGCCAAAGCGGTTTGGAAAAGTAGGGAGATGGAGGTGGTCTTAGAACAAGAGGTCCGAACACAGTTTTCGCTACCGGATCGAACTGGCTAGTCCGACCGGTTCGACCGGGGATCGGTCCGGTGGCCGGTCCGGTTCGCTTCGATTCGTTTCTGAGGGGTTGAACCGGCCGGTTCTTCCCGAACCGGTGGTCGGACCCGAAAACCGGACCGGTTCGGACTGATTTTTTATTTACCTTTTTTTATTTTAATGGGTAAAAACAAGTTGTTAAACCATAAATTAGTGTGTTTGATATACAAATATAGTTAAGTTATATATAAATATAAATTATATATAGAAATCATATATAGATTACTTATATTTAACTACATATATAAATATAATTAAAATATAGTTAAATTCGGTCCAACCGATCCGACCACCAAACCAGTAAAACGTCCGATTCGACATCCAATCCGATTCTGAAAACATTAGGTCCGACTACTTGGGGTAACGAAACATGGCCACGGGTTAGGGTTTTGTTGAGAGCCTTTTTGATTTTGAATCCAACTTCACCCTTTGTGTTTAGAGTATGCTTTAGATATATTGTACATTATGCATTTTAGGTTGTAAGACTTTTAAATTTAAGAGATTTTGATAAAAAAAACTATATTGATTTTTCTATATGCTTATTAATAAAGTAAATATATTTCTTAATAATAAATAACTATGATACTTTTAATACTTTGAATTAAAAAAAATGAAAAACAAATTAAAAAAATGGAATTTTAAAATCATTTTTAACAATTTTTTATAAAACAAATGTTTAAAGAAATATTGTTATTACATTTATTTAAAGTTGTTGATTATACATAATCGAATGATATTTATCAAAAGTTATAATATTACTTTTAAATATAAATTATTAATTATATTAGTTAAGTACTTTAATTAAACTTGTGTAAAATACAAGTTTATAAAATAATAAAACAGACACAACAAACCCAAGTGCCACATAGACCAGAAGGCATCAAATTTTCAAACATAAAGAGGTCACGCCAACTTTCAAGTTTGAAAATATACAATTTTCACTATGTGTATGTTTCACAATAATAATTAATGAAAACCAAGAATTATTTCTAACAAGGGTTGGTTTGTATGTTCAACAATCGATTTTCAATCATGAAAAGTTGTATGTGGCATTATTAAGAGTAAAACTAGAGACAACTAGAATAATAAATTACATAGGGATGATAAATATATAAATAAAACGTCAAAAGTTGTATAAAAATAATATTCATAGGTTTATGAATTATTCTATAGGTTTGTGAATTATGAGTGTATACAATTTTCCGTGATTCAATGTAATTGTAATTTCATTTATAAAAATCTTTTACATAATTAAAAATGATATATTTTACATTTTTAACCTATGTGAGACATATGTAAGTAACTATTTGATCGGATAAAACAATGACTTCTATAACTCAACAACTAATAGATGTGAATCTTTATTAACTACTAGTATCAATATACAAATAAAATACTTAGAATGTAAATGAGACAACTGAGATAATTTCAAAGCACATTTTACTTGATTATACTTCAATGATTACAAGTGTAACAACAAAACAAACGTACTGATTCGTTCCTTCATATACCTCCCCACCAATAGATAGAGACAAATGGAAATAACCGAACCACGTTTACAAAATGTCAGTACCATGCCTGAGCAGGCACTCTGGGTTAGTGACCAGTCTCCAGAGTAGCTTGGCCATATACAAATTTAAGGTAATTATACTATGAAACTTAAATACTAAAATCAACTTTGATGGTCTATTCTAGGTCTAGTATCAATGCATGCTACAACTTTTTATCTACATATTATGGTAATTATGAATGTGTAATACTATTGTTTACAAAATAGACAGGAAATCAATAGAACATATCTTTGATAGTTATAGTGTTATAGTTGCGACACCCTCATTTTCAAGTCACTTTTCCTATCAATAGGAACATGGTTTTTGAATCATACAGTAATGCATTTAATATTGTTTACTTAAACGTGCCATTTATTGCACAAACACTCACGAACTTTTCACGTATCTGTTGATAGAAGTTAAAGGAAAGTCAACTTATTGGTCCTAAATTTGTACACGAGACGAATAAGAAGACGTACAAATTCATAACTCCAGGGCAGCAACACATGGCTAACAAAATATTTACGTAGGCTAACGCTAAAACTCATTTGAATATCAAATCGATAATAAGTTACTTCTAAAAGTGTCACCTTGAAAGTGTGTAATTTGTTTTGGAAAAACAATAAATGTTAAACCCATACTATGTTGGATCTTTTAAGATTGTCAAAAGGGTTGGTCTAGTAGATTAACAACTTAAACTACCTGGAGAACTCAATGAAGCATAAAACGTATTACACATTTAAAAACATGAACAATGTCCATCTAATAAGACAATCGTCATTCGATGGACATAGAGCTGCGATTCGTCAAGAGACTAGTTGAAATAATAGACCAAGTGGTTAGAAACTCTCAAGCATAACCGCACCTCTATCACTAAAGTTTGTTGAAACTCTAAGTGTAGACTAGAGTTGTAACACCCGGATATTTTCTTGAATCCGGCGAAAGAAGAAAAAGAAATAAAGTCCAAAGTCAGGGGACCAAACTTGCTAAAACGGGAGAAAGTTTGGAAGAGTAGGGGAATAAGAGGGGAGGGCAGCCCACACCCTCCCCACACCCACAAAATTCTGCCCAAAGAGAGAAGAGGAGAAGAAAAGGGAGAAAAAGCTTGGTTCGAGTGGATTCGAGCTTGAAAATCGAAGTGTAGCGGGTCTAATAGAAGCTTTACTCGACGGTGTTGCTTATGTGAGTTCTAGGACCCCTCTTTTACCCGTTTTCGACTGATTTGGGGCTAGAACACATAGTGAAAACCCGTGTTTGAAATGTGTGTGTTGAACCCGTGTGTATGTGTTTGTGTGTGTTTCGTTTGGGGTTTGATTCTGGGCTTGTGTGTGCTTGAATGGTGTTGTGATATGTTTTTCTAAGTTTAGGATGGTTGATTTGAGCTTAGAATGGGTTTATGTGAGCTTGGAGGCTGAAAATGGCAGATTGGGTTCAGGAGTGATCTGTATTCTGCATCAGCTAGGGCTATGCGACCGAATGACATGCGATTGGAGGTCATGCGACCGAAAGGAATGCGACTGGGGTCCATACGCATACCAGTCGTGCGACTAGGGTCCATACGCATGCAAGTCGTGCAATTGGAGTCCATACGCCTGTGATTCGTGCGACTGAGGTTCATTCGCATGGAAGTCGTGCGATTGAGGGTCCATACGCCTGAGTGTTCATTCGCATAGGTCCATTCACCCATAGTGTCCATCCGCATTGGTTCACTCGCATAGTGTTTATTCGCCTAATGTCCATTCGCCTAAGTATTCATTCGCATGGGAGGCTGATAGGATCAGCGATCACAAGTTTGATGTATTAGAGCGTAGTGCAGCGGAATAAGAACAAGAATTAGACAAATTGTAGCAAGAAATTGATGCTCGTATGCATTAAGAACAAATACGGTTATAACGAGAGAATATATTTCTGTAATAAGGAATTTTTCAATAATATGGAATATTTCTGATCAATCATTCAATTATTACAATAGGTTGACACTCCTTATATAGAGTGCAATCGCTGCTGTTATCACGGGAAAGTGACAACTGGCAGATCTAATACAAAAATAATTAACTCTTAACAAACTACTGAAATGTTCACAACTACTGAGAACATATCAGAGTGTTAAGTACAAAATAAGAAACTACTGAAACTACAACGACTGAAGAACAAGCTCTTCAGTCGTTTTACAAACTACTGATAAATATAACATAAAACTACTGAACGGTAAACCGTCACAACTACTGAAGAAGACCTCTTCAGCTGTTGTGACAACGTCTGATACTTTGGTCTTCAGCACTTGTGTCTTCAGACTTTGTCTTCAGCACTTGTCTTCAGACTTTGTCTTCAGCACTTGTCTTCAGACTTTGTCTTCAGCACTTGTCTTCAGACTTTGTAATCAGTTGTTGTCTTCAGTTGTTGTGGTCTTCAGTAGTTGTTGTGATGTTTTGTGGGACTTAAAGGTTTTTCTGATCCGGCTCATTGGTTCTTTTGGTCCAACAAACTCCCCCTGAACCAATGCAGCCAAAACCTTTAACTTTATTGAGGTCCCACTTATGTTGGCAGAATAGTTGGTCTTTTTCCTTCTTGATCAGTTGAGAAGATGACCCATATAAGCACTGGCCTGGAAATGAGTCTTGATGATTTGGTTGGCAAAGTATGGATGGGAACTCTGTATTGGGGACTTGGACACTGAGCTGTTCCCCCATCCATGAGACTCACTTCCCCATGATGAGTCTGTACGACTCTCTTGTGTAGGCCTCAAGGAAGGTGATTTGTTCCTCCATGGTTAGCTCTTTAGCACCTCCTTCAAACAATGATTCAGGCCCATAATACTCAGACAGGTATTGGCCTGTTTCCCATTCTTTAGCTCCACAGTTGTTATTATTCTGTAAGCAAACTCATCCGGGTGATTACCCTCTAGGAACAACTGGAGCTCATTTTTCCTGACTTCCTCAAGCCTCTTGTAAACTAACCCCTTTTTCACTATTTTGTTTTCCAGCATCTTCTAAGGGGTTAGATTAGCTTTGTAGGCTTTCTTGAAGTCCTCTAGGATTTCCCAGGGTGAAACTACAAAGACCAGAGAGATCACTTCATCTACGATCTTTTTCACCTGGCCAATGTATCTCTGAGGTATGTTTTTCTTATGAATTCTGTGAGAGACCCTGGGATCAGGCCAAATCCTCACTCTTTCCTTTTGATATTGAAAGGTATGCTTGAGAGTGTAAAGTCTGAGGGCTTGCTTCTTCATATTGATGATAGAAGATATGGCTGCATAAGCTTTGTCAACTCTCTTCAGCAATTCCTCATCATGTTGTTTATGAAGCTCTTCTTCTTCTAGCTTCACTTTAACCATTTGTCTTTGGAATTCAGGAGTAATTGCTGAGGAGTGACTTGTGGCCTTAGGCAACTGAATCACAGCTGAGAGTGGCAGCCTATCTTCATCATCTTCTAGCCTCAATACCCTTCTCTTCTTCTTCAAGGGTATATCATCGGCTATGGGTTTTGAGGGTAAGGGAGTTGGTTTGGTGGGTTGTGATTTGGGTGGTTTTGGTGTGGGAATGTTGACAGGCTGTTCTAGCATTCTTGAGGTGAGTGTGGCTTTTGATTTCTTGGCTAGCTCAGTCCTGCTCCCAGCACCCGCTTCATTCAAAGCTTCAATAACAAGTCCCTTAGTATATGCTTCAGACGAACAGATCTTGATGGTGATTGCCAAGATACTGTCCCTAGACCAAGCTTTGATTTCGATCATTGATCTTCCAAGATATTTTGCAATAAATCTAATCATGATCTCAAGCCTTTCTCTTTCTAACACTTCATAACTTGCCCATCTATTCTGGATTTCTTAAATCTCTAATCGTCGAATCTCAGAGTCAAGTTTATCGGTGTCATGGCCTTGCCTAAACAGCTGATCAATGATGTTGTCCATTGATCTGCTGTGTTTGGCATCAGCATCTTTTATCAGTAGCTTCAAGGCTTTCTCTTTTTCCTTCTCTTTATCGGTCTCCACATTCAACTCCAACTCCTTTTCCACTATTATCCCTTCTTTTTCTTTCTCCTTTTCTTTCTCCTCTGTACTCCTCTTTCTTTTTGCTTTCACTGACTTAATCTCCCCCTTTTTGGTTGCATTGGTTGCAAGGGGTTGATTGCCAGAAAGTTGTTTGCCCACAACATCCTTTATCAATGGTTGTATTACTGAGGAAAGCCTCTCATCAATGGCTTTGATCACTATGTCAGTGATTATGGGTGTGATGAGAGGGAGGGAATTTTGAAGGATAGCAGCTATTTGCTCAGGAGGGTTCTGTTCCTGAGAAATAGTGCCAGAAGCAGAGGCAGGTGGCTGAGTTGTTGGGAGTGGCTTAGTTTTTGTGAGACCTTCAGATGAAGGTGCCATCTGTGAGGTGGTAGAGGCAGATGGTCTTTGTTCCTTAGAAGTTTTGGCAAGCAGCTCTTTGAGTCTGCTCACCTCCTCTTCCAGGATGGTGTTTTGGGCGATTACATCATAAAAGAAGCCCAGGTCATCATCAGTAGTTACTGAATCACCTGACCTCCTGATAGGATCAGGATGAACATGCATTGAGTGTAGCTCAGTTGTAGCATGTGCCCCTTTGTCTTGGAACTGGGGACTTCCTGCCTCAGGACTTTGTCCTTCATCAGCAGTTGCCTCTGGTAAGGTCTTAGTAATGGTACCAACTACAACCTGATCATATGCTGAAACAGGAGAAGTGGCAGCCTCACCAGAAGTTCCAATCTCCATTGCTACACTTAGAGAAGGAACATTGTAACCCCTATGCTGTGGGTTCTCAGCTGCACTTTGGTCCTCCCCCTCAATGGTAGAAGTATTCCCAGTTGTAATTGGTATCTGGGGAGGGGGTGAGGAGTGCAACTGAGTCAGCACTTGTGCAACAAGTAATGTAGGACTTTGGGGGGCGATTGCATGTGGTGATTGGTAAAAGCAGTGTGCACCTGGGGAGAATGGTGCTCTTCAATGGCAATCTCCTCAAATGAGGAAGATCCCAGATTTGTGGGTACCCCTTCTGTGGTTGATGCAGGCTCCTTTTGAGAGGAATCCTGAGTGGCTGTGGCAGGGAGAGTCCTTATATCCACTAAGGGGTTATAACCATGGATATAGCCTGCGTTTGTGTTGCAGGGGCATCCTCAGGGGACTCATTTCCCTGAGTAGCCTTTTTGGTTTTCTTTTTAGTGGGTTTGGTGGGGACTTTGGTTCTGGAGGTGGTGGCTGTGGGTTCCAACTGCGTGGGTTTTCGCAGCCTGGCAGCCTGTTTCAACGTTTGGTCAGAGTTGTGCCTGGAGTATACTTCAGGCAATACAGCCGTTGCAGGGACTCCGAGACCAACAAGTCCCTCAGCTTTTAGCTTATTCTCTATTATGGCCATTATGAACCGAGGATATAATATCCAGCGGTTAGAAATAGATTTTGAGGCCATGTCCTTAAGTTCCAGAAAAATGATTTCAGAGAAGTTTAGGTTCTGTTGCTCAAAGATAGAGAATAGTACCTGCTGCCACCTTGTAGACATTTGATCCCAAGAAGAAGTCTTTGGAGCCAAACAGACATTTACCATGTTAAATACGAGACGTTCGGCATCTGAAAAATGTTTCTTCAGTATGGTGGAGGCACTAAGGTTTCCCTGATATCCATGGTGGGCAAAGGATAAATCAGTTGTGCCCTTTGGATATCCAGCAGGAAAAGTGGCATCATCCAGGTGTAGGGTTTGACGAAGTATATCGGGAGTGATGACCACTTGGTGGTTGTTGACGACCGACCGGAGAGACTCTGTGTTGTTCTCCCCAGTGGTGAGGGTGACGTTCATCCAAAACTGGTTAATGGATTCGGCATGAAGGATTGGATTGAGAAGAAAGGCCGTTTTGTAGGGTGACTGGACCATAAGATCAATAGCATTATCGAACTTAGCCCAGAATGGTGATTTGGTGAGGTAAGCTACACAGTTGTGTCGCGGTTTGAGCTGCATGGTCGCCATTAATGAGAGAGAAGATTTGGAGATATGAACGTTAGGTTTGAAGAAGATGAGGCTCTGAAGGATTAGGTCGGGGATATTTATAGGGTACGGGTTAGAAAAAAGACTGAAGGGTTTGGTGTTAGTCATCAGTAGTTTTAAAACGACTGTTGACATGGTATTACCCTTTCAGACGTTGAAACAGCTGAAGTCGTGGTTTTAGGCATCAGTAGTTATAAAACTACTGAAGACCATGGTTTTGACTTCAGATGTTTGAAAACAACTGGTAACTTGGTATTAGTCATCAGTAGTTGTTAAACTACTGAAGACATGGTTTTGTCATCAGTTGTTGTAAACAGCTGATGACTTGGTATTAGTCATCAGTAGTTGTGAAACTACTGAAGACATGTTTTTGTCATCAGTTGTTTGTAAACAGCTGATGACTTGGTTTTAGGCATCAGTAGTTGTGAAACTACTGAAGACATGTTTTGTCATCAGTTGTTTTAGAAACAGCAGTTGTAGAAACAACTGAAGAGAGATTACTCATCGGCTGTTTTCGTCAATTCTTAGCTTTTCAGCTATTTCATACTGTCCTCAACACTTACTCATCAGACTTTGCATCTGCTTTTCAAGTGTTTCATAGGATGTCAGTACTTATCTGTTTGTACTGATTTCAGTAGTTATAACTACATCAGTAGTTGTAACTACATCAGTAGTTTAGAACAGATAAAGTACTTCAGTACTTGTGAGGCATTTGGCCTTCAGTAGTTATAAAACTACTGAGGGTGAAAGAACTCATCAGTACTTATATGTGACATGGTTACCAATGATCACCAATACTTATTACTGAGATCATCAGTAGTTGTCACTTATTCTAGCTGCAGCATACCAAGCCTTAACACCAGGTTGTGGAAAGTTGAACTATCCAAAGGCTTAGTAAAAATGTCTGCAAGCTCATCAACACTAGGCACAAACATAGGATTAATTAGACCCTTTTCAAAACAGTCTCTTATAAAATGATGTCTAATTTCTATATGTTTGGTCCTAGAGTGCTGGACTGGATTTTTGACAATGCAAAGAGCTGAAGCACTATCCATCAATAACGGAGTCTTAGTCTCTGTAATGCCATAGTCCAAAAGTTGATTCTGAAGCCAGAGTACTTGGGATGTACAACTTGCAGCAGCAATGTACTCGGCTTCAGCAGTGGATGTAGCAACAGATGTTTGTTTCTTACTCTGCCAAGAAATCAAACAGTTGCCAAGGAATTGACATCCACCAGAAGTTGATTTCCTGGTCAACTTACACCCTGCATAGTCACTATCAGATAAAGCAACTAATTTACAAGAGTTCCCAGTGGAATACCATAAACCTAGAGATTGTGTACCTTGCAAATATCTAAAGATCCTCTTGACTGCAATCAGATGAGACTCTTTAGGTGCAGCCTGAAATCTAGCACAAACACATGTAGCAAACATAATATCTGGTCTAGAAGCTGTTAAATACATCAAGGACCCAATCATACATCTGTAAAGTGTTTCATCAACCACTTTACCTTTCTGATCTGTATCCAGTTGTGTGGTGCTGCACATGGGGTAGAACAGGCTTACAGTTTTGTAAATCAAACTTTTCCAAAAGATCTTTTGTGTATTTGGACTGATGAATGAAAATTCCATCAGCCTTTTGTTTGATTTGCAAACCCAGAAAGAACTGTAACTCTCCCATGGCACTCATTTCAAACTTCTATTGCATCAACTTTGTAAAGGCATCACACAACTAAGGATCAGAGGATGCAAAAATAATATCATCTACATAAATTTGAACAAGTAGATTATGCTGCCCAGCTTTCTTAATGAATAAAGTCTTATCAATGGAGCCTCTAGTGAAATCATTTTCCAGAAGAAAGTTTGATAATGTCTCATACCAGGCTCTAGGAGCTTGTTTCAACCCATAAAGAGCCTTATCAAGCTTATACACCCAATTAGGATGTTTATTGTCCTCAAAGCCTGGTGGTTGACATACATAAACCTCTTCTTTAATTTTCCCATACAAAAATGCACTTTTGACATCCATTTGAAATACTTTAAGTTTTTGATAAGCGGCATAAGCTAAAAACAATCGAATTGCTTCCAGTCCGGCTACAGGGGCAAAGGTTTCATCATAATCAATACCTTCTTCTTGTGCAAACCCCTGAACAACCATTGATGTTGAACCATCATAACCAGCTGTGTCTGATTTTGTGATAAAGCTTTCAGCTCTCCAGACACATTGGCATTGGAGTTTGATAAGTTCATATGTTGCACCTTCTTCTTTTGAGCAATCTCAGCTATTACCTGTTTAACCCCTTCCTTTTTGGATTTCTTTTTGGAACAAAGGGTTACAGGATTTGATGTTGCTCGTACAAATGTGGCTTCAAACTCAGTTTTCATTTTAACTATTTTCTCTTTAATTTCCTCTTTATGTTTGAGTTTGGATCCTCTTTTGTACCAACAATCATCTGTAAGATGATTGAATAGACCACATATTTCACATGGTTTCTTCTTCATCTTATGTTGATCATCAACTAAAGAGAATGAAACTACTGAAGACTTGTTCTTCAGTAGTTTGGAAGCACTATTTGCTTTCTTGACTTCCTCGTTAGTAGTCTTCAAACCCTTTCTACTGACAGTTTTCTTCTCTTCAGTGCTGACAGTAGTTGGAGTTTGAACTTCAGGTGTTAAATCTTGCTCTCCAGTCCTTTCAGGACTCCCAGAAATAACTCCTGAGTTGATCAACTCTTTGATCATGTGAGTGTCAGTATTTGAACCATCAAGATCAGCTGATAGGTTCAACGAGGGAATAATACTAACTTCAACTTCTGATGGTGCTCTATCAGAAAGTGAATCACCAATGCCAAACTTCACATTGGAAGCAGATTGCTTACTAAGAAGCATTTCAAAACCTTTGCATGATTGTACCCATCGATCACACTCTACTGGGTGACTGCAAGGGTTTCTTTGAGACTTCTCTGGTCATCCAGAATAACCTCTAGCTTAGCCTTTTCATCATTTAGTTGGCATTTAAGCTTATAGATCTCATCATTTTTACAATTTAGAGCAGACTCAAACTCAGCTTTTCTTTTAGAAATGGTTTTCTCAAGCTCAAGTTTTTGATTTATTAATGCTACATTTGCCCCTCTAATTGAGACAAAGGCAGCAATGCATGATTCAGAACATAACTTGGTTTTAGCCTCTGAAGATACCTGAGTTACCTGTGAAGATGATGCATTTGAGTAGGAACCCTCAGTAGACTCTAGGGCCATGAGAGCCAGATTCCCAAAAGGACTGTCACCACCATGTTGACCAGCACCTGTGAACAGTTGTTCATGACCAGACATGTCATCCGGTAAACTGCTCCAGTCAACACCTCCAGGGGTGAAGAAGCTGTGTTGTTGAGGTTGAGGAGGTTGATGAGATTGGGATGGTTGAGGTTCTGGTAGTGCATGAGGTTGTGGTACTATAGGAACTTGAACTTGATTTGACTGTGGCATGTAATAACAAGGGTAAGGATATGGCATTTGACCCTGAGGAACAAAATATGCAGGAGATTGTGGTTGAGAATGATGACTAGAATTGACAGGATGTTGCCCTCTGTGTTGTTGACTATTGCCAGGGAAAGTCACAAAAGGTGCAGAGGAATTAGATCTAGATGATCTGCATTCTCTAGCAAAGTGTCCAAGCCTGTGGCATTTGTGACACTTCAACTTACTCTTGTCAAAACCAACTTTGGTTTTGCCAGAGAGTCCTGGGAACTTTCTTCCAGTTCTTTTGAAGAACTTCTGAGATCTGATATTTATCAAGGCCATTGGCTCAAAATATCCATCTCTTTTAAGTCATCATCAGCAATTCCCTTGAGATCATCCATGATGAAGCATAGATTGTCATTATTACATCCAGTAAACTGATTATCAACACTCACAAATGCAGAATCAGAAGTGTTTGAAGAGAAGTCAATATGCTCATCATACTGGCATTCAGATGAAGCATATTCTAACTCATGACCAACCAACGCAGTGTTGCCTGGTACAAAGTCTTCAGTGAGCTTTCCAGATGAATTCAGTTTTTGTTTCTGTTCTATCCTCTCTCAAATGTGAGCAATTTCCCATGGAGTTGGGTGAGAGATAGTTTGTCCAAATTTGCACTGGAGCGTAGGACAATAGTGTATGTGTCCCATCTCTCAGGCAGTGATCTGAGAAATCTGTTATTCATCTGGCTATTGGTGTACTCATGTTTGACCATTTTTAATTCAGAGATCAAACAAGAGAACCGCTCGAACTGTTGAGTCAGTGTCTCACCCTTCCTATGAGAGAATGTCTCATATTGTGGGCAAGGATTTCTCTATTATTTGCCAAGACCTCATATGTTCCTCCAAATTGTTCTTTCAAGGCATTCCAGAGGTCATGGGCAGTTTCATGATGCATTAGCCCAGAATATATTTCATTAGGCAGTGCCATGGCCAGAATTCCATGGGCTTTTGCATCAATCTCAAACAACTTCTTATCCTCATCTGAGTATTGCTCCCTCCTCTTCGAAACCATTTGATTGGTTTCCGGGTTATTCACCATAGGCTTGTGTGGACCATGTACCACTGATGTCCAACAACCTGCGCTGTTAACAGACAGGTGATGGAGCATTCGTCGTTGCCATATGTTATACTCATTCCTAACCAGCATTGGAGGCTTGGTTGAGGAACCAGTATTGTGAGGATCATTGGAAGGAGTAGTCATTTTGAGTCCAAATACAATTTAATTCAAGCTTTTAAACGTTTTTATAAAGACCACAACAGACTCAATGAAAACCAAGAGAAAATCTCAGGATGATTGACCAGAAAACACAGAAAATTCAATCTCTATAACCGTTTCTTGCAAAACACAGAAATGCTAATTCAATCAAACTTGGATCTTGAATAGCAGTTTCAATGATCAATTATTAGATCGATCAATGATTAACCTTGCTCTGATACCATTTGATAGGATCAGCGATCACAAGTTTGATGTATTAGAGCGTAGTGCAGCGGAATAAGAACAAGAATTAGACAAATTGTAGCAAGAAATTGATGCTCGTATGCATTAAGAACAAATACGGTTATAACGAGAGAATATATTTCTGTAATAAGGAATGTTTCAATAATATGGAATATTTCTGATCAAATCATTCAATTATTACAATAGGTTGACACTCCTTATATAGAGTGCAATCGCTGCTGTTATCACGGGAAAGTGACAACTGGCAGATCTAATACAAAAATAACTAACTCTTAACAAACTACTGAAATGTTCACAACTACTGAGAACATATCAGAGTGTTAAGTACAAAATAAGAAACTACTGAAACTACAACGACTGAAGAACAAGCTCTTCAGTCGTTTTACAAACTACTGATAAATATAAAACATAAAACTACTGAAAGGTAAACCGTCACAACTACTGAAGAAGACCTCTTCAGCTGTTGTGACAACGTCTAATACTTTGGCCTTCAGCACTTGTGTCTTCAGACTTTGTCTTCAGCACTTGTCTTCAGACTTTGTCTTCAGCACTTGTCTTCAGACTTTGTCTTCAGCACTTGTCTTCAGACTTTGTCTTCAGCACTTCTCTTCAGACTTTGTAATCAGCTGTTGTCTTCAGCTGTTGTGGTTTTCAGTAGTTGTTGTGACGTCTGTGGGACTTAAAGGTTTTTCTGATCCGGCTCATTGGTTCTTTTGGTCCAACAGAGGCCACGTGACTGAAGGGTGTCCATACGCCCAAATAGGGCTCGTGCACTCGAAAGAGCCTAGTTTAACCTTCTGACTTTTAGGGAGTTATGTAGAGGTAGGCTATGACATGGGAGGTTCCCGGGGGGTTCCTGTAAGTTGACTTTTATGGTCATAGATGATGTTTGGGGCATGTTGTCGATGTGGGTTTATTGCTTATGTATGTTGTTATGTATGTGTATCTTATGCCTTGTATGATGATGTTGTATGTTTATTATGTTTCTTGTTTTGCTTGATTGTCTTCCTGTGGCTTTCCTTGAATGTTAATGAATGAACAAAAGGTATTATATATTGTAAAGTGGAAGATAATGAAAAGAGGAACGAAATGAAAGAATGCATGCATAAATAAAAGAAAGTAATGAAAGGCCTGCAAGCAAATGTGTGGAAGGAACATGCCTAATGAATGGTGTTAGTCCAACGGCGTGTGGGTTAGCGACCCCAGAAGGATGTACATCGGGGTTCGTCTTTGTGATCGACCATTTGTATAGACCTCTACCGCTTACCCCGGTACCGCGACACCATGTATAGCTGTCTATTTATAGACTTCGGCCCAGTAGCCTTATAGTTTGGGGTGTAGCACATGGTATTGGTATGGAAGATATGAAAAGTGAAAGAAAGAATGAATAAAGAAGATAATAATTATATTATCTATGTGTATGTATGATGTGCGATCACATGCAAAAGTAAAGTATAGTTTTAATGAAAGTAAAGTATGTTTTATTATAAACTAGAACTCACTGTCAACGCTGACTTTTTATGTGTTTCCAGTTAGCAGGTAATGTTGTCGAGGATGGCACCATGCGGCTACTCGGCTCTTTTGGATGGCATCCATTTTGTATTCGATAATGTTTTTTTGTGATATAATACAACTAGTTATTTTGTAATCCGTCAACGATGTATTATTTTGCAAAAGCAATTATAACGAAATGGTGGTCTAAATTGTTCCACTGCAATGTTTTAACAAAGTTAATATAATATATGTTTTATGTGCGATGATTAGGCAGCTGTAAGCGTCTCGGGAATGGGCCACAAGAGTTTACCTGGGAACGCGAGAATCATATAAGGACAAATATCCGTAGTTACTCAAAGATAAGCTGTCAAGCGCCAAGGTTACGTGTTGAGAATTTCAGAGTGAAATTCTTTCAAAAAGGGAATGATGTGGTAACCAAGAAATTTTCATCCGTCTTTTACTATAGTTATTAAATTTTGGGACAATATTTGTTTTAACAAGGGGATGATGTGACACCTGACATTTTTAGGTCATTTTTTGATTAAGACGAACATGGTTTTTCCGATCATACATTAATGCATTTAATATTGTTTACTTAAACTTGTCATTTATTGCACAAACACTCACGAACCTTTCACGTAATAGTAATTTGGAGATTTGTCAAATCCCCCTATCCATTTCAATCACACATACACACTTTGATTCTTCCTTGCAATTGATGATGATTTTTTATTGTTCTTGTATCAAAAACGTGTTAGCTTGCATCTATGCATCACTACACGTAAGTTTTATGTTAGATTCCATATCCTTTGATTATCATGATGAACATGAACCCTAGTTATCCAAAAACGAATCAAAACTTGAAATTAAATAAAATTGATTATTGATTATATGTTAGTATTCAATATTATGATGTTTGTATAAATTGGTTTTTGTAATATTATGTTGTTTTGATCAAAACCCGAGACTTACTTATAATAAAAACTTTAATTTGGGGCTTTTGAAAAAATGGTATGATTTTTATGAAATTTGATTGAATTAATGATTCTAGAATGTTAGTTGATGCAAATAGATGAAAAATCATATTTTGAACTTTCGATTTTGTCTCGGATTTTGGGTACTTTTTATTAAAAGAAAATTTTTGGGTCGGTTGGTTTATAAATGATTATTTATGAATGTTTGATGAGATGTGATAATTGGTATATGATGTTTAGAGCATAAGAAATGATTGAGAATATTCTAATTATGAAAAACGTTTCGTATGAACATGCTTACTATTTATGAAAACTTTTGTGTCCTGATTTGTTGTATGATTATTATGATATGTGTAGAACATGTTATGGTGATATGATTGATGTTGGAATGGTCATAGAAACATTAAGGAGATTAGGATTAAATTTGTGCAATTTATGTTCTTACGTTTTAATCTAGGAAACTTTGGGGCATGCTGAAGTTTATAGGTTATGTTAACATGTTTTAATGATTGTGGAATGTGTTTCATGTATGTCGACATGTTAGTTACGATAAGCTTGATGATTTTGAAAATGGATTACATGTGTAATGATGTCATACTTTCTAAAAATAGAAACGTTCCAAAAATAGATTTCTGATATAAAACTTTATGTGAATCATTATTTGAGTTATTTGAGCATGAATAAACATGTTTTCACTTATTTAAGTAACCAACGGGTCGTAAGGTCAATCTGGTCAACTTTGGTCAAAAAGTGAACTTGGTCAAACATGTCAAACATTTCTTGAACACGCTAATAATTATGTTGTTTGGATACAATAGGGTTCATCTTGACATTATGTACACACACTCATAGACCAATATTTGTTAGGTAATGATTAGCTTTTGGTATTTACACTTCATGTTTTTCCGACGCATCAATGGTGAGTATTCACAACTCTACTTTTACTTACTTTTCTTTTGGGGGAGAAGCATGCAAAGTATTTTTAATTATCTAGATTTAGTATTATTGGTATATTGCCTGTTACTATAGTGCAAACATTATCACGCAAGTCCTTACACACTCGAAACGTTAATATCAAGCTAGCGAGGCAATTTTGAGTAGTGCTACTTGGTTTGACAAACCCCACCTACACTAGTTGCGTTAACTAGACCAGAGGTCGAATGGGTGTTTAGTTGACATAGACACTTGCCATTGTTCTTTGATAAAACATGGCAGGAGACAAAACAACTCACAAACAGTCAGCTTCGATTCAAAACGCTAAGTGACTCAATATATAGGCTAGCTACCTATGGTATATCTTTGTTTACTTTTACTAAGCAAACGCTTAAACATATATACTGATTTACACCTATGAACTCACCAACCTTGTGTTGACATACTTTAGCATGTTTTTTCAGGTCGCAAGCATACTTAAGACTAGGGTTGCATATTTTGAGGCTCATGCATCATCTTTATCATTTGAAAGCAAGTTCATTTACATTTACTGCTTTCATTGGGCGCCTTGTTTTGCACATTTATTACTCATGGTTTTACAAACGTTTAAACTTCCGAATTGATACTTTGATTTAAGGTCAAACACTTATTTTAAAATGCATATAATGGTATTTGATATGACTATGTCTAAGATTCTGGTTTGTCATGTTACTCGTGGTAGAAATCTACCGGTGGATTTTGAGTGTGACAATAGTTGCACCACTAATCTTCAATACTAACATCTTGTATACAAAAGTAGTGATTCAACATATACAACCGCTAGTTAGCATAGATAATGACGTTCTAATTAACAGTTAGTTAGCAGATGGCTTGGTAGATGAAGTCTTCTGGCATACATGCTTCATTTTGGCACTTGGACTTGTTCGACAGGAGCTAGTATTAACAGAGTGTTTGGTAGATTTATTGTTTAAGACTCCCAAAAGTAACCTACTAAAGGAAACAATTAAAGGAAACAAATAAATTGAAAGATGTAAATGGTAATTGAGAATGTAATCAATGAATACGAATCAATTTAACTTCTCACATCTTTGATCTTCTTTTTTTTCAATTAATATATTTATTTAACTTAAGTAATACACAATTTTTAATAAAGTAAAATAATAAAATAGATATATTTTTCTTTGTGTGATACAATGTATAACACATACTATATAAATATAACTAATTTATACTGTAATGCGTAGCTTCTGATAAAAATATATAAATTTTGGTTGACATCAATGTTTTTTAGACCGGATCAGACCGGCCGGTCCAACTGGTTCGATCGGGATTTGGTGCCGGTCCGGTCCAGTCTGGGGTGAATCGTTTTCAACTGGTCGAACCGGCCAGTTCGTCCCGAATCGCTGGTCGGACCAGGAAACCGGACCGGTTTGGACCGGTTTTTTGTATTTTTTTTGTTTTTTTTTATTTTAATGGGTAAAAACGGGGTGTTAAACCATAAATTAGTACGTCGGATATACAAATATAGTTAAGTTTTATATATAACTATAAAATATATATGTAAATCATATATAAATTGCTTATATATAATCATATATAAATAAAATTAAAATATAGTTAAATCCGGTCCAATCGGTCCGACCGGTCCGACCATCAAACCAGTAAAACGTCGGTTCAACATCTGATCTAGTTCTAAAACATTGGTTGACATGAATCGATATGGATCTCTTAAATTTATGTGTTTGTGATAGGTCCTCGTGGATAAATTAACTCTATTCATTCATAAGAGGTGGAGAAGCCATTAAAGTTAAAAGGATTTTTCTATTTGCACCTTAGTCTAATTTCATTTACACCCTATCTTATGATATTAGTTACATTGACTAATATTTTCATTCTTTATATCCAATAAAATTATGATTAACAACTAAAAAGTTTGAGTAAAATTAATAAGATTGTTGGGTCTTCTTAAATGCACCCTAGTAAATCTTCAATATAGTATAAAATCAAATGATTTTCGATGATGTTTTGTCTTCTTTTTTTATTATCTACTGTACATGAACATATTTTATCATACTATTATTAAATAAAACTAGTTTTATACTTATTATATTATTTTTATATTGATATGCCTAAATTTATTTCGATTTGTTTATTTAAAAGAAAAGTATGTTTTTTAAAATGATGATAGCCCTCATAAGGTCAAGGTGTTTTCATGGCTTTTCTTTTACGAGTTTGGTGTAAATCTATAACGGTATAGATTTAATAATACATTAACTGGGTGTGTAAGTTATGATTTCTAAAAGGGTTGTTTTATTGGGACACCTCAAAATTTTAAATCAACACCCGTGTACCCTATACGTCGCGTATGGGTCCATACGCTGCGTATGGGTCCATACGCCGCGTATAGGGTCAATTGATGGGTAATGTCATCATACCCTATACACCTCGTATGGACCCATACGCTGTGTATAAGGTATTCTCTGACAAGACCATGGTATACTCGTGTTATACTCGTGTCAGGGTAGCTATACGCTACGTATAGGTCTATACACGGCGTATAAGTTCCCAATTTTTTTGCTGCAAAATTTCTCTGTATGGTGACGAACCTATACGCCGCGTATGGACCCATACGCGACGTATAGGTTAGGATGTGTTTTATATTATTGTTATAAAAATTTTGTATATAAAAAATTGGTGTCGACTCTATTTTGCACGTTAAGGTTGACTTTTGCGTGTAAGTTATGTTTTGTAACCTATTAATCGACAATTACCAATAAAATATAAAACAAAACAAACATTAAATGATAATATAAATAACGAAGTTTTTAAATACATAACAAAATGAAAGTACAATTAATAATATAAAAAACTACGGTGAATCTGGGTAATGTCGAGGCAGTAGCATGTCTGGAGGATCAATACCAACAGCACGGGCTCGTGCAATCTCAAGCTGAACGTGCCAATCCTAAAGATCCTCAACTCGATCGAGCCGACGACCCTGATCCCGTAATCTCGTAGTAATCTCCTGCATAAATGTCTCCATACGTGCAGGCAGCCTCACATCTCTATAAATATGTCGAGGGAACTGTGGCTGAGGTGGTGGCTGATGTGCTGGAGGCTGGTCGTGTGGCGGCTGATCATGCGGAATATGCTCCTGTTGCTGTTGTGGATCGTCATCGTTGACCTGCTGAACATGTGCTGGATGCTAGATCTCACCGGGTCGAAGAGAGAACCGTATGCCACCCGGAAACTAGCGTATAATCTGCACATACCGAATAATGAGGCAATCTAATCTTGTTGATACATGTATGTCCCTAGATCGTGATATGTGATGTAATAGATCTTGTTTGGTAGATTAATGAACTGATATTGATAGTCTGTTGGTTATAATGTTTAATAGTTCGTTAATGAGTCGTAACTGAATTGATTGGGTTATAATTACTTGAATGATTACATATAATATTATATTAATTAACTAAAACATTCAAACTTAACTTAATGAAGTTCCCATGCGAATGGCTCATGCGAATGAACCATAGCATGAGAACCTCATACGATTGACTCAGTCGCACGACTGAACCAGGAGACTGGATCAGTTGTACGACTGTAACATAAGATTGGCTCAATCGCACGACTGAACACTCAGTCGCACGAATGAACCAACCGCATGGTCAATCGCACGACTAAACCAAACTAATGGTTCAGGCGCACGATTGAAGAGTGCCAACCTATAAATACAACTCATTCGTGAAAAACAGGGAGATTTGATCAAGTTCAATCCATACGAACCTAGCCGTCCAGAAACCTTCCAAATCGTTCTCCAAGTTCATAGAACACATTAGATCGATTCCTTATCGATTTCTAACGTTAGTTTCAATCCTTGATTGATTCTTCGTGTGTTCTCACTGATTGGATCGCCAATCAAATAGGATTCCGCACTATTTGATCCGGTATACACGTGATCTCTAGGTATTTCAGTCGAATACCAGGTCCTAAACAAGTGTATCAGAGCTATTGGCTCGTGCTTACATGTTGATTCAATCAAGATTGCATAAAGTTTGTGTTTTTACACTAAAAACGCAATCTTTGCATCAAAAGTGATCTTGGAAGTTCCCTGCTCATCGACGTGGTTTCTACGGACATAGGCAATAGACTTGTGAAATTTCGAATTTTACGGCTGAAACCGTCAAACCTAGAAATTTTCGCAAAACAGCAGCTTCAATCGCACGACTGACTCATTCGTACGACTGGACTCCATTCGCACTGCCCATAGCACGATGGACCTAGTCGCACCTTCTTCGGCCGATTGAACCGTTCGTTCGCATAGCTCATACGTACCAGATTCATTAGCACGACTGAACAATCGCCCCTGGTTCATTCGCACGATTGAACCAATCGCAGAGCTTATACGCACGATGCTCAGTCGCATCCTTCAGTCGCATCAGTAAAAGTTTATTTGATTAGATTATAAGTTTATTCATCATGGAAGATCAGATGTCAGCCTTTACTGCTGGGAAAGACTCAAGGATACAAAATCTGTTGCTGTGAGAGTGAGGTGGGGGGACAATCACAATAAACCACCAAAGCTCTGCTTTAGATGAGTTTCCCCACTGGAAACAACGTTTGAGATCTACTTAATGGAGTAGATCCTAATCTGTGGGAAGCCATTGAGATAGGTTATAGTACACCAGTGGGAGCTGATGGAGTTAAAACTAACATTAAGCGGGATGACAGACGCGCAGAAAGTAAAGTACAATGCTGAGAAAAAGTTTATGCATTGATCACTCAGTCTATCCCCAAAGACGTATTCCACCAGTATTCCGAGAACAAGCATCCAAGAAACTGTGGGATGCACTAGAGAAGAGATATGATGGTAATGCATCATTGAAGGCAATCAAAGCAAAGGAGTTAAAGAAGGAATTCGATAACTTCTCATCAATTGGTAATGAAAGCTTGGACGACGTCATAGATAGATTCTACCACTTGATGAGCGAATTGCATACACATGAGTGGCTACTACCATTGAAGAAAAAGTAAGCAACTTCGCAGACGGGTTGCCGGATAAGTGGCTACATTCCTGTCTAACCTGAGACAGAATGGAATCCTGTAAAGCTGGATATAAATGACTTCATTCTTAAGTTGCGAGAAGAAGCACTAAGGATGAAGTATAGAGCTCAGAAGTCTTCGTACACACAAAATCCAGCTTTATACAACGCCACAACCTCAAGCCAAGGCATCTGGAGCACCCCTCTAGACTGCTTTGTGTCTAGCTCGTCAGGTCCTTCACATGCCTCTCCTTCTGGATCAGACACGTCGGGTCATCATGTACCCATCATATGGATCAGAAGCAAACGCTACTAAAATGAAGACTGAGAACTTCGGTAATTTGACCGTGGAGTCACGAGAGCATATGGATCTCTTAGCAGCAGTGTTCATTCATATGATGGACTTGTTGCTGGGAAGATTGAAAACTGCCATCTGGCAGATGAGGACTACCGAGCAGGTGGAGATGGAGCTTGAAGAATGGATATAATGGTGGCCTTAGCAAGTGCTGTTCGGAGGGTGAAAAAGTTTGTGAAAAAGACTAGACAGAACTTGGTTGCTACTAAGGACACCACCTTTGGCTTCGACAAGAGTAAAGTGACCTGCTTTAACTGTGGTGAAAGGGACACTTCAAACGAGAATGTGTCAAGCCAAAGAAGACGGGGAATGGGAACCCGTTCTCATCATTTTACTCGCCAGACAAGCAACCCTCTAATTCTACTTCATCAAACAAGGACCTAAAGCACTAACTGCTCATGATGATGAAGGACAGGATTGGAGTTTCAGGTTGTCTCACCAGGAGAATCTAACATTGCCAGTGTCGAGGATATTGACGATGATTCTGCGAGTGAAGGTGATATAGCAGTTGAAATTGCAATGTCACATAGTGAAAACAACTGCAGCCAAGGTCAGCTACAGCCAGATGAGGAAGTTTCCACCTCAGAGACAGAATAGCCAGAGTCGACAGAACCAGAATCATCTGATGCGGCACTGATGGCTATACTTCTGAACCAACTCGGTAAGTACCACTGACCGACTTTTTAATAACCATGCTTGTTCTGATTGTGACACGTTTAGGAAGAGCATAGATGAAAAATTTGCTAGGTTATTAGACCATAATGATAACTTAGTAAAAGATTTACGTCTGTGTACTGAGGCAAATAGAGTGCTAAAACAAAATGAGCAGTTATAAAGAAAAGATAGACCTATTGACCAAACAACTTAGGGAAACCAAAGTAGTGGCTTTTAACCAAGCAAACGACATTAGGTACTATCTTAACTCCCTAGAAGACTAAGAAACAAAAGCAGTTTTAGAAGTCGAAGTTAATTCATTAAAACAGAAACTGCATAGTTGGACTAGTTCTTCACACATAGTTCAACACTTAGTAAGAGAAAGGAATAACGGGTGAGATTAGGCTACAAAGTGGTTCCACCACCACCTGAGACCTTGATGAACACCAAGTCTAGACCAGTAAATAATAACCCCATCAAGGATCATGTGGTGACCACTCCTCTTGTTACTGATCCAGACACCCCTCATGTTCATCTACTGAATCTGGTGAGAAACAAAAGGAGGCCACTTCAAAGGCAAAGGGTAAATTGCCTTGTGTTAACCTGGAAAATGAATTTGAAAAGGTTAATTAAAGTCAGGGCCAAATAGAGTCAAATCAGAACCTAAAAGGACTTCAAATGTTACTTTTTCACATGCTTCAAGTCAAAAACCATTCACCAAAAAGGAAACAGGTTAAATCAGTAAAGTTTGTTATACCAGAGAAAACATCAAACATACAAGAGTCAAAAACTAAAGTGTTTGATGTTACTAGAGTGTCACACACTTCTCCACAAAGAAAGTCTACTCATAAAGTTGATAGCAGGTCATGCTACAACTGTGGAGAATGTGGACACATTGCTTCCGACTGTCATTTCTATCAGACACCTAGGAAGAAGATTGATCTTCTGGACTCTAGACCTAGGTCTTCTAAGCGGAGTTCTCTAACTCCACCTAGAAGAGCTAGTGACCCTAAAGTCCAACCTGTAAGCCAGACGACTGTTTATCATAAACAGGCATTGCACAAATCTGGCTTATGGAAAGAAAATCCACCCTCGTGTCTGATACTGATAACAAGAAAGAACCTGAGCTACCCTCACCTTCTAAGGGTCATGGGTGGAGTTCATGATGTGTGATGCCTCTGGGAAACCCAAGACAGTCAAAGCTTGGGTTCCTAACCTAAACTGATTCTTTTACTTTGTATGCGCAGGGTGCTCGTTAAGTGCTGAGACTAACACGTGGATTATAGACAGCGGAGCATCCCGACACATGACAGGAAATAGAGCCCTTTTATCTAACGTCAAACACATAAAAGGAGGGCATGTTTCCTTTGCAGGAAACAAGGAGGCTATATCACAGCTCAGGGAGAAGTGGGAAATCAGAAGTTAAGTTTGATAAAGTGAACTACGTTCAACAACTTCAAACAACTTACTTTCTGTTCCCAAATCTGTGATAAAGGATTTAAAGTCGTCTTCGATAATCAGAAGTGTTACGTGCTGAGAAAGAATATATGATCCCAGAAGACCAAGTTCTGATGACTGCTTCAAGATAAAGACCTTTATGTCTTGGATCTGTCAACAGCTGCCACAACGGATCATGAGGTTCAGTGTTTCTTACTAAAGCTACTGAGAAGTTCCATCTCCTGGCATCGGAGAATGGGACACATTAGTCAAAGAAGATGAATCATTTGATTCAGAAGGATTTGGTTAGAGGAGTTAATGTCAAGAACTTCCAACTTCCTGACTTTTGTGTAGCTTGCAAGAAGGGCAAACAGACAGAAGTCTCATAAGGAAAAGAAAGTTCATTCAATAGAACTTCCTCTTGAGCTTCTTCACATGGATCTGTTCGGTCCAGTTAGTACAAGGAGCATCGCAGGCGACGCGTACTGTTATGTGGTCACTGATGACTACTCAAGGTTCACTTGGGTAATGTTTCTGAAATCAAAATCAGAAACTTTGGAGACATTCAAGAATTAGTAACCACACTGGAATCACTCTACAAGCTCAAAGTTCGACAAATACGCTCAGACAACGGGACAGAATTCAAGAATCAAGGGAGGCATACTGCAAGGAAAAGGGAATTGTGCATCAATTCACTTCTGCCTACACACCTCAGATGAATGGAGTTGCTGAGAGAAGAAAAACAGGAGCTTGATAGAAACAGCCCGACTATGCTGGCAGACTCGAAACTGCCTATCCATTCTGGAACGAGGCAGTGGCAAATGCTTGCTATATACACTGAACAGAGTCCTAATAGTCAAGCGCCACGGAAAGACATGTTTATGAGCTACTTCAAAGACGCAAACCGAATTTGGAGTACCTTGAACCTTTTGGCGCACCGTGTACACTTCTGAAGAAGACACAAGAAGGAAATTCAGCGAGAAGGCAGTTGAAGGAATTTTTCTAGGATACAACATACCGAACAAGCGAGTTTACAATAACTCAACGGGTCTTGTAGAAGTGTGGTGTAATGTCGACGTTCAGAGATATACCCAACCTACAGGCAAAGGACCTGCATACTTCTTCGATTATGATGGATTCTTCAAATCCTTCAACATCCCTCTCTCTCCCTCGATGATGAGTTAGCTACTAGGATGATGTATGATATACTAACACACTCCATCCAGCACACAGGGAGAGTCATCTACTCAGTCAGAAGGGTAGTCGATGAAGTGACTCCTCCTCTGAAGATGAAACTGAAGCAGATGACCAGAACGGTCAGGAGGAACAGGTTCCAGTTCCTGAAAGTCCACAAGCATCCACAAGTGATGCCCCTCGACTTCGAACCTCAAACTCCAACCTCCTCAGATGCAGACCAAAATGTTCACAATCTTGGTTCGGAGGTGACTGTGCCGACTACTCCAGGATCACGACTAAACGTCTATCATCCCCTTGACAATGTTATTGGAGATGTCCGATCAGGAGTACAAACCCGAAATCAGCTATACTCACTGATTACGCCTCAGTTATGGAGAAGGGTTACATTCATGATGGTGCTTATCGATGTTTTGTCTCGCAGGTTGAGCCAAAATATGTCAGTGAAGCACTACATGATGAGGCGTGGGTGAGTGCCATGCAAGAAGAACTTCTGCAGTTTAAGAAGTTAGGTGTATGGACACTGGTAGATAGACCTAAAGGTGCTAAGTCATTGGCACCAAATGGGTACTAAAATGTAAGAAGGATGACCAAGGAGTCATCATAAGGAACAAAGCTCGACTGGTGGTTCAAGGTTTTCGCCAAGTCGAGGTATTGACTATAACGAAGTGTTTGCACCCGTGGCAAGGATGGAAGCTATTCGTATCTTCCTCGCCTATGCCTCGTACATGAAGATTAAAGTCTACCAATTAGATGTGAAGAGTGCATTCCTTCATGTGAAATAAGGAAACAGTTATGTCAGTCAACCCGAGGGATTTGAAGACCCTTATCATCGGGATAGAGTTTACAAGCTCGACAAAGCTTTATATGGGCTTCATCAAGCTCCTCGAGCTTGGTACGAGAAACTCTCGACTCATCTTGTGAAACACGGATTTCGCAGGGGAGTCATTGACTGTACACTGTTTATTAAAGAAAAGGATGGTGACCTACTGCTTGTACAGATCTATGTTGATGACATAATCTTCGGGTCAAAGAACGAAGAGTTATGCAAGAGTTTGAAGCAGTGATGAAGAAAGAGTTTGAGATGAGTGCAATGGGAGATGAAGTTCTTTCTCGGGTTACAGGTGGATCAAACACCTAATGGGATCTTTCTACATCAGACCAAGTATGTAGGAGACATTCTCAGTCGCTTTGACATGGAGAATGCTTCTGCTGCTGGGACTCCACTTGCTACGAATCATGATATAGCACCTGATGAGAGTGGAGATCTTGTAGATGCCACTATGTACCGAGGAATGATTGGATCCCTCATGTATCTCACTGCCTCAAGACCTGATATCATGTATGCTACATGTTTATGTTCCAGATATCAGGCTAAACCTAAGGTCAATCATCTGATCGGGTCAAAAGGATCTTTCGCTATCTAAAGGGTACACCCACCCTGGGTTTGTGGTATCCTCATGATGACGATTTGAGCTCACAGCGTATAGTGACTCGGACTATGGAGGCTGCAAAATGAACTACAAGTCTACATCAGCAGGGTGTCAATTCTTTGGGAGAAGATTAGTTACATGGCAGTGTAAGAAGCAGACATCGGTTGCATTGTCAACCTGTGAAGCCGAATATGTTGCTGCTGCAAGTTGCTGTTCCCAAATCATTTGGATTCAACAGCAAATGCGGGATTACGGTTTGAAATTCTCGTCTACTCCTATTTTTGTTGATAACTCTGCTGGCAATTGCAGTAACCAAAAACCGGTTCAACATCCTAAGACCAACACATCGGTATTAAATACCACTTCATAAGAGACTGTTTTGAAAAGAACTTATAGATGTGGTTAAAATTAATACTGATTTTCAACGTGCTGACCTCTATACAAAGCCTTTGATAAACCACGTTTTCAATACTTGCTAGAGGTCAACGGCGTTAAAAAGAAAAGTGAGGTAATTCCTGATGAGCATAATGTGTAGTCCGATGTAGGTTTCATTAATGTTTATTTTATTTATGTTATCTTTTTTTTTTTGTCTGTTACATTTAACTTCATGTTACCTTGCTGTTTATTAAAATCCAAAAATAATTAATCCGAAATGATTTAGTATTTTAGGGGGAGAATATGTCAGCAAGTTATATTAAAAAAAATGAGGGAGAGGGGTAACTAGCTGAAATAAGGTAAATGTGTCTGTGATACTGATTCAATACCTTTGGAATATGATAGTACACAGGAACAAATCAAGAGGGATTTTCAAATTTAAGGTTTGAAAAGATGCAAAAGTTCAAAGTATAAGTCGTGTAGTCTAAGCATATAAAAAGGGGAAATGATAGAAAACTGGCAACTCCTAAGGTGACAGAGAAAGTAGACTTAGAGGCTGCTAGACCACAAATGATATGTTGGTAGATTCAACACAATAGACAATTAGACCTGATGGGATTTGACTCAAGATCAACTAAGTTGTTCAACTGACTGTGGACTTCCATCTTATCACTGGTTAACACAATCAAATATATTCCAATAAGGGGTAATGAGCATTTAAACGCCACAAAAGTGTGCGGATGACCAATTAGAGCAAAGCAAGAAAAAATGAAAGAAAATGCAATAAAGCTAATGGCTCATGTTGTTGGTGCATTTTGTGTAAAATAAAAGTAAGCTGCTCTAACAAGAGATAGGTTGTGTGCCTCTCTGCTGTGCGATGGCACTGACCTGAGGATAAGCATAACCTAGATATTCTAGAATTCATTGTTGTTTGCCGCCTCTCTGCTGTGCGATGGCACTGACCTGAGGACAGGCTTCTCTTTGAAAGCTCTAAGAATAGTCTCTTCTTGTAATAATCCCCGTAGACCGCTCAAAACCTCTGAGGAATGTTGATTACCATATAAGTGTGGGATCCACCAATGTTAGCTGAAATAATTAAACCTAAATCAGTCACCAGTCTGCGTCAAAAGTCTGTGTATGGATTTAAGTGGACAAATATACTGACAATCTTAGTGGCTACATTCTCAAAGTTCAACTCAATGTGAAAATCTAAGAGTTTCAGTATGATTTCCTTAAGTTGCTAACGACTCTGGATGAATACCGAGAATTTAAGCATCAAAGAGCTTTAATAACAAGTCCCAAAATGATTTGATATTCCTGTATGATTCCAAATTGATTTGGTCCAGATATGATCAATCTAAGTTAAAGCTGTCTACTCCTAATCAAATCCCTTAGATTTTCATCTTAGGGTTTTATCTCTCACAAAAAATCCAAACATAACTTTAGTTGTGTAGTTAGTTTAAGTTACTATGTTTATCTTTAATTTGTGTGTCTGTCGGACTACATCAGGGAAATCAGAAGGGAATTAACTTACCTAAAAAGGGTCATGTCTGAGATGGCCACATGGTTTTAAATTTAAAGGTCACGTCTGAAGTGACTGAATTGGTTAAGAGCTTACAATGTTATTATCAAAAGTGAAAAGGGTCTGAACAGTAAATGTTAAAAATGACTGTAAACTCACAAAGTGTGACCCATTCGCACTAGTGGATCAGGATTATCGACCAACTATGCGAATGGCTTCCAATCGGCCGAATGGACATGAATTGATTCATTCGACCGAATGGAAGGGGAGAATGAAACAGTAGACCGCTGAGGCTCAGTCGGTCAACTAAAGGGGCGAATGAAGGAGACCGAATGAGTCAGTCGACCGACTGAGACTCAGTCGGCCGACTGAATGCGATTGACTAGGCCAATCGTACGACTGAACCTCAGTCGCCCGATTGAACTGAGCGACTGAGGCCAGTCGGCCGAATGAACCTAGTTTAGTATTTAAAGGTCTTAATCGATCGCATATCACTCATCACTCCCAAAACACCCCGAATCGCGTTCATTACCGTTACCCTGTCGAAATTGCCTCCGATTCTGATATACATTGCGGTTAAGATTCTTACATTCCAGTGACGTTTTACAGGTACACTACTCCTTGAATCCTACCAAAATCAGTACATCACCGAACTACAATAGCGACATTGGATTAAATCAAGAACCGAACTGCGAATCGACCTAATCACCTATGTAAATGAAGCAAAATGTTAAAATTGAGTTAATAGGTTATTAGTGACAAGTATACGAGACTAATGGACCATTACACACTGTTAAAAGACTTAGAAGGGTCAAGATTCGACCCACAGGGATCGAACAGGGGGCAAGCGACTGGTCGTTCGAATGAACTCCAATCGCACGATTGAACCTTGCGATTGGATCATTCGACCGACTGAACCACCCGAATGAGTCCAGTCGGCAGATTGAACTCAATCGCATGTCTCAGTCGGCAGATTGAACTCAATCGCATGCCTCAATCAGCCGATTGAACTCAATCGCATGTCTCAAACACCGATTGAACTCATCGCATGTCTCAAACGGCGACTGACTTCAGTCGCATGATTCATTCGCATGAATGAATCAAAATGACTTTCAACTTTACACTTAGAACAGAAGTTTTCATGTCTTATGTATTAATAGTTCTATGTCTTGTGTGTTACAGATAAATGGCAGAAAGTGGACCATAAATCCCAAGCACAACATCTGTGCCCACTTGGATCACACCACCAGGAACGGGGCTGAGTTTACCGACATAATTGCATTTCTGAGACGGTCCCGGATCTATAAGGCGATCTCCACTCCTTGCACGCCTTACAGATCACTCCATCAGGCATTCTGGGAAAATGCCTCGGTGGACCGCTCTCGTGAGCCTTACTGTATCAGGAGCTCCATACTGGGCCATGATATTGAGATCTCTGCCGCCGATATTCAGAGGGTCCTAGAGTTCGGGGAGGATGCTGATCATCCTACAAAACTACATCCATTGACTGTAAGAGGATGCTTCCTAAGGCTAAAGTACGCTGGGGATATCAACTCAGGTGTGCTCAACAAGAGCAACCTGAGCCCCAGTACAAGTACTTAGCACACGTGATTCTAAAGTGTGTAGCTTCGAGGAGGGGTGGGTTTGACGACCTCTCAGACCAGATTCAAAATGCCTACGTGGCACTGGTTCTGAACCACCCCTTTAGTTTTTCCAGCATGATATTCTCCTACTTGGTGGAGAATTTGGAGGTAAAGGAAAAGAGGGGTTCTGTATGTACCCCAGATTCTTACAGCTCATCTTCAACGAGAAGCTGCCACAGTTGCCCAAAGAGAGTCATGACGCGTGGCCTTAGAGATAATGGATGATACTACTCTGGCAGGATGAGAGTTTACAGGGGAAAGCAGATTAAGCCCCAAGTGAAGAGAATGATTGGCCACTTAGCAGATGAAAGCTATGTGGCACCCGGGGAGACGCCAATGGCGTCACGAGGACAGTGACTCCGACGTGGAGCCAATTGTCCTCCCTACTGATGACTCTGAGGAGGATGACATTGAGGATGAGGCTGTTCCATCCCGAGGCACCGTGTCTGACTCTGTTCCCTCGGTGTCTGTCTCACCTGCTGAGGTAACTGAGTCAGCAGGATTCCATCAAGATTTTGTGCTTACCGAGGAAGATGAAGATGAATCTGATGAGGAGCCATTGACCCGGACTGTGGGAAGGAAAGTGGTTCCCACAGAACACGGGTTGAGGGTTGTCGGTGAACAACCGAGAGGCTGGAGATACAGAACTGATCCATCATATGCTCCGGATTCCTCAGGCGGGATTGAAGGGGGAGCATCCACCTCGAGGGGACGAGGAGAAAACGGATGGCTCAACCCCATGGCCAGAAAAGAAAAGCGTAAGGTAACCTTCATCACCACCCATCCCCATACCCCACCACTACCTCTTCAGACATACCTACCACCTACCACCTCTGCAGCATACACCACCTCCACCACCTCCATACCACCTCCACACCATCCTCTCCCACAGCAACACAACCACCACCATACCGATCACCACAAGCCAGACCCCTGCCACCACTACTTCATTCACCCACACTCACCACCACCATCATCCAGACCTTACCCGATATTCACCACCTCCACCACCACCACTAGCCACCAAACCGAGCCCTCAGCCTACCCCTCACACACCTCTAGATCTCCTCTACCTCCAATCGGGTAGAGGAACAGCTGGCAGCCTTAAATAGAATGGTGTTACGACTGCTGGCGGCTGATGAGGAAAAGACCTCTCAGATCCGCCAGCTCACCGACCTGACTGCTGCACAATCGCAGAAAATTGCAGAGCAGGATCGAGCTATTGAGGAGCAGGCCCAGAAATTGGCTGCTCAGAACACTCAGTTGGACCAACTCCGAGCACAAAGCGTCACAGCAGGTAAGCAGATAGAGGAGTTGGAAAAGGCGAAGAGGTCCATTTTGCTAAATTGAAAGGATCAAAGGAGGAACCTCTAAAGATAAAGGATGGAGAAAGAGATAGTGAGATGATGATGATGATGATGACAGTGATTCTGATGAAGAGAAAACAGAAGAGTGGTGTGCAGATGAAGAGACTGAAGAAGGAGCAGCTGAATCTGTCTCAGCTCCCGGTCAAGAGCAGAGAACAAAGAACCGACAGGATCAGTCAGCTTCTACTTCTGCACCTTCACACGAAAAGACTAGCATACATGATAAAGTAAATAGTGGATGTTTTATGTTTTAATTACTTTTGTATTCTGTATTGAAAAACGATGTACTGAATGTTTATATTAATTTAATGCATTTTGTTTGATATATTACTAATGATTTGAATGTGAAATGTGTAAATCAAACAGATCCAAAGTACCACAGAGGAGTTTGATATTGCTCCCCTTCAACAGGTCAAGTCTCAACTCACAATGATTCTTGATCTGCAAGGGATTGTCAGAAGGTCAGTGAGTTATACACCTGAAGAAGGTGAAATAATTCACGACCTATCTAACGAGCAACTGGCAGAGATGTTCAGACTCAATCCTGATGATATTGTCAAGGATGCTCCAACAGTTGATTCAACCGACGACGAACTACACGACGTTGATGAAGTTGAGGTTGAAGATATTGCTGCTGAAGAGTACCCTCAGTACGCTGACAACGAGGGTAATGTGGTCCCCAATCTGGGTGAGTCCCTAGTCAGTGATATGTTTGAGGTACTAGACAAGATGGAGCAGGAAGCAGGAGACCGAAGGAACAGCCCAAGCCTCAAACGATGATGTATACATTCGAAAGGCTGAGTGGGCTGAATGTTTTAAAGAAGTCAGAGCCCAACGTGATGCACCGAAGAGGGATGCCTACACCAAGTTCTACAGCGTCAAGAAACATCTTATGGTGTCAGGCAGGATTATAGCATGGGCATATTTTGATGATCTTAACGTTTATGCCGTTAAGAGGGAAAAGGGCATAGAGTACTTTAGATTTCCACATGATCTAAAGACTCTACCTGGATTTGAGCTCAACCAGCTGGCCAAGTTGAAGCTGTTGTATGCTGACCCGAGAAAAATGTCAGGCTGGTTTGAGGCTGCCCTCAAGAAAGAGTACCACACCAGGTGGATTAACTTCAGACCTCAACAACCTACAAGGTATATTAGAAGGTCTGAGATGGATGCCATTACTGGAAAACCTAAGATTGTGTTGAAGTGGAGTCCTCCTCGCACTATGTCGAGAATCCCTCTCAGGGAAATGCCACAGGACTTCACTCCACACTTCAAATGGTGGTACTATGATTGGAGAACTGCTGAAGCTGTCATAGTTCTGAACAAAGGGATCAAATGGATACTGTCAGGGTATTCGACCCAATGTGGCTAACCAACTTTGTCTGCTAATGATGTCTATACATTATACAAGTGGCCACTGTTCTATGACACACAAGACTTGTACAAGCCCTCCAGTTCCAAAATGTTATACGACTTTGTTTCGCGTTTGATATTCACGCGGGAGTCACACAGAGGACAAGTACAAGAAATATGAGAGGTAATGAAGAAAACAAGACATTAGAGAGATCTAGGTCCAAGGGGGAGTTTGTTGATACATGTATGTCCCTAGATCGTGATATGTGATGAATAGATCTTGTTTGGTATGATTAATGAACTGATATTGATAGTCTGTTGGTTATAATGTTTAATAGTTCGTTAATGAGTCGTAACTGAATTGATTGGGTTTATATTACTTGAATGATTACATATAATATATTAATTAACTAAAACATTCAAACTTAACTTAATGAAGTTCCCATGCGAATGGCTCATGCGAATGAACCATAAGCATGAAGAACCTCATACGATTGACTCAGTCGCACGACTGAACCAGGAGACTGGATCAGTCGTACGACTGTAACATAAGATGGCTCAATCGCACGACTGAACACTCAGTCGCACGAATGAACCAACCGCATGGTTCAATCGCACGACTGAACCAAACTAATGGTTCAGTCGCACGATTGAAGAGTGCCAACCTATAAATACAACTCAATTCGTGAAAAACAGGGAATTCGATCAAGTTCAATTCCTACGAACCCTAGCCGTCCAGAAACCTTCCAAATCGTTCTCCAAGTTCATAGAACACATTAGATCGATTCCTTTATCGATTTCTAACGTTAGTTTCAATCCTTGATTGATTCTTCGTGTGTTCTCACTGATTGGATCGCCAATCAAATAGGATTCCGCACTATTTGATCCGTATACACGTGATCTCTAGGTATTTCAGTCGAATACCAGGTCCTAACAATCTCACGGCTCGATCGGTGGAAATACATCGGCAACATGGCTAGGAAGATAACCAGAAACATGGAACATTGTAATGTACGCAGCCGCCATACACCGCTCCTCGCTCCTCGATGATAATATAAAACACCAAGCAAAAAAAAAAGAATAAACCTAAACAGAAGCATACTACTTGCCAAACATCTGCCAGTGCACCTGTCCCCGTAAGCAACATATAATAAAATAAGTCAGGATGGTACCCACTCCCGACTCTTTCCACGTCCATGATGATGTGGCGATCATGCGATGCAAGTACTGCTCTCTAATGATAGTGACCCTGCCCTTAGTCCTCTTAAAACACCTCCGGCAATCTGAGGCCACCAATATCTCAGTCGGGTCCCTCAATCTCAGTAATTCCCTTGGTAAATAATGGGGTAATAGTCTCCGGCTCTTAATAAAGTCCTAAGAAACAGTAAACTGCTCAATCGACATCTGATAAGATCGTCCACATAGCATAAACGAAATCTCAGATCGCAGATCGTTCTCCTCTATCTCATTAGGACGAATATAAATAAAGGTGGATATAAACTCCACTATTAGCTCTTGGTAAGAAGGTAAGAATGCCCGATCAAATAAACGACTCCATGGCGTATTATCTCCGATAATACTAGCGACTCTATCGCGCTCCCCAAGCTCGGCCATCACCTCCCAATCGACTACCTTTTGATGACCGATATTTATATGAATGAATTTTGAGCACTTTGCATGCTCAATAGACCCGGGCTCAAACTGTAGCCAAGGATGATCGGCAATAACATCAACTTCAGCCTCAATCTCAGAATCGAAAGACATATCTTCATAAGAAAACGAAATTTAAGACGATGATTGCACGTATAGACCTAAACTCCGTGTATAGGCCCCCATGTATGGGGTGTGTGTCGCGTATAAGGCACATATGCGCCACGTATAGGCCCCTACGTATGGAGTAGTGCCACATATAGGCCCCCACGTATGGGGTGTGTGCCGCGTGTCACACCCCCGCTAAGAGCGGAAACACGGGGGCGTAACGAGACGGGAATCGTCATAACACATGGTAAGCGATAGAGATGCAATAATAATAATGATGACAAGCGTGTCATGACAACACCTGACAACAAGGGGACTTGTGTCGTGTTTAGTCAGTATTCACGACAACATAGCCATAAGCATAAACATGATATAAGATAAACATAGGTAATAACATTGTATGCAATTCCCACAACCCGGGAACAAGTTACAAAGTATAATGTTGTTTGAAACAGTTACAACAATTTTCAAAAAGACAAGTTTAGCCCGAAAATGCATCCTAGGGTCTCCACTAAGGCAGCACACCTAGAACCTCAGCTAGCATGATCACCTGAAAAGATATGCTCAAAATGTCAACAAAATTGTTGGTGAGTTCGCAGGTTTAAGTAAATAAGTAATTGATGCTATATAATTGTTGCAGAATACCGTGCATACAATTATAAGTAAGCAAAATCACATGACGAGAGCTTTACAACAAAACCTAATGACGTACACAAAGAATCTTGTCGGAATATATTCACCCAAGGCCCGTTCTTGGCTTTTGTTGGTACTAACTAGTATACCAACACGAGGGTGGGGGTGTCAACCCAGTAGTATACTACCAATACCTAACCGTCGGTTCCACACTGGAATTAAATGGTTGTAAGAAGAAAACTACAAAGCAGACTCAAGCATGTATCAGATAAATACCCACAAAATAGTAGCACGTTGATTCTAGTATGTAAATTGTATGTATGTTGTACAACATAGAAAACGGGCGAGCATACTTTTCCCCATGTTTGTAAATGTTTGCAAAGTAGTATAAGCACAAAAGGGGCCACGAACTCACATGTTTTGTGGTAGGTATGAATGATCGGGATTCCCAACAGTTGTATGCAGAGAACAGTCAAACACCTATTGACAGTTATTGTTAAGCATTAATGACGTGTATAAAGCGTATAGTAATGTTTGGTTGGTTCGGGTTGTATCGGTTCGGTCGTGGGTAGCACACACACACAAGCGGACCACGTATCAGATCTTATGTAGATCCAAGTACTACGAGTAGTCGTCATTGCTTATGACATCCGTGAAATGATCTCATGGTATGAAAGATAGCACTTGTTAAGTATTTGAGTTCCATTGGATTGTCGATAATTGTAAAATGTTAGGTTGTTTTCAATTGAAATAGTATGTGCATGTTGATAGCGTTGACTTTAATCTTTGTGGTCAAGCAATGACACTTTTACTGATGTTACCTTATCATCATCAGACGTTCAAGGGGAAATTCACACTCAACATCATCAGTCACACACGGACCAGACGCTCGACTCAACGCTCCATTCGTACGAATCAACCTTCAATCGTACGAATCAGCTTCATTCGTACGATTGAGTCTTCATTCGCATGACTGGCATTCAGTCGTACCACACACACACATTCGCACGACCCAACCTCCATGCGCACGAATCAACCCTCAATCGTGCGAATTAGCTACTTTCGTGCGATTGAACCTTCATTCGTGCGATTGGACTACAGTCGTGCGAAACCGCACAATCGCATACATTCAGTCGGTCACCTGACTCAATCGCACACACACTCACCGCATTGACTCAATCGCATACACATTCATTCGATCGCACAACTCAGTCGCATGACATCCCTAGTCGCACGATTCAGTCGCCCGAAAGACACAATCGCATGACTCAGTCGCACGGCTCACCCAGTCGCACGGCCCAGTCGCATGACAGACCCAGTCGCCTGAACTGCAGGTTCGCGTCTGCAGAAGTGCAGAGCACGGGTTTTACACAACAAGGACTTCCAGAAACACTCTACAAACATACACAAACATGAAACACAAGCAGAAAGACCTCACACGCACCCACACGACCTCATGTGTTCGAGTTGAACCCGAACACCGAAACCTAGTTTGGACAGCCGTGAATAAGCAAGGAAAGGGACAACCAGGTCGTCTACCTGCTAGAATAGAGTAGACTAGGCCGTAGATGGAGTCTAGACGACAAGAACAAGACCAAGCGGGTTGGATTTGGTGCTAGAATGAAGAAGATGTGAAGAAGAAGGTGAAGAGGATGAAGAAGATGAAGATGAAATGAGATTAAGGGCTGGAGTATGGGCTTATATACCCAGCCCAAGTTTGCAAAATGGCGAGTTTAGTCCCTGCACTTAACCCTCGAGTTCCCCAAAATTTGTTTCGGTTGATTACGATCTTAAAATGTTCGTTATATTAAGGTTAAAAGTGTGTTTAATGGTATTTGATAGTCTAAAATGGTTTTATTATGACAATGGTTGAAATTAAAATGATATATTTGGTGGTAATGGTGATGAAATTTATAAAAGGTTTATGCTTAGCACACGTTCTCGGAGGAAGTACAGGCACAAGGAAATAAAGCAGACATGATTCCTTAAAGCAGGAGTTCATGAAGAAAAGAAGAATAATTAAAATAATTCTATGCTTATTTATGTCGTTCGACGGACCTTAAGGTGACGGATGTCACAGTATCCCCAGTTGAGAGAATTTCGTCCCGAAATTCAGCTGGAGTTAGGTCCAAGAGTGTCATCCACGAATAGGTGTGGGTATTTGAGTTTCATTTGATCTTCCGTTCCCATGTAACTCTGGCCCTCGTTTTGAATTCCACCTTACGCGAACAATTGGTATTCTGCTGCGCTTCAACTGTTTGACCTTACGATCCATGACCTCAATGGGTTCCTCAATAAAATGAAGCTTTTCGTCGATTTTGATATCGTCAATGGTGATGTGAAGTGATTCGTCAGCCAAACACTTCTTGAGGTTCGACACATGGAAAGTATCATGCACACCGTTGAGTTCTTGTGGTAACCTTAATCGGTAAGCCACTGGACCAATTCTTTCTGTAATCTCGAATGGTCCAACGTATCTTGGGGCAACTTCCCTTTCTTTCCAAACCGAACAACTCCTTTCCAAGGAGAGACTTTGAGTAACACTCGGTCCCCAACGTTGAATTCTAGAGGCTTTCGACGATTGTCGGCGTAGCTCTTTTGGCGATCTCTAGCGGCTTTCAGCCTATCTTTGATTTGGAAGATCTTGTCGGTTGTTTCCTGGATGATCTCTGGCCTGTTAACTGACTTTCACCAATCTCGGCCCAACAAACGGTGATCTACACTTCCTTCCGTACAACGCTTCGAACGGAGCACACCCAATGCTGGTGGGTAGCTGTTATTGTAAGAGAACTCAATCAATGGCAAATGAGTATCCCAACTACCACCAAAGTCGATTACACCGCTCTCAGCATGTCTTCTAGCGTTTGTATGGTTCGTTCACTTTGGCCATCTGTTGAGGGTGATAGGCGGTACTCATGTCTAATCGAGTGCCCATCGCTTTCTGTAGTTTTGCCAAAATCGTGAAGTGAATCGGCCGTCACGGTCGGATATGATTGACACCGGCACTCCGTGTCTTGTCACGACCTCTTTTATGTACAATCTCGCCAACTTGTCCATTTTGTAGTCTTCTGGATTGGCAAGAAGTGTGCTGATTTCGTCATTCGATCCACTACGACCCATATCGAATCATGCCCGTTGCTCGCTCGAGGAGTTTGGTAATGAAGTCCATGGCTATGTTCTCCCATTTCCATTCGGGAATCTCAGGTTGCTGTAACAGTCCCGATGGTTTCTGATGTTCAGCTTTAACTTTCGAGCATGTCAAGCATCTGCTGACGTACGTGGCAATGTCTTTCTTTAGGCCTGGCCACCGGTACAGATCTTTGAGATCGTGGTACATCTTGTCTGCGCCAGGATGAATAGAATATCGCGTCTTGTGTGCTTCATCCATGACCAAGGTACGTACACCTCCCCACTTGGGTACCCATATACGGTCCCGAAGTACTGTACACCATCGTCCTTGCACATCAGTTGTTTATCCAACCTTGGAATTCTTCTCCCGCAAGGTTTCTTCTTCTCTTCAACGCCTCACTTTGTGCAATTTGGATCTGAGCTTTCAAATTTGTTTGAATGGTCAATCCCAAAGCTCGAGCACGTAGTGGTTTCACGCGTTCTTTGCGGCTTAGAGCATCAGCCACCACATTAGCTTTCCCGGATGATACCGGATTTCACAATCGTAGTCACTAAGAAGCTCTACCCAGCGTTGTTGTCGCATATTGAGTTCCTTCTGATCCAGAATATGTTGAAGGCTTTTATGATCTGTGTATATGATGCATTTGGTTCCATACAGGTAATGCCTCCATATTTTAGTGGTGAATACTACAGCGCCCAACTCAAGATCATGAGTCGTGTAGTTCTTCTCGTGCACCTTAAGTTGTCGCGAAGCGTAGGCAATCACCTTACTTATCTTTCTGCATTAGTACACATCCCAACCCTTGATGCGAAGCATCACAGTACACCACAAAATCATCAGTTCCGTCTGGGAGGGACAATATCGGTGCATTGCACAGCTTATCTTTCAGCGTTTGAAATGCCGTTCTTGCGCATCTCCCCAATCAAACTTCTTGTCTTTCTGAGTCAGCAACGTCAATGGTTGAGCGATCTTTGAAAAGTTCGCAATGAAACGACGATAGTATCCGGCTAATCCTAAGAACTGTCGTATCTCCGAAGGTGTCTGGGGTGTATCCCATTTCTTTACCGCTTCGATCTTGCCGGGATCTACATGAATCCCGTCTTTGTTAACCACATGACCCAAAAACTTCACCTCTCGCAGCCAGAATTCACACTTCGAGAACTTGGCAAAAAGTTTCTCTTCTCTTAACAGTTCCAGTATTGCCCGAAGGTGTTCTTCATGATCCTCTTTCGATCGAGAGTAGATAATATGTCGTCAATGAATACGATCACAAACTTATCCAAGTAAGGTTTGCACACCCGATTCATCAGGTCCATGAACACAGCTGGTGCGTGTCAATCCGAACGGCATGACCAAGAACTCATAGTGCCCATAACGAGTTCTAAACGTTGTTTTTGGTACTCCTCCTCGAAAACCCTTAGTTGTGATATCCAGATCGAAGGTCGATCTTGGAAAATACGAAGCTCCTTGTAACCGATCAAACAGGTCGTCGATCCTGGGGAGAGGATACTGATTCACAGTTAGTTTGTTCAACTCACGGTAGTCGATGCACATATGGAACGACTCATCCTTCTTCTTGACAAATAACACCGGTGCTCCCCAAGGCGAGTGACTCGACCGAATAAAACCCTTCTCCAGTAGTTCCTGTAACTGGCTAGATAACTCTTGCATTTCAGACGGTGCCAATCGATACGGTGTCTTTGCTACCGTGTAGCTCCAGGAACCAACTCAATACGAAATTCCACCTGTCGTGGAGAAACCAGGCAAGTCATCAGGAATACATCTGGGTAATCCCGCACTACAGGGATATTTGCCAATTTCTGCTCCTCTTCCTTCTTTTCCACCACGTGAGCCAGAAAAGAGTAGCACTGTTTTCGTAAACTCCGGCGTGCTTTCATGCAGGAAATAAGCTTTAAGTTTCTCCCAGTCTTTCTCCTTGAATTCTGAGTACTCCCCCGTCTGACATAGGGATTCGCACTACCTTGTCTCGACAGACAATCTCGGCCCCGTGTTTCGACAACCAATCCATTCCCACAATCACATCGAAACTTCCTAGCTCAAAGGGTATCAAGTTTATATCGAAGGTGTGGTTCTCTAATATTATCGAGCACTTTCTAATAATCTCGTTGGCCTGAACAACCCTACCATTGGCCATTTCTACAGAGTAGCTAGTTTCTAGCCTACTAGGACTCAAATCGAGCAATTGCACAATTCAGAAGATATAAAGCTATTGTCTGCTCCAGTGTCAAATAATACAGATGCAAAGTGATTATTGAGTAAGTGCGTACCCGTGACAACATTTGGGTCCTGACGGGCTTCATTGGCCCCAATGACAAAAGCGCCCCCCGGGCCGCGTTCCCCTGGTTTGTCGGCCTTGATTTCCAGCTATAGCCATAGTCTGATGTTGGTTGTTCCCTTGTTGGCCTGATGCCCGATTCAGTTTGGGGCACATGTTCCGGTAGTGATCGGGCTTCCCACACTCATAACAGCCCTGGCGTTCCCGCGGGGTTAACCGCGTTGACTGGTGCGACCATATTCGGCGATGTTCTGCAGTCTCTTGCTAAATGTCCCGGGCGTCTACAGTTAGCGCACACCCGCACGACATAGCTGGGGGATGATGAAGTTGTACCTATCGCATCGGGGGTGTGGACCCACATATTCTCGCCTGCCCTGGGTCACGGCCACAAAATTTCTGGTTGTCTTGGCCCTTTTCTCTCGAATTTCCCGGCACTCGACCGGCTTGTTTCCCCAACTTCTTTCCTTTTCTCTGCTCCCCTGCCCAACACCCCTGTTCTCACCATCTCATCAGTTAGAGCGCCAGCCTTTAGAATTGCGCTCTGGATAGTAGGAGGAGCATTAGCGGTTACCATTGCCCGGATTTGAGGCGCAAGTCCCCAAATGTACCTCTCTATCCTTTTTGATTTCGGGGTGACTAGATGCGGAACCAACCTTGCTAGCTCGTGAAAACGATCGGTGTAAGCTGCGTGCCCAGCCCCCACCATGGTATGATTCCAGAACTCATGCTCAAGTTTTTGCATTTCATTGAGAGGACAGTACTCCTCGGTGATTAGGGCCTTGAACTCATCCCACGACATTTGCATCGCCGATTCTCTTCCCCTAGCCTGAATCTGAGTGTTCCACCACGTTAGTGCCTTGCCCTGTAGTGAGCAAGTGGCGTACTTAATCCTTTGATTGTCGAGGCATTGGCTGATGTCGATCACGGCCTCCATCTTTTCAAGCCATCTGGTCAAAGCTATGGCTCCACCCTTTCCATCAAACTCTCGTGGTTTACAAGCCACAAATTCCTTGTATGAACATCCCCGTCTAACATTCACAATTTCAGTTTTATTACCGGCTGTACCACCATTTCCGGTCTCCTGATTGCTTTCGTTCCCAGTCGGGTTCCCGTTATCCTCGTTATCATGGCCACCATCCCCGTGGGGTGAGAATTCTGAAGAGCATCGCTCACTTGGGCCACGATAGTCGGAATTAGTGCGGCCAGCTGTTGAGCGATCAAGGCTGCCATATCCGCGTTTCCTGCTCCTGGAGTGACATTGGTAGGACCATCACTTGTTCTCGGTGCTCTACCTCTACCTCTGCCTCTGCCTCTCGGGGCTTCACTTCCGCCACTATTGCTGCGGGTAACTCTTCGAGGCGGCATGTTCTAATCATAAGAATAGCAAATGCATAAGTTTTAACCATTGTAGGACACATTATCCATGTCACATTAAGGTCTAACTTTCCGGTTAAGACCATACTTATGGTTGTCACACATCGCATACAAATCGTAAATTTCTCACACCATGTATAAGTAATGTCCAAACAATAGTCCATCATAATGATGGCATGTCCATGCATGAAATCAAGTTTAGTCTAGCGGAGGTTGCCTATTTCATCCTCTCTCGAGGTCTCAGACATAACCTCCTCGGGGTAAATCCTAGTGCTTAAGGTCAAATGCAATAGCATGATCTATGAAGATCTCTTTGGGTTCAATACCCGGATTGATAAAGCAACTCGGTGCGCAGAGGGAAACGGAAGATGTTCCACCATCTTTGGATTTTGCTTTTTCAAAGCTGATAAGATGCTACGAGGCTCCATGTTATGATCAGTAAGTTGTTCCACCAAATTGTATTTGTATCGAGAAAACCTTCTTACAAATGGCTGCCCCTCATATGTTGAGTGGGATCATGGTTATGTTCGTCATTCTCACCTCTAATTTCCACGAACGACGTTTGTTGTCGTATATCCCCACTAATTTAAAAGGACATTAGATTTTTTTGCTACCAGATCGTATAATTGTTGCTTTACTTTTGTGTTCACCACCACGATCACAGATAAGCCACACCTTTACAACCTGACCTTCTTTTTTCTTTGATCTTCATGTAATAATAACGTAACCATTATGACGTCCCCTATTAACAGCCCAACAGATTAGTTCATCGAGTGATAAAAATTCTTGAGATGTTTCAAATGATACTTTCGTGTTCTGATTTTCATCACTCGAGAGATAGTTTGTATTACTTTGTTGCTGGTCGTAACTTGATTCTCGGCAAAACTCGAACTCATTATTGGGAACATAAGATTGGTTTAAATCTGGCAATCGTTTTTTGTAAGCAGATTGAACGTACGAATCATCTTGATTACTATCTGCCACCTACAAAATGCTTGAATATTCACCAAACAAATAATTACCATCCTATAACAACATAACGAACGAATAAAAAACTGTGATATTTTGTGAGAAAACTTACGTTTGTGAATTTAGAAAGATATCGCATATGTCATTATATAATAGAAAACTTGTGACCTATACGAGGCGTGTGGACCCATACGTCACGTATAGGTGGTTAGTTGACACCTATACGATGCGTATGGACCCATACGCCACGTATAAAAAAATCTTGGGTCACTTTAAATTCAACCGTGCTATAAGTTCCGTGACAGCCCTATAAGACAAATGAGATTTTTTAAAAGAAAATAGGGTTTTGTGGTTCAACTATTTCTTCAAAATATTTTTTCTCCAAAACTACAACTCTTATATACATACTTATGTACACATAAATGTCTTGATTACTTAATAATCATTTCAACTAACTTGGGTTCCACGATACTAGTCGGTTATGATAAAAAGCTTGAAAATTATTTAAGTTTACCGTAACTGACTAGCATTGATGGAACCCGAGTTAGTTGAAACGATTCTTTAAGTATGCAAATATTTAATGAAATAAGAATCAAATGTTTACCGAGTAATTATGTGACAGAAGAAAATGTCGAACCACATAACGCTAATTTCCTCCGATAAGATTAAATGTTATGATACTATCAATTACTGAAAGTATAAAATGTTTCTTTAGTAACAACGAAATATGAGCGCATTCGTTTGATATCTGGTGTGTTTATATATCAACGAAAGGAATCTTAAATCGCGTCAAAATAATTCGAAATAAAGCCTATACGCCTCGTATAGGTCCATACGCCGCGTATAGGCTTTTCAGACGACAAAATTGACGAAGTCAAATCAGTCATTCAGCGGGCATATACGCCGCGTATGGGTCCATACGCTGCGTATAAGCCTGGGTCGTATGAGTGTGGGACGTATCTCCATCGACACCTATATGACGCGTATAGACCCATACACGTCGTATAGACCCATACACGTCGTATAGGTGTCGGAGGAGATATGTCCCACACCCATACGACCTAGGCCTATACGCAACGTATGGGTCCATACGCGGCGTATAGGCCCGCTGAATGACTGATTTGACTTCGCCAGTTTGGTCGTCTGAAAAGCCTATACGCGGCGTATAGACCTATACGAGACGTATAGCCTCCACGATAACATCTGATGTGATGTGGAATGTTTGGCATTTATGGGGAGAACTATACGCCGTGTATGGACCCATACACAACGTATAGGTGCGTGTCGATTTATAAAGTGGGGTGTCCCTTTTAGGACCCTTCTAAAAAAACTACTCATGTCGGAAAAGAAACAACAATTCAACCGCCGAACTCGAAGTCAATAGTAAGAAATAACTTGTTTTTTATGGCTTCTTTAATGAATAATACCAACTAAGATTTTAGTGAGAAGTATGTTTTTTACATAATAATAATTATATATGCGTTATAAATAGCTAATGAAAGGATTTTCATATTCACTTGTTATAAACTATATAACTTGTTACCAACTAAATACTTGACTTCTTAGAAGTTTTTTAAACATTAGTCTAGAGTTATACTTACTTATACATGTATATGTTCTTATAAAATAATAATATTTATTTATATTATCTTCTCTTCGTTGTCAATTCATATATCCAACAATAGAATAGACACAAGGACCTATCAACAACACATCAATTTCACGACAGATTTAATGTTGATAGTCATTGAGGATTTAATTAATTCTAGTACATTAATCACACATTAAGAAAAAAAAAGAAAAGAAAATTTATCAAAAAGTACTCACTGGTCCACGAAAACGGATACTTCTCCTTGACATATAGTTGTTTTCGATGAAGCATAAAAACTAATTTAATTCTTTTTTGGTGGTAATTTCAAAATTTAATTAGAAGAAGAATCCAGTTTTTAACATTAAACAAGTATATACTATCTATACACATTTAGATCCAAGAGCTTTGTGGGCGTTATATTTACATGTTTAATGAATTTGTAACTTTCAAAGTTTCGAAACATATATAACATTTGAAAGAGTATCCATATAGATTTGTTTCACTGTTTAATTGATATAATGAAAGCAATTGTTTATTATCTATTTCGCTATGGAAACACAACACAAAAAGAAAATTGATTACTTTTTCATTATAAGTGTGGTATTAACATTGTTATTTATATCACAACTATCATTCATTTTCATAACTTTATTGTAAGTCTTTATCAAAAAATGAGAATAATTACGCTATATTCAATGCACAAAGTTATTCCTCTTTTTGTTTTTTAATATCAGATATTATATTTTACGAAAAACACAATAATTCTAAATACAACAATAATCGCATATGCAAAATAGAAAAAAAGTGAGTATAAAATTTTGCCATAAAGGTTTTCAGAAAAGGAAATCTTTTTAACATATACTCAACACATATATATGATTGATTTTAAAATTATATATATTTTTAACATAAATTATAATCATATATGTTCGAAAAGTTTATTATGTTCCTTTCATAAAATATTGATATTAAGGGCGTCCAATTAGTGAGTTTGAGTGAAACCAGTGTAAACTCAAGCTTATCCAGTTATATAACAAGCTAAGTAGAAGCTTGATTTAAAATATACAACTGAGCCAACAACTAAGCTTGTATTCGGTTCTCATCTAACTCGATTGATCTTGTGACTCGATGCATTAACTCGTCTTGTATTTTATACTAATAAAAAGTTATAAAAAAGAAGTTAACAACAATTCCGCGTTACAAGAGTTTTAAATGACACAATCCAAATTACTAATATACAATATAATGAATTAAATTCTAGAAGACAACATAAAGTTATTTGATACAAATAAGCTCAAGTTATTATACTAAGGAGCTTCCTCCAGCTCATATGATATTAAACATCTCCTTGGAGATTGAATGTAAACTTGGATCCATTCCTTAAACTATAATAAATGCTGTTAAGTAACAATAGAAAAGAAAAAAGGTAAGGGTGAAAAAAAAGGGGTGATGAATTGATGATGAGTTTGATGAAAGCATATATTTAGAAACAATTTTGACCAATACAAAGTCCCTTTGGCATTAACAGATTAGGGTAACAATTATGTATGAGTGTACTAGCAGTAGCAGTACAATATAAAAGACAAAAACCCCAAATAATAGAGACCCTCACCTCTGTGTAGCCAAAAAGATTTTGCAGATGAATAAAGAGCCAGTGATTTAGAGTATGGAGGAGAATCCCTATGCAAACTTTTCTGCAAAAAACCCCTAAATTATTATTCCATAAAATCTTCTTCCTTTCTTTCTCTGAGTTTATCATTATCTTCTTTGATCTGAAGAAGGAGAAGAAGAAGAAGTGGTTTGTAGTAACAATCATCAATCTTAATCACGTGGGTGTTGTTGAGAATGTCTGAAGATAACGGCGGCGGCGGCGGCGGCGGCAGGTTGAGGAACGCCACCGCCGGCGCCGGAGAATATCTGACGGCGTACCCAGACGAAGTTCTTGAAAACGTAATTGAAAACGTTTTGGTCTTCTTGACATCACGGCGTGATCGCAGCGCCGTTTCTCTGGTGTGCAAATCGTGGTGGCGTGCGGAGGCGTACACCAGATCAGATCTGTTCATCGGAAACTGCTACGCGGTGGCTCCGTCGCGTGTGACCGAGCGGTTCAAGAGGCTCCGCTCAGTGACGTTGAAGGGGAAGCCCCGCTTCGCTGATTTCAGCCTCCTGCCGGCTGATTGGGGTGCCCGCTTCACGCCTTGGGTCTCTGCTATGGCCTCCGCCTATCGCTCGCTCCAGAAGATCTACCTCAAACGCATGTCCATCACCGACGATGATCTCGCCATGATCGCTCACTCCTTTCCCGACTTCAGCCACCTTGTTTTGCTTTGCTGTGATGGCTTCGGAACCAGTGGGCTCGCCGTTATTGCTGCCAACTGCAGGTAACTTAGGCTTCTTCCACCTTACATGCTCAAAATCAGCTTCTGATAACACGCATCTGTTTTACGTCGATGCGCCCAAGAAATGTTTTGATTGATTGTGGTACCTCATTGTCTTTGTGAAATCAAATCTCCTAGGAATCTTCGTGTCCTTGAGCTGATTGAAGATGAGGTTTCTGACGATGAAATCGATTGGATTTCTTCTTTTCCGTCCGAGGGTACTACCAATTTGGAGTCGTTGTGTTTCGATTGCGTTGAAGCCCCAGCTAATTTCGATGCATTGGAGAGACTAGTAGCTAGATCACCATTGTTAAAGAAGCTTAAACCGAATCTATTTGTTTCGCTAGGGCAGCTTTGCCGGTTGACTTTGAGAGCACCACAGTTGACTCATTTGGGTACCGGTTCATTTAGTCCATTGGAGGTTATGGGCGATAATCAAGGACCCGATTATGCTTCTGCCTTTGCTGCCTGCAGATCCATAGTGTGTCTTTCGGGTTTCAGGGATATCTCACCTGAATGTCTCCCGGCCATCTTTCCGGTCTGTGCTAATCTCACTTCCTTGAATCTTAGCTATGCCAACATTGATGCCGAGCAGCTGAAGCCTGTGATCCGCCACTGTCATAAATTACAGGTTTTTTGGGTGAGTTTCACAACCTTTCTAACTTTAGCTACCGATTATGCATCTAAACACCTTTAATAACCCCAAATATGGATCTTTACATCTATACTTTATTAGATTAGAATTGGTTGAAAATTTTAGTCTGTAACTCGTGTTGTTTTTCTAGGCACTTGATTCTATTTGTGACGAAGGACTTCAAGCAGTAGCAGATACATGTAAACATCTTCGTGAGCTTCGTGTATTTCCCGTGGACCCTTCTGAAAATGCTGAGGGGCCAGTTTCTGAAGCGGGTCTCCTTGCAATTTCTTTAGGTTGTAGAAAACTGCAGTCCATTCTTTACTTCTGTCAGCAGATGACAAATGCAGCGGTTATAGCCATGTCCAAGAACTGCCCAGATCTTGTGGTGTTTCGTCTTTGTATAATAGGTCGGTACAGATCTGACCGCATCACTGGTGAACCGATGGACGAGGGTTTTGGAGCCATTGTCAAGAACTGTAAGAAACTCACTCGGCTAGCCATTTCTGGTTTGCTCACAGATAGAGCCTTTAGTTACATAGGGCAATATGGTAAACTGGTGCGAACATTATCCGTGGCCTTTGCTGGTGACAGTGACACGGGGCTAAAATGCGTGTTGGAAGGGTGCACCAATCTGCAAAAGCTCGAGATCAGAGATTGTCCATTTGGGGACTCCGGTTTACAGTCAGGTTTGCACCATTTCTACAATATGAGGTTCGTTTGGCTGTCTTCGTGTAGAGTGACTAGACAAGGATGTTTGGAGGTTGCTAGAAGGCTGCCGAAATTAGTTGTGGAGGTTTTCCGTATGGATGAGGAGGAAGGAGGGGAGAGGGGTGATTTTGTCGATACGCTTTATATGTATAGGTCACTCGCTGGACCACGAGCTGATGCGCCCCAATTTGTCAAGATTCTGTGAATTTCCAGGACGTAAAGCAATCAGCCTACAGATTTTCAGTAGCAATCATGCGAGATATGAGTTGCTGAAAACATCCGCACTGAGTACTGATAATTTATACCTGTTTTTAAGATATGTTGGGTGGTGCTTTCTTCATGATAATCTTATAGCCGTATCAAGATTTGTTGGCCACTGGAAATCGTAACGCCTTGTTCAAATTTTTCCCAAAATACAAGTTTGTTATGTTTCATGTCATAAAGAGTTGATCTTCCAGGTCGGGACGAGGAAAAATGTGATGTTGATACGTTTATTCGATCTGAAAGAGGTTGGATATCGAAAATTTGTGAAGTTTCTTTCATCAGAAGGGTAGATGACAAATGGATGGTGGTATTCTTTAATTTGGCAGCAGAGAACTTTAAATTCTGCTTCATGTTGTATTCAGATGTCAGAATTCAAGAGAATTAGTTCCTCCGAGTGACAAATTCATATCCGTTTCCATAATACTTTTACTTTGTATTTCTTGGATGCATGGGTTCTTCTTTTACAACGGAATGACTAGAAGTTGGGCACGTTACAGTTTTGTGTGCATAAATCTCGTTTTAAAATTTAAAGAATGGCAACGCGGTTACGGCATACTGGTCCCAAAACGTGCATATCATGTGCCTGAGGTTTACATATATGTACAACCAAATAAGTTTTAATCACTTTCTGATTCAATCTTTCTTCTTTGTTTTAAATATAATCAACCTGTATATATATTTTTATTTATATAGTTTCTACCTCCCTTGGGGTTCTACGTATAAATCTCTTATGAATTTTATTTTAATAGAGTTGATCTTGCTTTTCGTTCCCGAGTTTTGCAAATTGTCTCCACTTAAGTACTAATGTTTATTTTGTCTTTATTATTTGTTTGAGTTTTGCTAATCGTTTCTAATTTTTTTTATTTCAGTTACAGCCACCCATAAAAATATTTTAAATATAAATATGGAGATGAATGGTAACCTTCTGAATATGAGGGTTTATTGTAGTTTATACTAATATTATAGGTGATGAAGATGGATGAGTTAGATTTGTGAGTAAGTTTATGTGGTTTTACATGTTTTTCATTTGATTTAGAGATGAAGATAAAAATTAGAGAGTTAATGATTCACAACTGCTTATCTATATTTATTTTTGTTTCGAGAATATAGAGATTTTGTTTTTCTATTTTGCATCTTTATGAGGATCTGTATCCAGTGTGATAGAGAGATTGAGATAGAAAAACTAATTTTGTAGGTTAAATCAATTTTAAAGATAATTAAAAGAAATATAAAATAAAATTATGGAGGTGGTGATAAAAGAATGATATGAAAGCTCTTGAGAAAAAGTACGTATGTGTGAAAGACATACATGTAAAAAAAAAAGAAATACTCAATATAATTTACCGTATACATGAAATGATAGTAAAATAATTGTTAGTTTTGCATATTTTAAAATATTATTTCATATTTTTTTATAAAATATAGCGTTTCTGAAAGTATTACTATATCTTAAAAGTGGTATCATGTTTACTCAATCCAAAAGTTAATAGTATGTTTGTAAATCTATTATATTAATATGTTAAAGTAAAATTAATTATGTTTATACCGAATTATTAGACAAAATTTACATAACCTTTCTACAATAACTAATTTTTTTTAATAAAGAAATATATAAATGTTTTGAAAAAAAAAATATATAAAATTATAGGATTCTATTTAACAAGTATTGACATTGATGGTGAGGGCCTTATTGAATGATGTGTGGAAAGAATTGTACAAGTACAAACATTGGTGGGCCCATGACACCTAAACCATATTTTTGAATTATAATGCATTATCAACCTGTACAATGTGCATCTTTCATATTTAAAAAGGTATTGTGGGGTTAAAGCAGTCCTTTTCAGATGTCACACCGCCTGAATTTGCTTTATGGGGTTGCCAAACTTCTAAAGGGGTAGGCCTTTCTTAAGCTTAAAGATAATAAACTACAATAAACACATTTAGCATTTTCATATATGTTAATATATTTAAAATATAAAACATTCTATAAATGTGTCATTATTAAAAACTATGAGCATCTGTAATTTTTTAAATTCTACTTTATCCTATACTTTTACTGAAAATTAAAAACCAGTGGAATGTCACTAACTTTCTTTACTCCTACTCCTACGTTGGATAACATGTAAACTTGACAGAATTGAATGACTAGCTACGGGTCGTTGTAAAATAAAAAGAGATAAGATAAGACAGTATCACCCACTACTCTGCTACTAGAAAGTTATCCAGTTGATCTTCACAAATTGATTATTCCCTCAACTCTAAATGTTTAGACTAGAGTTGAACTGTTCATCTCTATAAAATTCCGGATTATAAATTTGCCTTTGCTCGCCTCCCTTCCGGGCGCCTCAACTCCTAAATCCAATTTGGAACATACAGTTGGGCATGTGCTACAATCGTATTATTCTAATAATAGTTAGTAAAAAATGGAAAAAAATATGTATAATTTACGTATGCAATTGAATTTCTTGTTTACGTATAATGAAAAACAGATGTATTATTATTATTATTATTATTATTATTATTATTATTAGTATTATTATTATTATTATATTATTATTATTATTATTATTATTATTATTATTATTATTATTATTAGTATTATTATTATTATTATTATTATTATTATTATTATTATAATTTACGTATGCAATTGAATTTCTTGTTTGGATTCTGACTATGTACATTATTATTTCAATTAAATGTACTCATCTAACAACTTTTATGGACTCACTCACACTAGAAAATTTATCTCTTTCACACATGAAAAGGGTGTTATATTTAGAATTCAACTTTTTAATTAAGTGAAATAGTAAATTATTTGTGTAATTATTTTACATGTTACATTTAGCCTCGTCTATCATATAACTTGCATATAATCATATTAATTTGTCTTCTTCTTCATTGTCCCGTTCAAATGGACTTCACCTTTCTTTCACAACTAAAATAGAAAAGGTTGTATACATAGAGATGTCGATTCTTTTTCCGTCACCATGAGATGGGTAATTTATAACTTCCTATTTATACTTTTGGGCCCTTCATCTTTTATAACTTCTAAACTTACTAAAGAGTAAATTACCATTTGTATTTTGATGTTTGTTTATTTTAACCAGTTGCATCCCTACGATTTCAAAATTGCCATATGTCTCCTACCGTTTCACGTTATCTTCACTTAAGTCTATATGTTTTATTTTTATCTCTATTTAAGTTCAAATGATTAACATTGTTAATGTTTCTGTTAAAATTATTATTAAAAAACGAAACTACCCTTCAAATTAAATAATAACATAAAAGAACCTTATTGGTCACATCCATCAACATGATCTTCTTCAAATCACCACCACCACAACTACTCCCATCACCACCACCACAACCCCCCGGTCATCACCATGAGAATTGCCCATCACCACCTTCACACCATAACAGCCACCCATCACAACCAACGTAGTCCCCATCACCACAATAATAGTCCACATCACCATAATTGTAGTCCCCATCACCATAATTGTAGTCCCCATCAGCACCACCACAACCCCTATCACCACCACCATCACAACAATCCATCACCACCACAATAGCCCCATCACTACCACCGCAACCCCATCACCACCGCCACAGCTCTCATCACAACCACCGCAACCACCCATCACCACCACTCCAACCCCTATCACTACCACCACTATCATCGCAACAGCGCATCACCACCACCGCAACAACTATCACCACCACCGTAACCCCATCTCTACAACCGTAGCCTCATCACTACAACCACAACCCCAATAACGCTAAAACATTCTTGGGCGCCACTGTGTTCCACCTTTGCACCACTATATTTGGTTCTTCAGAATAACGATTTCATATCTTGGTGGTTGTGGCCTATCGATCACACACACACACATAGAAGAGAAGAGGATGGGAGGGGAGAGGAGGGGAGGGGATGGGAGGGGAGGGGAGGGAGAGGCGAGGGAGAGGAAGGGAGAGGGGAGGGGAGGGGAGGGGAGGGAGGAGAGGAGAAGGGAGGAGAGAGATGAGAGGGGAGGGAGGAGAGGAGAGGAGAGGAGGAGGAGAGGAGAGGAGAGGAGAGGAGAGGAGAGGAGAGGAGAGGAGAGGAGAGGAGAGGAGAGGAGATGAGAGGAGAGGAGGAGAGGGGGAGAGGAGAGGAGAGGAGAGAGAGGAGGGAGAGGAGAGGAGAGGAGAGGAGAGGAGAGGAGAGAGAGGAGGATAGGAGAGGCGAGGAGAGGAGAGGAGAGGAGAGGAGAGGAGAGGAGAGGAGAGGAGAGGAGAGGAGAGGAGAGGAGAGGAGAGGAGAGGAACGAGGAGAGCCGAGGAGAGGAGAGGAGAGGAGAGGAGAGGAGAGAGAGGAGAGAGAGGAGAGGAGAGGAGAGGAGAGGAGAGGAGAGGAAGAGGAGAGGAGAGGAGAGGCGAGGGAGGAGAGGAGAGGAGAGGAGAGGAGAGGAGAGGGAGGAGAGGAGAGGAGAGGACGAGGAGAGGAGAGGAGAGGAGAGGAAGAGGAGAGGAGGGAGAGGAGACGGAGGGAGAGGAGGAGGAGGAGAGGAGAGGAGAGGAGAGGGAAGGCGAGGGAGAGAGGAGAGGAGAGGAGAGGAGAGGAGAGGAGAGGAGGGAGAGGAGAGGAGAGGAGAGGAGAGGAGGGAGAGGAGAGGAGAGGAGAGGAGGAGGAGGAGAGGAAGAGGGGGAAGGGGGAGAGGAGGAGAGGAGAGGCGAGAGAGGGAGGAGAGAGAGGGAGGAGAGGAGAGGAGAGGAGAGGAGAGGAGAGGAGAGGAGGGAGAGGAGAGGAGAGGAGAGGAGAGGAGAGGAGAGGAGAGGAGAGGATAGGAGAGGAGAGGAGAGGAGAGGAGAGGAGAGGAGAGGAGGAGAGGAGAGGAGGGAGAGGATAGGAGAGGAGAGGAGAGGATAGGAGAGGAGAGGAGAGGAGAGGATAGGAGAGGAGAGGAGAGGAGAGGAGATGAATCGGGTGTGCCGGTCAGTGTTGGATAATACAGTGATTGTATTTGTCGAAGATATCCTGATTTATTCGAGGAGCGAGGTGGAGCATGTCGGTCACATTCGGGAGGTGTTGGAGACGCTTAGAATGGAGAAGTTATGTGCCAATTTCTCCAAGTGCGCATTTTGGTTGCGTGAAGTTCAATTTCTGGGTCATGTGGTGAATCGCAAAGGAATTATGGTTGACCCTGCAAAAGTGAAGGTGACGATGCAATGGAAATCTCCAAAGACACCATCCGAGATTCATAGTTTCTTGGGATTTGCAGGAAATTATAGAGGTTCATCCAAGAATTCTCAAAGATAGGTTCACTACTGACTAAGCTGACCCGTAAGGATGTAACGTTTGTTTGGGATCAAGAGCAAGAGAAGGCTTTTTGTGAGCTAAAGACGAGGTTGACTCAGGCTCCAGTTTTGTCATTACGCGAAGGAAAATAAGACTTGGTGGTCTATTTGGATGCTTCTTACTCGGGTTTGGGTTTCACGTTGATGCAAAGGAGGAAGGTTATAGCCTATGCATTCCAACAGTTAAAGATCCATGAGGTTAATTACCCTACTCATTACTTGGAGCTAACGGCTGTGGTCTTTGCATTGAAGATTTGGAGGCACTACTTAATGAAAAGTGGAACGTAAAGATGGAATGAATGAATGAAGGAAAGAATGAATGAACAAATGCAAGTCTTGCAAGCAAAACGTAAGGAGGTTCACACCCAATAAAGGGTTGTTAGCTCAACTGTGTGTGATTTAGCTAACCCATAAGGAAGCACACATGGGTCTAATCCTTGTGATTGGCCAAACGTATGGGAGCCTTATCACTTGCCCTAGGTACTGAAGTCAGTTTCGTGCACAATGTTAGTGTTCTAATTATAGACTTTGGCCTAAGTCTAGCTTTGTGGATAATGTTCGGGGTATAGCACATGGCTGGTCTTGAATGAAAGTAACGGATAATGATGAATGAACGAAACGTACGATACGTAAGATATGGATGATAATGAATGATAACGAATGATGTATGATGATGAACAATGATGAATGATGATGGAAGATAATAATGAATATTATCTACGTGTACGTATGTGTATGATCACGAATGAAAGTAAAAGAATGTTTTATACGAAAGTAAAGTATTTTATTATAAATCTATAACTCACACAACAATGCAGAGTCTTATGCATTTTTAATTGAAATGTAATGGTTGCTGAGGATGGCACGGGATGAAGCTACGGGCAATGAAGGAATGGCATCTATTTTGTGTAGAAATGATGTTTTTGCATTGTAATGCAACCAAACCATATTTATATTTTAAAAATGTTTTACTATTTGGCAAAAACAATTATTAATATATGAAATGGTTTTTGTTAGATTATTCCGCTACAATGATTTTATAAATTGTAATGTTTTTTAATTATTTTTGTTCGATAAATGTCCGATTGTAAGCGCTCCGGAAATAGGACCTTACAAGTTGGTATCAGAGATAAAGTTTAAGAGAAATGGGTAAGTATTTTCAAAAACCTAAACTTAAAATGAGAATGGGACGAAATAGAAGGATGCCAGTCCAAGTAGCTATGTGCCATCGGGTATTTTCTTTAATGATTAACCGGTATTATGGGCGCATGTTATTTGATTTGTGTGCTCTTAGTAGATTTGGATACTGATGTTGTCAGGATAGGAAATGCTTAGGGTATGAAGAGTAAAGTAAGTGGTTAATTACAAGTAGCCAATATAATTAGGGAGTTACTATACTTGACATAAACTGGCTATTACTTTGAATTACCGTGTTGGTGTTTGTATCTTATAATGTGTTTAGAGGATGGAACAGGGTAGATCTTCGAAAGCTTCTCGAGATGGAGGTCATGGTAAATGTGGTGCTGGACCATGGGTCACTAGAAGCAAGCCAAGAATGATGAGATGGCTCATGAGGAGCCCGAGACCCATTATAAGGATGGTGGGGATGAGAGTGCAAATCTGAGGGCCTGGTGTAAGAGGCTGTTGTGGAGGAGGTTCATCAAGTCATGTAGACGATTCTACCATCTATGGTGATTGAAGTGATTAAAAAGGTGAGGGATGTTGAGAATAAGGAAAAGAAGAAGACCTCAAAGAGGGAAAATAAGGAGAGAGGAGAAAGGGAGCAACCGGAGACTGAGACGGTTGTCTCTAAAGATAATGAGGAGGAAGAAGCTATGCGAGAAACAACACGGGGTTGTAATTATGTAGCTTTCCAAAGGTGTAAGCCCCTAACTTTTGATGACAACATTAATGCTGCTGCTGCTCACCGATGGGTGAGAGAAATGGAAGCCGTGCTAGATATCAGTAAGTGTAGAAAGGATTTGAAGGTGAAGTTTTCCACTCATTCATTTATGGACTTGACTTAAGGTTGGTGGGACAATATTTTCTAGGCCGAGGGTAGCAGGGTAATTGGGAAGATGAAGTGGGGTGAGTTGAAGAGTTGGTAATTGAGGAGTTTTGTCCTCATAGGAAACTTGACAAGGTTAAGAGGGAGTTTCTGCAGCTGGAGGCGAGAACTATGACACACCAATAATACATACTAAGTTTAATGAGCAAGGTTGGTGCCAATTCAGGTGACACCGTGTCCTGAAAGATATATAGGTACATCCAGGGTCTGCCGGTGGATATTTGCAGGCACATGATTGCTGCCCGGCTAAGCACCATTGGGTCCGTGGTTGATCTAGAGGGAAGGTTGTACGATGAGCAGGATATGGTAGTGGTTGAGACGAGTAAGAAGGTTGGAGGCGACAAGAACTGGAATGGAAAGTGGTTTGGACGTGGTGGTGTCACTCCAAACAACAAGGTTGCGAGGGTGGATGACCGACATTTAGCCACATCTAGTGTGGTGTTGAAGAAGTGTGGTAAGTGCGGGAAGTAGCATATGGGAGAGTGTAGGTGAGGATCAAATGTATGATTCAAGTGTGGAAGGATAGGACATATGGCAAGGAATTATGGGGTGATGAAGTGTTATAATTGTGTTAGGGAGGGTTACTTGAGTAGGGACTGCAAGAAGCCAAAGACTAGTAGTTCCGGAGCAAAGAAGACGATTAGAACTGAAGAGTAGAAGGTGAGCGCCAGAGCTTTCACGATGACCTGGGAGGAGGCTAGGACGGACTCTGATGTTGTGTCAGGTACATTTCTAGTAAACCAAACTCTTGTTTATGTGTTATTTGATTCTAGTGCTAGTAAGAGTTTCATTTCTACAGCTTTCTATGCTAATTTTCCTGTTAGAAGTAGAAGCATTGATGAGCCCTTTGATGTAGAAACTGCTATAGGTAAGTCTACCAAGATTTTTGATCTGATAGATGGTTGTGATATAGAAGTAGAAGGTCATATGTTTCCTGCTAGACTATTTGTGATGACCTTAGGCAGGTTCAATGTAGTCCTAGGGATCGACTGGTAGCAGCCTATACGGCAAATATTGTGTTTCAAAAGAAGATGATCTAATTGACAGCGCCTGATGGGAGTTTAGTGATGATCTAAGATGATTGAGTTACTAAGATCCTGAAAGTGATATCGATGGCGGTGGTGGGGAAATGAATGAAGCGTGGATGTAGCGCCTGCCTAGCTTATTTAAAGGATGTGGACGTGTGAGTACCACAATCGTCCGACGTACCGGTTGTGTTTGACTTTCTCGACGTATTCCTAGAAGATTTACCAGGTGTGTCACCAGACCATGAGATCGAGTTCCAGATTGATTTGATACTTGGTGTTCAGCTCGTCACTAAGGCACCATATCGTTTTGTTGTGTCTGAGATGAAGGAATTGATGACTCAACTACAAGAGTTGCTAGATAAGGGGTTCATTAGACCGAGTATCTCTCCATGGGTTGCTCTGGTGTTGTTCGTAAAGAAGAAGGATGAAAGTATGAGGATGTGCATCGACTACCGTGAGTTAAACAAGTTGACGGTGAAGAACCGATATCCACTACACAGAGTTGATGACTTGTTGATCAGCTCCAAGGTGCTAGTTAGTTTTTGAGAATAGATTTCCGATCTGGCAACCGTCAACTGAAAGTGAATGAGCGGGATATTCCTAAGACAACTTTTCGCACGTGTTATGAACACTATGAATTCCTCGTTATGTCCTTTGGATTAATTAACGTGCCAACTGGCTTTATGAACTTGATGAATGGGTTGTGCCAGTAATGTTGGATAAATCAGTGATTGTGTTTATCGATGATTACCTGATTTATTTGAGGAGCGAGGAGGAGCAGTTGTTCACATTCGAGAGGTGTGGAGGCACTTAGAAGGGAGAAGCTGTATGCCAAGTTCTCCAAGTGCGCATTCTGGTTGTGTGAAGTTCAGTTTCTAGGTCACGTGGTGAATCCCGAAGGACTATGGTTGACTTGACAAGAGTGTAGGCGGAGATGCAATGGAAATCTCAAAGACGCCATCCAATATTTGTAGTTTTATGGGATTAGCGGGATATTATAGGAGATTCATCCAAGACTTCTCTAAGATAGCTTCTCCCCTGACCAAGCTGACCTGTATGGATGTAAAGTTTGTTTGGGGTCAAGAGGAAAAGAGATGGCTTTGGTGAGCTAAATACGAGGTTGACACAAGCTCCAGTTTTGTCATTACCCGAAAGAAGTGAAGACTTGGTGGTCTATTTGGATGCTTCTTACTGGGGTTGGGTTGTGTGTGATGCAAAAGGGGAAGGTTATAGCCTATGCATCCTGATAGTTAAAGATCCATGAGGTTAATTACCCTACTCATGACTTGGAGTTAGTGACTGTGGTCTTTGCATTGAATATTTGAAGGCATTACAATGAAAAGTGAACCATAAAGAAGGAATGACTGAATGAAGGAAAGAATGAATGAACAAATGTAAATTCTTGCAAGCGAAACGTAAGGAGGTTCACACCAATGAAGGGTTATTAGCTCAACTATGTGCGGTTTTGCTAACCTATGAGGATGCACACAGGGGTCTAATCCTTGTGATTCACCAAATGTATGAGACCCTTGTCGCTTTCCCTAAGTACTAGAGTCAGCATCATGCACAATGTTAATGGTCTAATTATGGACTTTGGCCCAGTACCAACTTTGTGCACAATGTTGGAGGTATAACACATGGCATTGGTCCAGAATGAAAATTATGGATAATGATGAATACACGAAGCGTATGATATATACGATATGGATGATAATGAATGATAACGAATGATGTAGGATGAGGAACAATGATGAACGATGGTAAACGATGATGGAAAATAATAATGAATAGTGTCTATGTGTACGTATGATGTATGATCACGAATGAAAGTGAAGGAATGTTATAAATGAAAGTAAAGTATTTTTATTATAAAACTATAACTCATTCAGCAATGCTAAGTTTTATGCATTTTCAGTTGGCAGGTAATGGTTGCTAAGGATGACACGGGGTGAAGCTACTGGGCAATGAAGGAACGACATCCATTTTATGTAGAAATGATGTTTTTGCGTTGTAATGCAACCAAAACATATTTTGTAATGTTAACAGTGTTGTATTATTTGGCAAAAGCAACTTTTAATATATGAAATGGTTTTGTTAGATTATTCCACTGTAATGATTTTATAAATTGTAATGTGTTTTAATTATTTTTGTTCGATGAATGTCCGACTGTAAGCATTCCCGAAACTAGGCCTTGCATTGATGGCATTCGTTTACTACACAAATCATAATCAATGAGAATCTATTATCATTGGTCCACTATTCCTATGGTTACCATTGGAGATGTTGTTTCACAAAACAAAGATCCGTCCACTTTCATTGAGAGCGATATGAAATTCATTGACTGGGATCAAAAGGCTTTTAGAGCCTTAACTTTGTGCCTTGCTCCTAACATTTACAATAGATTTTCTGAACACATCCTGGAATTTACAACATATTGTTGAACACAAAAATGCCAAGTCTCTGTATGATGCTCTTGTGAATTCTATGATGGCAATGCTAAGTTAGTCAAAGATAATGAAATACAAGCTGAGATAGAGTTCAATTCCTTGTGGGTTACAAGAATGAAAACCTTACCAACTTGACAAATTTATTTTCGACTGTCCCAAGCACTCTAAAGAAGTATGATGAAAAGCGTAGGAACAGTCAACAAATGAATAGGCTATTGGATTCACTTCCTCCGTAATGGAGTTTACAGGATAGAATGGTGAAGCAAGAGAGAGGGTTCACTAATTACATGCTCATGGGTATCATCAACAAGTTGAAATCATTCGAATTGGACTGAAAACGAGAGAGTTCAACTGGTCCTTGATGCCATCATCTAAATATTCTCAAAATGCTGCATTAATCTCATCCACTGCAAGCTCACCAATGCATGCATCAATTCAAGGTGGATCAACTATGAATATTTCCTATCATAAGTCAAGTAGTGGTGGTGGTTCATCCAGTGATAAGTCAAATTCAATGGTTGTTACCGTTACACAAATTCCATCTATCATAATGGATTATTTGGTATGTTTGTTCATAACTATGAAGCTCTTATAGCCGGTGAATTGAAAGTTAAAGGGATGACCAAAAAATACATGTATCAAGTTGATGTAGATGATTTAGAGGAAATAAACATTCAATGGCAGATGGCTATGTTGACTCTTCGAGCTAGGAGATTGATGGAAACAATTGGGAGAAAGAACTTTGGAAATCAAATTCTACTTTTAGATTGGGCTTTGATAAGTCAAAATTAGAATGCTATAACTACAAGTAGTTTGTACATTTCAAAAGAGAATGTCCTTTGCCAATTATGACTGATCCAAGCAATTCAAGCATTCTGAGATTAGCTTCAAGTGCTAAGAAGGAAGAGAGTAAACTAAAAAAAGAAATTGCATTACTTACTACATTTAATTGGAGTGCTGAGATTCAAGAGACTGAAGAAGAAATTAACCAAGCTTTGGTTGCAAAGGTTATGAATGAAAAGGAAAGCATTGAAGAGTTTGACCCTTTAAAAAAGTTCAAAATTGAAGTAGAAGTCATTCAAACTTATGAATTTGAGGTTGTTGAAGAAGCTAGTGCTGATGTATCTGAGGTTGTTGAAAAGGGTAAATAATTGATTAGGTGAATGAAAAGAATGATTGATGTGAGCAGGATATGACAGTTTATGGTGTAAATGAAGTTCCACAAGAATTTAAAGTTTGTGAAGTAAGATCGGTGAAAGTTCAGACAGAGGAGAAGGATGTTGAGGAGTATGCAAGCAATGACACTAAAGAGGAATACAAGAAAAGAACTCCGGTATGCGAATGCGACAAAGCTCTTGCAGCCAAAAAGGTGGTGATGGGTCTTCCTTACGAGGTAATACAAGACATGTGCTCACTGCTTGTAAAATTAGATTATTTTGGTCTTTACAAAGCAAATCATATGTTACTGATAATGAAAAGGAATTAAAACAAGTTAATAATGAGCTTAATCTAAATGAGTCAAAATACTTTGATAAATTAAATGAAGCTTTGAAAGAAAACACGAATATCAAACGAACTCTTTTAACAAGAAATGTAGAGATTAATACTTTAACTAAAACAGTTGCTCTTGCTGAATTTGAATTAAGTAAACTATAGTCAAAGCTTGATAAATGGCCAATTTCTGGGATGAAACATGACGATTTATGAAAATCACAACGGAGGGCTAGAATTAAAACAAGTTTAGGTTATGAAAAGTTCTAATTTATCCTCCTTGTAGAATATTTTTTTTATTCACCAACACCAAATCCTTGTCCTTCAAATGATTTAATTCAAATGGAACTAGCAATCTGTTTGCAGGTTTAGAACATCATATGGGATTGGATGTAATAGCTTTAGTATCTCTAAATCTCAAAATCTGTTTTAGAAAATGGTGATAGTTTAAGTAGTATTTTGTTTTTTTAAAGTCTATTTCAGACAATGTCTTTATTAGTTCTAGTAGTTGTTCAACTTCTATCAATGATGATTTAAAATGTAATGATGGTATTTCAATGGTTGCATGAATGACAATGTTAATGATTCAGCTAATACTTCTGACAAGCAAAGAAAAGAAACTATTTTGAAAAATTCTTTTCTCATCCCATTCCATCTTTTACTCCAATTAAAATTTTCGAATCTAATGAACAAGTAACAACTTCTTCAAATGCAAGTATCAGTGGTACAAATCCTTCAAGTACCATAAGTATTGATACATCAAAATTTATTAAAATTTCAACATTAAAAGATTAATCTAGAACTAGGGAAATGCATGAGACTTATAGTGATATTGATTCCACCTTGTTTGATTTTGGGAGGAAATCTGCATAGATAAAATTCGTAATTTGCTACATAAAAAATCAAGATTAAAATCCCATTGCTTTAGATATCGTAAAGATTGTCATGTGTTAAAAATTGCCCCGAGCTTAATCACCGACATGTACATAATAGTTCTTTAGGTAGTAAATTAAAACATATTGTTAATGATTTCTTTTGCAAAAGATCTTATGTATCAAAACCTAAGGTTATTCAAACTTAAATTCTACTTTCAAAAGGTTAACTTGTTTCTTTCATTCTTGTGCAGGAGCCGTCCACTAAAGTTGTAAGACCTTCAGATATCTTGCAGCCAAGTTAGTGCTCAAGTTCCAAATTTTCTTCATCATGATAAACTTAATTGTGATGCTAAATACTAATACTACTCCCCCTAAATTTGTGATTAATGATAAACTTATGCATTTATCAGAAACTTATCAAGAGAATAGCATGAAAAGCAATTGATTGTCCTTTTTTGATCAACAAAAATTAAAAATTACTTAAATATATATACAAGCATTAAACTTATAAACATGGGATCATACTATGAGAATAAGCAACTTTCGTGATAAATTTTGATTAATATTAGTAGACACAAATCTTGTAATGATTGCAAGTATATTGATCCACTTTAATTCAAAAAAGAGTTTAATTTCTCATGTCATGCTAATTAACATGTTGTGATTTGACTAAAGATAGACAAACATGAACTCCACATTTAAGTCATAGAAAATTTTGTCCTCCATAGGTGATTCAAATTATCACTTTTTTATACTTGAGAACTATGTGCTTTATGGCATAACGTTAGGATCGTGTACGTATGGAATACTAACAGATTCTACGTTTATCCCGATCGATATAAGAATAACTAAACATTAAGAACTAGTAGGAATCGATCAAGAACGAACTATGAACTTGGACTGGCTTTCTTGGATGTTCTGGATGGCTAGGGTTCTTGGAAGTATAAATTGTTTTCAATTCTTTTTGATTGTCCATGTTTTTCCATGAATTAAGTGTATTTATAGGTTAGGAGTTTCCATTCATACGACTGAACCATTAGCATGGTTCAGTCGTGCGACTCAGTCAATCTTATATCTCAATCATACGACTGATCCAGTCTCCTGGTTCAGTCATGCGACTGGTCCATAAGCATGATGTATTCATACGTATGGTCCATAAGTATGGGCCATTAGCATGGATACTCATCCGACTATGTTGAACATATTACTCAATCATTATTGACTTAGAATTGTGTACAACAACCTCAAACCTATGTAAGAAGTTCATACACAATAATAATATGAAATAATTAAACATTAATAAACATCAACCACATATTATATTGCATTCAACCATTACATTACATATGTGTAAGACATAAAAGACTTTTACATTTAAGCTCATAAACTAGGTACACATGTATCTATAAACTCCCCCTTGGACCTAGTTTCCTCTATTGTCTAACACTGTTCACATGTTCTTGGAACTTTTTGTACTTCTCTTTTGTGACTCCTGCATGTATCTCGATTGCAAAATAGAGTCTTATCATATGTTGGAACCAGAGAGCTTGTATAATATCTTGCATGTCATAGAAAAATGGCCACTTGCATAATGTGTAGACATCTTCAGTTGAGAAGTTTGTAAGCCACATTGGGTCAAATACCCGGATAGTATCAATCTTTCCTTCTCTGTTTAGCACTATGACCTCTTCGCCCGTTCGCCAGTCGTAATACCACCATTTGAAGTGTGGAGTGAAGTCTTGAGGCATTTCTCGTAAGGGAATCTTTGACATCGTGCACAAGGGACTCCACTTCAGCACACTTAGGTCTTTAATTATGGGTTCCAAGTCAGACCTTTTAATGAACCTTTCGGTTTTGTTGAGGTCTGAAGTTTACCCACCTGGGTGGTATCCTTCTTCAACGCAGCCTCGAACCATCTAAATCTTTCTCGGATTTGCATACAGAAGATTAACATGCCAGACAGTTGAGCTCAAAACAGGAAGAGTCTTCAGATCATGAGGATATTGAAGTAATCGATTCCTTTCTCTCTCTTAACAGCATAGGACCTCTAAGTTTTCACAATACGCCCCAGGCTGTAATTTTATGACACTTTGGTCTTTTGAATTATAGAGCTGTGTAGGCATTCTGCTTTGGTGGCGCGCGTTGGGCTTTCTCTTCGCAAAACAAGTTGCCATTTAGATTTCTTCAAGTCGAACATAGCGTTCGAAGCTGGGCTGTGCTTTCTTCTTTCTCTTGTTCTTTCCACTTTATCCAATTTTTCAAAAGTACACTGTTAAATGTTCACCCAAGTTGGGGATAACATGTCATTCCAGATCAGTGTACTGTTGATACATGTATGTCCCTAGATCATGATATGTGATGTAATAGATCTTGTTTGGTATGATTAATGAAATGATATTGATTGTTTGTTAGTTATAATGTTTAATGTTTCATTAATGTGTCGACATTGAATTGGTTAATTAGGTTAGTGATTGCTTGAATGATTACACATAATGTTTATTAATAATACATTCAAACTTAACATAATGAAGTTCTCATGCGAATGGCTCATGCGAATCACACGATTGACTCAGTCGCACGACTGAACCAGGAGACTGGATCAGTCGTACGATTGTAACATAAGATTGGCTCAGTCGCACGACTGAACACTCAGTCGTACGAATGAATCAACCGCATCGCACGACTGAACCATACTAATGGTTCAGTCGCACGATGGGAATAAAACCTATAAATACAACTCAATTCGTGAAAAACAGGGACTCTCGATCAATTACGATTCCAGACGTACCCTAGCCGTCCAGAAACCTCCCAATTCGTTCTCCAAGTTCATAGAACACATTAGATCGATTCCCAATCGATTTCTAACGTTAGTTTCAATTCTTGATTGATTCTTCGTGTGTTCTCACTGATTGGATCGCCAATCAAATAGGATTCCGCACTATTTGATCTGGTTTACACGTTAATCTCTAGGTATTTCGGTCAAATACCAGGTCCTAACAAGTGGTATCAGAGCATTGGCTCTTGATTAAGTGTGATTCAATCAAGATTGATAAAAAGTTTGTGTTTTTGCACTAAAAACGCAATCTTTTGTGTCAAAAGTGATCTTGGACGTTCCCTGCTCATCAAAGTTTGGTTTCTACGGACTTAGGCAATTCAACCTTGCGAAAGTTCGAATTTTTACGGCTAAAACACTTTAACCTAGAAATTTTCGCATAACAGCAGCTTCAGTCGCACGAGTGAGCCATTCGCACGACTGGACTCATTCGCATTGCTCAGTCGCACGATTGGACATAGTCGTATCTCCATTCGTACGATTGAACCGTTCGGTCGCACGGTTCATACGCATCAGATTCATTCGCACGACTGAGCTAATCACTTAGTTCAGCCGCACGATTGAACCAGTCGTAGAGTTCATAGCACGACTGAGTGTTCATACGCACGCCTAGTCCATTCGCACCCTTCAGTCGGCCGAGTGAAAATTGCTTATTAGACTTAAAGTTATTTACAATGGAAGATCAATGTCAGCCTTTACTGCTGGGAAGGACTCTAGGATCCAGAACCTGCTGCTACTTGAGAGTGAGGTGGGTAATCATAATAAACCACCAAAGCTTTTAACGTTAGATGAGTTTCCCCACTGGAAACAACGTTTTGAGATCTACCTCAATGGAGTGGATCCGAATCTATGGGAGGCCATCGAGATTGGATATAGTACACCGGTGGGAGCCGATGGAGTAAAGTTAACCTTAGGAGGGATGACAGACGCGCAGAAAGTCAAATATAATGCAGAGAAGAGGGTCTATGCATTGATTACACAGTCTATCCCTAAAGAGATATTCCACCAGTACTCAGAGAATAAGCAGTCCAAGAAACTATGGGATGAGCTAGAGAAGAGGTACGACGGGAATGCCTCGTTGAAGGCAATCAAGGCTAAGGAGTTAAAGAAGGAATTCGACAACTTCTCATCGATGGGAAACGAGAGTTTGGACGATGTTATAGATAGATTCTACCATCTGATGAGTGAACTGCATACACATGGAGGGCTACTACCATGGAAGAGAAAGTTAATAATTTTGCAGACGGATTGCCTGAAAAATGGGTTTCATTCGTGTCTAATCTTAGACAGAATGGAATGCTGTCAAAACTGGATATTAATGACTTCATTCTTAAGTTGCGAGAAGAATCACTTAGAATGAAGTACAGAGCTCAGAAGTCTACGTACAATCAAAATCCAGCTTTATACAATGCCACTCCTCAAGCTAAGACATCTGGAGCACCTCTCCAGACTGCATTGTGTCTAGCTCATCGAGTCCTACACATGCACCTGCTTCAGGTTCAGAAATGTCAGGGTCTTCTTGTACCCAATACATTGGATCTGAAGCAAATGCTACTAGACTGAAGACCGAGAACCTCGGTAATGTGACTGTGGAAGTAGCTCGAGAGCACATGGATCTATTAGCAGCAATGGTCCATTCCTATGATGAATGTTGCTGGAAAGATTGGAAACTGCCATCTGGCAGACGAGGACTACGAGCAGGTGGACGAAATGGAGCTTGAGAGAATGGACATAATGTGGGCCTTAGCAAGTGCTGTCCGAGGGCGAAGAAGTTTGTGAAAAAGACTGGACAGAACTTGGTTGCTACTAAGGATACCACCTTTGGCTTCGACAAGAGTAAAGTGACCTGCTTTAACTGTGGTGAAAAGGGGCACTTCAAGAGAGAATGTGTGAAGCCAAAGAAGACTGGGAACGGGAACCCGTTCTCATCCTTCACTCGTCTAGACAAGCAAACTACCAGTTCTACTTCCTCAAACAAGGACTCAAAAGCCTTGACTGCTCATGATGATGAAGGACAGGATTGGAGTTTAGGTTTGTCTCACCAGGGGAATCAAACATTGCAAATGTAGAAGATATTGACAGTGATTCCGCTAGTGAAGGAGATCTAGCAGTTGAGATAGCAATGTCACATAGTGAAGAAGCAACTGCAACCGAGGTCAGTTACAAGCCAAAAGTGGAGACTACCATGTCAGAGACAGAAAAGACAGAAGCAAAAGAATCAGAATCATCTGATACTGCATTGATGGCAAACGCTTCTGAATCAGCTCAGTAAGTACTACTGACACAATGTTTAATAATCATGCTTGTTCTGATTGTGATGCCTTTAGGAATAGCATAGATGCTAAATTTGCTAGGTTATTAGATCATAATGATAACTTGATAAAAGATTTGCATCTATGCACTGAGGCTAATAGGGTATTAAAACAAAATGAGCTCAGTTATAAAGAAAAGATAGACCTTTTGACTAAACAGCTTAGGGAAACCGAAGTAGTTGCCTTTAATCAAGCTAATGACATTAGGTATTATCTAAACTCCCTAGAAGACACTAAGAAGCAAAAGGCAGTTCTAGAAGTAGAAGTAAATTCACTAAAACAGAAACTGCATAGTTGGACTAGTTCGTCGCACATAGTCCAACACTTAGTGAAAGAAAGGAACAACGGGGAGGGACTGGGTTATAAAGTGGTTCCGCCACCACCTGAGACTTTGATGAACCCTAAAACTAGACTATAAATAGTAATCCCATCAAGGATCATGTAGTGTCTACTCCTCTTGTTAGTGATCCAGATTCCTTATGTTCATCTATTGACACTGGAAACAACAAAAGGAGACCACTTCAAAGGCAAAGGGTAAATTGCCTTGTGTTAATCTGGAAAAGGAATTTGAAAAGGTTAACTTAAAGTCAGGTTCTAACAAAGTCAAATCAGAACCAAAAAGGGCTTTTAAGGATAATCTTTCACATACTTCAATCAAAGACCAATTAACCAAAAAGAAAAGGATGTCAAACAGGTTAAATCAGTTAATTTTGTTAAACCATAAACACATCAAAAGAACCAGAGTCAAAACCTAAAGTGAGTGATATACTAGAGTGTCACACACGTCTCCACAAAGAAAGTTTAATCATAAAGTTGATAGCAGGGCGTGCTACAACTGTGGAGAATGTGGACACATTGCTTCCTACTGTCTCATTATCAGACACTAGGAAGAAGATTGCACTTCAGGACTCAAAACCTAGGCTTCTAAGAGGAGCTCTTTAACTCCACCTAGACGAACTAGTGAACAGAAAGTTCAATCTGTTAGCCAGTCGACTGTTTATCACAAACAGGCATTGCACAAATCTGGCTTATGGAAAGAGAAGTCAACCTCTGTGGCTGATAATGATGACAAGAAGGAACCTGAGCTACCCTCACCTTCTAAGGGTCAATGGGTTGAATTTCTGATGTGTGATGCCTCTGGGAAACCCAAGCCAGTAAAGGCTTGGGTTCCTAACCTAAACTAATCCTTTACCTTGTATGTGCAGGTTGTTCAATACAGTGCTGAAACTAACACGGGATAGTAGACAGCGGAGCATCCAGGCACATGACAGGAAACAGAGCTCTTTTATCAAATGTCAAACAAATAAAAGGAGGGCATGTTTCGTTTGCTGGAAACAAGGGAGGATATATCACAGCTCAGGGAGAAGTTGGAAATCAGAAAGTTAAGTTTGATAGGGTGAACTACCCAGCAACTTCAAAACAACTTACTCTCTGTTTCTCAAATATGTGATAAGGAATTTAAAGTCATCTTGACAACAAGAAGTGTTACGTACTGAAGAAAGACTACGTGATCCCAGAGGACCAAGTTTTGATGACTGCTTCAAGATATAAAGATCTTTATGTCTTGGATCTGTCAACAGCTTCTACAATGGATCATGAGGTTCAGTGTTTTCTATCCAAAGCTACTGAAAAAGACTCCATCTCCTGGCATAGGAGAATGGGACACATCAGTCAAAGGAAGATGAATCACTTGATTCAGAAGGATCTGGTGAGAGGTGTAAATGTCAAGAACTTTCAGCTTCCTGATTTCTGTATAGCTTGCAAGAAAGGTAAACAGACAAGAAGTCTCATATGGAAAAGAAAGTTAATTCAATAGAACTTCCTCTTGAACTTCTTCACATGGATCTGTTCGGTCCAGTCAGTACAAAGAGCATTGCAGGCGACTTGTACTGTTTTGTGGTCACCGATGACTACTCAAGGTTCACTTGGGTAATGTTTCTGAAATCCAAATCAGAAACATTTGAATCATTCAAGGAGTTAGTAACCACACTGGAATCTCTCTACAAGCTGAAAGTTAGACAAGTACGCTCAGACAACGGAACGGAATTCAAGAACCATTGGATGGAGGAATACTGCAAGGAAAAGGGGATTGTGCATCAATTCACTTCTGCTTACACACCTCAGATGAATGGCGTTGCTGAGAGAAAGAACAGGAGCTTGATAGAGACAGCACGGACTATGCTGGCAGACTCGAAACTGCCTATCCAATTCTGGAATGAGGCAGTGGCAAATGCATGTTATACACTGAATCGAGTCCTGATAGTCAAGCGCCACGGAAAAACATGTTACGAGCTACTACAAAGACGCAAACCGAACTTGGAGTATCTCGAACCATTTGGGGCGCCGTGCACACTTCTGAAGAAGACACAAGAAGGTAAATTCAGCGAGAAGGCAGATGAAGGCATCTTTCTAGGATACAACATACCTAACAAGCGAGTTTACAATAACTCAACAGGTCTAGTAGAAGTTTGGTGTAATGTTGATGTTCAACGATTCACCACACCACCTACTGGCAAAGGACCCGCCTACTTCTTTGACTATGATGGATTCTTCAAGTCCTTCAACATTCCTCTCTCTCCCTCGGATGACGAATTAGCTACACGAATGATGTATGATAGCTTGAATCCACCAACATCTAGCTCACAGGGAGAATCATCTACTCATTCAGGGGGAGTAATCGACGACAGTGACACCTCCTCTGAAAATGAAGCTGAAGAAGATACCCAGAACAGTCAGGAGGAAACGGTTCCAGTTCCTGAAAGTCCACAAGCATCTACCAGTGGTGCACCTTCGACGTCAGAGCCTCAAACTCCAACTACCTCAGATGAAGAACCAAATGTTCATCATCTTGGCTCTGAGGTAGCTGTTCCTACTACTCCAGGATCACGTCTAAACGTTATCATCCCTTAGACAATGTCATTGGGGATGTCCGATCAGGAGTACAAACCCGAAATCAGCTGTACTCAGCTGATTATGCCTCTGTTATGGAAAAGGGATATATCATGATGGTGCCTATCGGGTTTTGTCTCACAGGTTGAGCCAAAATATGTCAGTGAAGCACTAAATGATGAGGCGGGGTGAGTGCAATGCAAGAAGAACTTCTTCAGTTCAAGAAGTTAGGTGTATGGTCTCTGGTTGATAGACCTAAAGGTGCTAAGGTCATTGGCACCAAATGGGTTTTAAAATGCAAGAAAGATGACCAAGGGATCATTATCAGGAACAAGGCTCGACTGGTTGTTCAGGGATTTCGCCAAGTCGAGGGAATTGATTACAATGAGGTATTTGCACCCGTGGCAAGGATGGAAGCCATTCGTATCTTCCTTGCCTATGCATCGTACATGAAGATTAAAGTCTATCAATTAGATGTGAAGAGTGCATTTCTTCATGGGGAAATTAGAGAAACAGTTTATGTCAGTCAACCCGAGGGATTTGAAGATCCTTATCATCGGATAGAGTCTACAAGCTCGACAAGGCTTTATACGGGCTTCATCAAGCTCCAAGAGCTTGGTATGAGAAACTCTCGACTCATCTTGTGAAACACGGCTTTCGCAGGGGAGTCATTGACTGCACGCTGTTCATTAAAGAAAAAGATGGCGACCTACTGCTCGTACAAATCTATGTTGATGACATAATTTTCGGTTCAAAGAACGAAGAGTTATGCAAAGAATTTGAAGCAGTATGCAGAAAGAGTTTGAGATGAGTGCTATGGGGGAGATGAAGTTCTTTCTCGGGCTACAGTGGATCAAACACCAAATGGGATCTTTCTACATCAGACCAAGTACGTAAGAGACATTCTAAATCGCTTTGACATGGAGAATGCATCTGCTGCCGGTACTCCACTGGCTACGAATCACGACATTGCACCTGATGAAAATGGAGATCTGTGGATGCCACGATGTACGAGGAATGATTGGATCCCTCATGTATCTCACTGCCTCTAGACCTGATATCATGTATGCGACATGTTTATGTTCTAGATATCAGGCTAAACCTAAGGTCAATCATCTGATCGGGGTCAAAAGGATTTTTCGCTATCTAAAGGGTACACCCACACTTGGGTTGTGGTATCCTCATGATGATGATTTTGAGCTCACGGCGTATAGTGACTCGGACTACGGAGGCTGCAAGATGAACTACAAGTCTACATCAGCAGGGTGTCAATTCTTTGGGAGAAGATTAATTACCTGGCAGTGTAAGAAGCAGACATCGGTTGCATTGTCAACCTGTGAAGCCGAATATGTTGCTGCTGCAAGTTGCTGTTCACAAATCATCTGGATTCAACAGCAAATGCGGGATTACGGTTTAACGTTCCATTCTACTCCTATTTTTGTAGATAACTCTGCTGCAATTGCAGTAACTAAAAATCCGGTCCAACATCCTAAGACCACAAACATATCGGTATTAAATATCATCATACGAGATTGTTTCGAAAAGAACTTAATTGATGTGGTAAAAATTAATACTGATTTTCAACGCGCTGACCTCTATACTAAAGCCTTTGATAAACCACGTTTTCAATATCTGCTAGAGGTCAACGGCGTTAAAAAGAGAAGTGATGTTATTCCTGATGATGATCATGTGTAGTCCGATGTAGTTTAGTTAATTTTTCTTTTTTTTATTTTATTTGTTTATTTTAGTCTGTTTAAATTAAACTCATGTTATTCTGCTTTTATTAAAATCCTAAAATAATTAAACCAGGTTTGATTTTAGTATTTTAGGGGGAGAATAAGTCAGCAAGACATTAAAAAAAAAAAAAAAGGGAAACCGAGGGAGAAGGAGTGGAAAGCTGATACAAGGTAGATCGTATCTGTGATACCGATTCAAACCCTTTGGAATATGATAGTACACAGGAACAAGTCAAGAGGGACTTTAAAATCCTAATTTAGAAAAGATGAAAAAAATTCAAAGTATAAGTCTGTGTAGTCTAAGCAATATAAAAGGGAAAAGATAGAAAAACTGGTAACTCCTAAGGTAACACAATGAGAGTAGACCTAGAGGTTGCTAGACCACAATTGATATGTCGGTAGATTCCACACAATAGATGATTAGACCGGACTAGTGATCTCAAGATCAAACTAAGTTGTTCAACTGACTGTGGGCTTCCATCTTATCACTGGTTAACACAATCAATAATATTCCAATAAGGGGTAATGAGCATGTAAACGCCCAAATGTGTGCGGATGACCATAAATAGAGCAAAGCACGAAAAAATTGAAAGAAAAATGCTATCAAGCTAATGACCTATGTTGTTGGTGCAAAATAAAAGCTGCTCTAACAAGGAGATAGGTTGTGTGCCTCTCTGCTGTGCGATGGCACTGACCTGAGGATAAGCATAACCTAGATATTCTAGAATTCATTGTTGTTTGCCGCCTCTTTGCTGTGCGATGGCACTGACCTGAGGACTGGTTTCTCTATGAAAGATCTAAGAATAGTCTCTTCTTGTAACAATACCCGTAGACCGCTCAAAAGCTCCTGAGGGATGTTGATTACCATATAAGTGTGGGATCCACAAATGTTCGTTGAATTAAATAAACCAAAAACATCACCGGTTTGAGTCAAGAGTCTGTGTATGGATTTAAGTGGACAAACATATTGACAATCATTGTGGCTGCAATTCTTGAAAGTTCAAATCAATGTGGTAATCTAAGAGTTCCAGTATGATTCCCTAAAGCTGCTGATGACTCTGGATGAACACCAAGAATTGAGCATCGAAAGATTTTGATAACAAGTCCCAAATGATTTGATGTTCCTGTATGATTCCAAAATTGAATTGGTCCAGGTGTGGTCAATCTAAGTTGAAGCTTTCGATTCCGGAACCAAATCCCGTAGATTTCCATCTTAGGGTTTATCTCTCACAAAAAGTCCAAAAACAAATTATTTGTGTATTTAGTTTAAGTTTCTAGTTTAATCTTTTAGTGTGTGTGTCTGTCGGACTACATCAGGAAAATCAGAATGGAATTAACTCACCTAAAAGGGTCATGTCTGAGATGGCCACATGTTTTTCAAAGTTTAAAGAGTCACGTCAGAGGTGACAACGTTTTAAAAGAGTCACGTCTGAGGTGACTGAATTGGTTAAGAGCTTATAATGTTATTGTCAAAAGTTAAAAGGGTCTTAAAAGTAAAATGTTCAAAATGACTGTAAACTCACTAAGTGTGACCCATTCGCACGATTGGATCATGGTTATGGACCAACTATGCGAATGGGCCCAATCGGCCGAATGGACATGAGAATGATCCATTCGACCGAATAGAAGGGGGAGAATGAAGCAGTCGACCGACTGAGGCTCAGTCGGTCAACTGAAGATGCGAATGAAAGAGACCGAATGAGGAAGTCGACCGACTGAGACTCAGTCGGCCGACTGAATGCGATTGACTAGGCCAATCGTACGACTGAGACTCAGTCGCCCGAATGAACTGAGCGAATGAGGCCAGTCGGCCGATTGAACTTAGGTTCAGTATTTAAGGGCCTCAGTCGATCGCATGTTCCTCATCACACCAAAATCGCACCCAAATCGCATTCTTCCCGTTACTCTGCCAAAAATTGCTACAGATCCTGATTTACATTGCTGTTGAGTTTCTTACATTCGAGTGACGATTTTACAGGTACATTACTCTTGAATCTTACCAAAATCAGAAGATTAAAGAACCTACATAAGAGACACTCGATTGAATCAAGAACCGAACTGTGAAATGACCTAATCACCTCGTAAACTAAGCAAAATGTTAAAATTAAGTTTAATAGGTTATTAGTGACAAGTAGGCGAGTCTAATGGACCATTAAACACTGTTAAATGACTTAAATTGGTCAAGATTCGACCCACAGGCGATCGAACAGTGGGGCAAGTGACTGGTCGTTCGAATGAACTCCAATCGCACGATTGAACCTTGCGATTGGGTCATTCGGCCGAATGAACCACCCAAATGAGTTCAGTCGGCCGACTGAACAATCGAAGACTCAGTCGGCAGATTGAACTCAATCGCATGTCTCATTCAACCGAATGAACTCAGTCGTACTTAAGAACAACCGAATGACTCCAGTCGCATGATTCATTCGCATGAATGAATCAGAATGGAAGTGAAACACTACACTTAGAACTGAATTCTGATGTATTATGTACTAATGATCATGTGTTTTGTGTTTCAGGAAAATGGCTGACAGATGGTCTCTTAATCCAAAGCACAACATATGTGCCCATTTGGACACACAACTCGGAACGGGGCCAAGTTCTCCGAGATTATAGCCTTCCTCAAACGCTCACGGATACATAAGGCTATATCTACACCGTGCACGCCTTACAAATCACTACACCAGGCATTCTGGGAGAATGCCTCAGTGGATCGCTCTCGTGAGCCATACAGCATCCGAAGCACCATTATGGGTCAAGCTATCGACATTACCGCTACTGACATCCAGAGAATCCTTGAGTTTGGGGATGACTCCACTCACCCCACTAAGTTACATCCTTTGACAGTGAGAGGGTGTTTCCTCCGAATCAAGTATGCGGGGGACATTAACTCGGGGGTGCTAAATAAGAGCAACCTGTGCCCACAATACAAATATCTGGCACATGTGATTCTTAAGTGCATTGCTTCGAGAAGGGGTGGTTTCGATGACCTATCAGATCAGATACAAAATGCCTTCGTGGCTCTGGTGCTGAACCACCCTTTCAGCTTCTCGAATATGATCTTTGCTTATTTGGTAGAGAACATTGAAGCAAAAGGGAAAGAAGGTTTTGTATGTATCCAAGGTTTCTTCAGATGATATTCAATGAGAAGCTGCCTCTGCTCCCCAAGGAAAGTCACGATGCAGTGACTTTGGAACTTATGGATGACACTACTTTGGGTAGGATGGTGGTGTACCGGGGCAAGCAAGTGAAGCCCCAGGCAAAGAGGCTGATTGGCCATTTAGCAGATGAAAGTTATGTGGCACCGGGGAGACGCCAATGGCGTCACGAGGATAGTGACTCCGACGTGGAGCCAATTGTCCTACCCACTGATGATTCAGATGATGATGATAGTGGGGGTGCCGGAGACAATATGCCTGTTCCACAGAGAGGCACTACGTCTGATGTCGTGCCTCCAGCATCCGCCCCGGCTGCAGAAGTTACCGAATCAGCTGGGTTTCATCATGATTTTGTCCTTGAGACAGAAGTAGAAGAAGAAGAGTCTGATGAGGAGCCCCTCACCAGGACTGTGGAAGAAAAGTGGTTCCCACAGTACATGGGCTTCGGGTGGTTGGTGAGCACCCAAGAGACTCTGGAGAGACAGAGACCGACCCGACCTATGCTCCAGGGTCAATCGGCAGGGTAGGAGGGGGAGCATCCACCTCGAAGGGAACGAGGAGAAAACGGATGGCTCAACCCCATGGGCAGAAACCAAAGAAGAAGCGTCGTTTGACCTTCATCACTACTACCTCAGCCACTACAGCCACCACCACCACCACCACTACCACCTCTTCAGACACACCATCCACCACCATAGCCACCACAGCCCCCACAGCAACCACAGACACCACCAGACCGACCACCACAATACAGATCCCAGCCACCACTACATCATTCACCCCTCACTCACCACCACTATCATCCCGACCTGACCCGATATTCACCACAGCCACCACCACCACCACTAGCCACCAAACCGAGCCCTCAGCCTATCCCTCATTCACTTACAGATCACCTCTACCTACAGTTGCGGTAGAAGAACAGTTGTCGGCACTAAACAGAATGGTAATGGTTTTGCTGGCTGCCGATGAGGAAAAGGCCTCCCAAATCCGCCAGCTTACTGACCTGACTGCTGCACAAACTCACCAAATTGCAGAGCAGGCTCAAGTGATAGAAAGGCAGGCCCGACAGATGACTGCCCAGAGCAACGAGATAGCCCTTCTCCAAGCTCAAAGCGTCACCTCAGGGAAGAAAATAGAGGAGTTGGAAAAGGCTAAAAAGACCATTTTGCTAAAGCTGAAAGGATCGAAGGAGGAGCCCTTAAAGATAAGGGATGGGGACAGAAATGATGATGATGATGAAGACGATGATATGATGATGAGAGTGAAACTGACGAAGAGAAAACTGAAGAATGGCACGAAGATGATGACACTGGAGGAGAAGCAGCTGAATCTGTCTCAACTCCAGGGCAAGAGAAAAGATCAAAGAACAGACAAGATCAGTCAGCTTCTGCTTCTGCACCTCCATGTGATGAGCCGAGTATTCAGGATAAAAGTAAATATTAGATGTTTATGTATTTATTTACTTTTGTATTCTGTATTGAAAAACCATGTATTAAATGTTTATATTAAGTTAATGCATTTCGTTTGATAAATTACTAATGATTTGAGTGTGAAATGTGTAAATCAAACAGATCCAAATTACAAAAGAGATGAGTTTGATATTGCTCCCCTTCAGCAGGTCAAGTCTCAACTCACAATGGTTCTTGATCTGCAAGGGATTGTCAGAAGGTCAGTGAGTTATACCCCTGAAGAAGGGGAAATAATTCACGATCTATCAAACGAGCAACTGGCAGAAATTTTCAAGCTCAATCCTGATGAAATAGTGAAAGATGCTCCGACATGTAAATCTACCTGTGATGACGAGCTAAATGACGTTGATGAAATAGAGATAGAAGATGTCACTGCAGAGCACTATCCTCAGTATGCTGACAATGAGGGCAATGTGGTTCCCAATCTGGGTGAATCCCTTGTCGGTGATACATTTGAGGTGTTAGACAAAATGGAGCAAGAGTCAGAGAAGACAGAGGGAATGGCCCAAGCCTCAAAGGATGATGTTGATATCCGTAAGGCTGAATGGCTGCATGTTTTAAAGAAGTTAGAGCCCAACGTGCTGCACCGAAGAGGGATGCCTACACCAAGATCTACAGAGTCAAGAAACATCTTAAGGTGTCAGGCAGGATTATAGCATGGGCATATTTTGATGATCTTAACGTTTATGCCGTTAAGAGGGAGAAGGGCATAGAGTACTTTAGATTTCCACATGATCTAAAGACTCTACCAGGTTTTGAGCTCAACCAGCTAGCCAAATTGAAGCTGTTGTATGCTGACCCGAGAAAGATGTCAGGCTGGTTTGAGGCTGCCCTAAAGAAAGAGTACACACCAGGTGGATTAACTTCAGACCTCAACAACCTACAAGGTATATTAGAAGGTCTGAGATGGATGCCATTACTGGAAAACCAAAGATAGTGTTGAAGTGGAATCCTCCGCGCACAATGTCAAGAATCCCACTCGGGAAATGACAAAGGATTTCACACCACACTTTAAGTGGTGGTACTACGATTGGAGAACAGCAGAAGCGGTCATAGTCCTAAATAAAGAGGGCCAAATGGATACAATCAGAGTATTCGACCCGATGTGGCTTACCAACTTGTCGAAAATGATGTCTATACACTATACAAGTGGCCACTGTTCTATGATACACAAGATATTGTACAGGCCCTCCAGTTCCAAAATGTCATAAGACTTTGCTTCGCGTTTGATATTCACGCGGGAGTCACAAAAGAGGACAAGTACAAGAAATATGAGGAGGTAATGAAGAAAACAAGACATTAGAGAGATCTAGGTCCAAGGGGGAGTTTGTTGATACATGTATGTCCCTAGATCATGATATGTGATGTAATAGATCTTGTTTGGTATGATTAATGAAATGATATTGATTGTTTGTTAGTTATAATGTTTAATGTTTCATTAATGTGTCGACATTGAATTGGTTAATTAGGTTAGTGATTGCTTGAATGATTACACATAATGTTTATTAATTAATACATTCAAACTTAACATAATGAAGTTCTCATGCGAATGGCTCATGCGAATGAACCATACGCATGAATAACTTCACACGATTGACTCAGTCACACGACTGAACCAGGAGACTGGATCAGTCGTACGATTGTAACATAAGATTGGCTCAGTCGCACGACTGAACACTCAGTCGTACGAATGAATCAACCGCATGGTTCAATCGCACGACTGAACCATACTAATGGTTCAGTCGCACGATTGGATAAACCAACCTATAAATACAACTCAATTCGTGAAAAACAGGGACTCTCGATCAATTACGATTCCAGACGTACCCTAGCCGTCCAGAAACCTCCCAATTCGTTCTCCAAGTTCATAGAACACATTAGATCGATTCCCAATCGATTTCTAACGTTAGTTTCAATTCTTGATTGATTCTTCGTGTGTTCTCAATGATTGGATCGCCAATCAAATAGGATTCCACACTATTTGATCTGGTTTACACGTTAATCTCTAGGTATTTCGGTCAAATACCAGGTCCTAACATGTAATGGGATAGTGTTCTGCATGACATCTTCTATCTCAATCTAATCAATCGTTCAAACCATCATCATTGTGACATCAACTTTTGGAGCGTCTTTTACCAGTCATCAGGATCAGCCTGAATATTTCAGCGAGCGTTCATCAGCTAGATCATGTATAAATCTTCTCTCCGGAATGTAGCTCACAGATCTCCGAATTCCCTTGCAAGTCACGAATAATTGTAAGTGAGTCTTAACTGCTGAAGGGGTTCGAATCATACTCTTGTTTGTTGAGCTTCATCTGTTGATTAAACATTACACACATCACAATAAGTCTTATAAAATACATTAAAACATAAACAAACATAGATGATTGTAATTACATTAATGTAATTATATTCAAGTACAAAAGTTTTAAATACAAAGAAATCTAATAATTACTTTGTCTTGATCTATGGTTCTTCAGCTGGAGGAGCGGAGGATGAGGTCTTGATCTTGGTTTCTTTTCATTTCTCTCTTGAGCTTGAGGATTTGAGGCTGATGCAGATGCATCACCTTCCTGATCATCATCATCCTCTTGATCTTTTCTGCTCGGTCCTCTTCTTAACATCTTCCTCAAAATCATATTCATCCTCATCAATCATCATCACTATCATCATCATCACCATCATTATCATCATCATCACCATCCTTGATCTTTAGTGGCTCACTCTTTGACCCCTTGAGCTTTAGTAGTATCTTTTGTTCTTCTTCTCAAGCTCCTCTATCCTCTTCACCAAAGCCAACACCAGCTTATTTTGACTAGTAAGTGCCTGGTGGGCTCGGCCTAGAGCTCTCTCATACTGGTCACTCTTCTCGCTGAGCTTCACGATCTTCTTGCTTGAGCTGCATTCACCTCCATCATCTTATGTAGCTGAGTAGCTCTAGCTCATTGGTGGCAAGCAGCTTTAGCATAATGCTGTTGAGGTTAGCAAGCTGTTCCTCTAACCTGATGTTAGGTAGAGTAGGTCCAGCTGTGAATGTAGAGTAGGTGGAGGGACCTGCTTGGTAACTGGTGGTGGTAGTAGGGATGTGGTGAATATGGGAGGTAGAATTGGAGTGGGATGTAGTGGAATGGCTGTGGTAGTGGTGGTGGGAGGGGTAATAGTGGAAGTGGGAGGAGTGGTGGTGGTAGTAGATGTGGTGGTGGTGGAAGGAGATATGGTAGTGGTGGTGGCTGTGGCAGTGGTGGTGGCTATGGCAGTGGAAGAAGATGTGATCAAATTAAACCTAGGCCTCTTGCTCTTCTTCCCATGGGGATGGACAATTCTATTCTTCCTGGAGCCCTTTGCAATAGGTGCTCCCCCTTGGCTGCTGGGCTGTTGGTACATATATGTCCCTAGATCATGTTATGAATGTAATAGATCTTGTTTGTCTAATTCTGATGTAATGGTTCGAATGATTAATGAAATGATATTGATTGTCTGGTATTTATAACATTTAATATTTCATTAATGAGTTGATGTTGAATTGGTTAATTAGGTTTGTGACTGTTTGAAGTGTCATGCATAATGTTATAATGTTAAATACACTCAAACTTGGTGAAGTGAAGTTCTCATGCGTCCCACTGGACCATGCGTCCCAACAGTGATCATACATCCGAATGGCCATGCGACTAAGTGTCCATGCGCCTAAATAGTCCATACGCATGAATAATTCGTACAAATGACTCAGTCGCATGACTGAACACTCAGTCATGCGGATGAATCAACCGTATGGTTCAATCGCACGACTGAATCATACTAATGGTTCAGTCGCACGAATGAACAATACTAACCTATAAATACAACCCAATTCGTGGAAAAACGGGGGAATTGATTCTATTTTCGATTCCAGACGTACCCTAGCCGTCCAGAAACCTCCAAGTTGATACTCCAAGTTCATAGAACGCTGTAGATCGATTCTTAATCGATTCTAAACATTTGATTCAATACTTTATTGATTCTACGTGCGTTCTCACTGATTGGATCGCCAATCAAATAGGATTCCGCACTATTTGGTTTGGTTTACACGTTAATCATTAGGTATTTTGTTCAAATACCAGGTCCTGACAAGTGGTATCAGAGCTTTGGTTCAAATATCAGGTCCTGACAAGTGGTATCAGAGCTTTCGCTCGACTGAACCAATCGCTCAGTTCAGCCGAACGATTGAACCAATCGCATAGTTCATACGCATAGTATACATACGGATAGCCCATTCGCTTTACCCAGTTGCACCAGTTTGACAGTTTGGTTAGCATTCTTAAAAGTTAATCGAGATGGAAGATCAGATGTCAGCGTTTACTGCCGGTAAGGACTCAAGGATCCAGAACCTACTGTTACTTGAGAGTGAGGTGGGGAATCACAATAAACCACCAAAACTTTTAACGTTAGATGAGTTTCCCCACCGGAAACAACGTTTCAAGATCTACCTCAATGGAGTGGATCCAAATTTGTGGGAAGCTATCGAGATTGGGTATAGTATGCCGGTGGGAGCAGATGGGGTAACACTTACTTTAGGAGGAATGACTGATACTCAGAAAGTCAAGTATAATGCAGAGAAGAGAGTTTATGCATTGATTACTCAGTCTATTCCTAAACATATTTTCCACCAGTACTCGGAGAATAAACAGGCCAAGAAATTGTGGGATGAGCTGGAAAAGAGATACGACGGGAATGCTTCGCTGAAGGCAATTAAAGCTAAGGAATTGAAAAAAGAATTTGACAACTTATCATCTATGGGGAACGAGATTTTGGACGATGTGATTGATAGATTCTACCATCTGATGAGTGAATTGCATACACATGGTGTTACTACTACCATGGAAGAAAAGGTATCAAATTTTGCAGATGGTTTGCCGGAAAAGTGGGCTTCATTTGTGTCAAATCTGAGACAGAATGAGATGCTGGCAAAGTTGGATATCAATGACCTCATTCTAAAGCTGCGAGAAGAAGCACTTAGGATGAAGTACATAGCTCAGAAGTCATCGTACACTCAGAATCCAGCTTTGTACAATGCCACGCCACAAGCCAAGACGTCTGGAGCACCTCTTCAAACTGCATTTGTGTCTAGCTCATCGGGTCCGTCACAAGTTTCTCCTTCAGGTTCAGAAACTTCAGGGTCCTCTTATACCCAGTACATTGGAACTGAAGCAAATGCTACTAGGCTAAAGACTGAAAATCTCGATAATGTGTCTGTGGAAGTGGCTCGAGAGCACATGGATCTTTTGGCAGCAGTGGTTCAGTCTTATGATGGACTGGTTGCGGGAAGATTGGAAACTGCTATCTGGCAGATGAGGACTACGAGCAGGTTGAATTGGAGCTGGAAAGAATGGATATTATGTGGGCCTTAGCTAGTGCTGTCCGGAGGGCGAAGAAGTTTGTGAAAAAGACCGGACAAAACTTGGTTGCTACTAAGGATACCACATTTGGCTTTGACAAAAGTAAAGTGACATGTTTTAACTGTGGAGAAAAGGGGCACTTCAAGAGAGAATGTGTGAAGCCAAAGAAGACTGGGAACGGGAACCCATTCTCATCCTTCACTCGTCAAGACAAGCAAGCCAGCAGCTCTACTTCATCAAGCAAGGATCCAAAAGCCTTGACTGCTCATGATGATGAAGGACAGGACTGGAGCTTTCGGTTTGTCTGTCCAGGGGAATCAAATATTGCAAGTGTAGAAGATTTGGATGATGATTCCGCGAGTGAGGGAGATATTGCAGTTGAGATAGCAATGTCAAATATTGAAGAGACAATAGCAAAGAAAGAATAACCAGAACCAGAGACATCTGATGCTGCGATGATGGCTAACTCTACTAAATCTCCTCAGGTAAGTACAACTAACAAATTGTTTAAAAAACATGCTTGTTCTGATTGTGATACTTTTAGAGATAGCATAGATGAGAAATTTGCTAGGTTATTAGATCATAATGATAACTTAGTGAAAGAATTGCAACTATGCACTGATGCTAATAGAGTTTTAAAACAAAATGAGCATAGTTACAAAGAAAAGATAGACCTTTTGACTAAACAGCTTAGGGAAACAAAAGTAGTTGCATTTAACCAAGCTAATGATATTAGGTACTATCTTAACACCCTAGAAGACACTAAGAAACAAAAGGCAGTTTTAGAAGTAGAACTAAACTCATTAAAGCAAAAACTGTACAGCTGGACAAGTTCATCGCATATTATCCAGCACTTAGTAAGAGAATGAAACAACGGGGGGGGGGGGGGGTTGGGTTATAAAGTGGTTCCACCACCACCTAAGACCTTGATGAACACGAAGAGTAGACCAATAAATAACAACCCCATCAAGGATCATGTTGTATCTACCCCTCTTGTTAGTGATCCAGATACCTCATGTTCATCAATTGAATCTGGAACAAAACAGAAGGAGGCCACTTCAAAGGAAAAGAGTAAAATGCCTTGCGTTAATCTGGAAAAAGAATTTAAAAGGTTAACATAAAGTCCGGGTCAAACAAAGTCAAATTTGAATCTAAAAGAACGGCTAATGCTAATCTTTCACAAGCTTCATGTCAAAAACCAGTTATCCAAAAGGAAAAAGATGTTACAAATGTTAAGACAATTAATTTTGATCAACAAAAGAAAACATCAAAAGACACAGAGTTAAAACCCAAACTAAGTGATGTTACTAGGGTGTCACACACATCTCCACAAAGAAAGTTTAATCATAAAGTTAATAGCAGGTCGTGCTACAACTGTGGAGAGTGTGGAGACATTGCTTCCTTTTGTCCTTACTATCAGACACCTAGGAAGAAGATTGAATTTCAAAATTCAAAACCTAGGTCTTATAAGAGGAGTTCTTTAACTCCACTTAGAAGAACTAGCGAACCTAATGTTCAATCCATCAGCCAGTCGAATGTTTATCACAAACAGGCATTGCACAAATCTGGATTATGGAAAGAAAAGTCATCCTCTGTGTCTGGTAATGATGACAAGAAGGAACCTGAGCTACCCTCACTCTCTAAGGGTCAATGGGTGGAATTCATGATGTGTGATGCTTCTGGGAATCCCAAGCCAGTAAAGGCTTGGGTTCCTAACCTAAACTGACGGTTTTACTTGGTATGTGCAGGGTGTTCACTACAGTGCTGAAACCAACACGTGGATTGTAGACAACGGAGCATCCAGGCACATGACAGGAAACATGGCTCTTTTATCAAACGTAAAGCAAATAAAAGGAGGTCATGTTTCGTTTGCGGGAAACAAGGGAGGCTATATCACAGCTCAGGGAGAAGTTGGAAATCAGAAAGTTAAGTTTGATAGGGTGAACTACGTCCAGCAACTTCAAAACAACTTACTTTCTGTTTCCCAAATCTGTGATAAAGGTTTTAAAGTCATATTCGACAATAAGAAGTGTTACGTCCTAAAGAAAGATTACGTGATTCCGGAGGACCAAGTGCTGATGACAGCTTCAAGATATAAAGACCTTTATGTTTTGGATCTCTCAACAGCTTCTACAACGGATCATGAAGTTCAATGCTTTCTATCAAAAGCCACTGAGAAGGACTCCATCTCCTGGCATAGGAGAATGTGTCACATCAATCAACGGAAGATGAATCACTTGATCTAGAAGGATCTTGTGAGAGGAGTTAATGTCAAGAATTTCCAACTTCCTGATTTTTGCGTAGCTTGCAAGAAAGGCAAACAGACGAAGAAGTCTCATAAGGAAAAGAAAGTTCATTCAATAGAACTTCCTCTTGACCTTCTTCACATGGATTGTTTGGCCCAGTCAGTACAAAGAGCATTGCAGGGGACTTGTACTGTTTTGTGGTTTCTGATGACTACTCAAGATTCTCTTGGGTAATATTCTAAAGTCCAAATCAGAAACATTTGAGTCATTCAAGGAGTTAGTGACCACACTGGAATCTCTCTACAAGCTAAAGGTGAGACAAGTACGCTCAGACAATGGAACTGAATTCAAGAATCAGTGGATGGCGGATTATTGCAAGGAAAAGGGAATTGTGCATCAATTCACTTCTGCATACACGCCTCAGATGAATGGTGTTGCTGAGAGAAAGAACAGAAGCTCGATAGAAACAACACGGACAATGCTGGCAGACTCAAAACTACCTATCCAATTCTGGAATGAGGCAGTGGCTAATGCGTGTTATACACTCAATCGAGTTCTGATAGTCAAGCGCCATGGAAAGACATGTTACGAGATACTACAACGACGTAAACCGAATCTAGAGTATCTCGAACCATTTGGTGCGCCGTGTACACTCCTGAAGAAGATTCAAGAAGGTAAATTCAGCGAGAAGGCTGATGAACGAATCTTCCTAGGATACAACATACCGAACAAGAGAGTTTACAACAACTCAACAGGTCTAGTAGAAGTGTGGTGTAATGTTGATGTTCAGAGATATACCACACCACCTACTGGCAAAGGACCTGCCTAATTTTTTTTGACTATGATGGATTCTTTAAGTCCTTCAACATCCCTATCTCTCCTTCTGATAATGAGTTGGCTACTCGGATGATGGATGATATCTTGAACACACCAACTCTTGATTCAACATCATCGACTTCACAGGGAGAATCATCTACTCAGTCAGGGGAAGTAGTCGATGACAGTGACTCTTCCTGTTGGACCAAAAGAACCAATGAGCCAAGATCAGAAAATCTCTATAAGTCCGACATGATATCACAACAACTGCTGAAGGCTTCATCAGCAGTTCGACAAGTGTTGAAGACTTCAACACTAAAGATCAAGTACTGAAGACTTCAACAGCTGAAGACTAAAGTGTTGAAGCTCAACAGCTGAAGAACACAAGTGCTGAAGCTGAAGACTAAAGTGCTGAAGTCCAACAGCTGAAGAACACAAGTGCTGAAGCTGAAGACCAAAGTACTGAAGGTCAACAGCTGAAGAATACAAGTGCTGAAGCTGAAGACCAAAGTATTGAAGTTCAACAGCTGAAGAGTCCACAAGTGCTGAAGATCAACAACTGATGTACAAAGTCTGAAGGCAAAGACTGAAGACATCAGCTGATGACATCTACTGAAGTCATCAGCTCATGAAACTTCTGAAGTTCAAGTCTGAAGACCAAGTGCTGAAGTTTCAGTAGTTTGTCACAACAGCTGAAGAGTACTTCTTCAGTAGTTGTGTTTATCAGTAGTTTTATATTTTCCCTTTTCAGTAGTTTTGTAACTAGTAGTTTAGTTTCAGTAGTTTAGTTTCAGTAGTTTAGCATCAGTAGTTTTATATTTTGTGCTTAGCACTCTCTGATATGTTCTCAGTAGTTATGAACATTTCAGTAGTTTGTTAAGTGTTAGTTATTTTTGTAATAAATCTGCCAGATGTCACTATCCCGTGATATCAGCAGTGATTGCACTCTATATAAGGAGTGTCAACCTAAATGTAATCATGAATGATTGAGCAGTAACATTTGATATAATTGAAACATTCCTTTTCACAGAAATATATTCTCTCGTTACAACCGTATTTGTTCTTAATGCATACGAATATCAAATTCTTGCTATAATTTGTCTAATTCTTGATATTTTTCCGCTGCGTTACACTCTAATCCATCAAACTTGAGATCACTGATCCTATCAAATGGTATCAGAGCCAGTTAATCATTGATCGATCTAATAATTGATCATTGAAACTGCTATCCAAGATCCAAGTTTGATTGAATTAGCATCTTTGCAAGAAACAGTTATAGAGATTGAATTTTCTGTGTTTTTGGCTATTCATCCTGAGATTTATTCTTGGTTTTCATTGAGTCTGTTGTGGTCTGTGTAAAATCTTTTAAAAGCTTGAATTACATTGTATTTGGACCTAAAATGACTACTCTTCCAATGATCCTCACAATACTGGTTCCTCAACCAAGCCTCCAATGCTGGTTAGGACTGAGTATAACATATGGCAACGACGAATGCTCCATCACCTGTCTGTTAACAGCTCAGGTTGTTGGACATCAGTGGTACATGGTCCACATAAGCCTATGGTGAATAACCCGGAAACCAATCAAATGGTTCCGAAGCAAGAGGGAGCAATACTCAGATGAGGATAAGAAATTGTTTGAGATTGATGCAAAAGCCCATGGAATTCTGGCCATGGCACTACCCAATGAAATCTATTCTGGGCTAATGCATTATGAAACAACCCATGACCTCTGGAATGCCTTGAAAGAACAATTTGGAGGAATAGATGAGGTCTTGGCAAATAATAGAGAAATCCTTGCCCAACAATATGAGACATTCTCTCATAGGAAGGGTGAGACACTGACTCAACAGTTTGAGCGGTTCTCTTTTTGATCTCTGAATTAAAATGGTCAAACATGAGTACACCAATAGCCAGATGAATAACAAATTTCTCAGATCACTGCCTGAGAGATGGGACACATATACTATTGTCCTACGCTCCAGTGCAAATTTGGACAAACTATCTCTCACCCAACTCCATGGGAAATTGCTCACATTTGAGAGAGAGATAGAACAGAAACGAAAACTGTCATCATCTGGAAAGCTCACTGATGACTTTGTACCAGGAAACACTGCCTTGGTAAGTCATGAGTCAGAGTATGCAGGATCAGAATGCCACTATGATGAGCATATTGATTTCACCTCAAACAATTCTAATCATGCCTTTGTGAGTGTTGACTGTCATTCTGGTAATAATAGTGACAATCTATGCTTTATCATGGATGATTTGAAGGGCATTGCTGATGATGATTTAGAAGAGATGGATATTTTGAGCCAAATGGCCTTGATCAATATCAGATCTCAGAAATTCTACAAGAGAACTGGCAGGAAATTTCCTGGACTCTCTGACAAAACCAAAGTCGGTTTTGACAAGAGCAAGTTGAAGTGTCACAAATGCCACAGGCTTGGACACTTTGCAAGAGAGTGTAGATCAACTGGATCTAACACCTCTGCAACCTTTTTGACTTTTCCAAATAACAATTCACAATCCAAAGGGCAACATTCTGCTGGTTCTAGTCATTCATCACACCCTCAATCTCCTGCATATTTTGTTCCTCAGGGTCAAATGCCATATCCTTATCCCCGCTATTATATGCCACAGTCAAATCAAGTTCAAGCTCCTATAGTACCACAACCTCATGCACTACCAGAACCTCAACCATCTCCATCTCAATCACAACCTCATCACAACTTCTTCACACCTGGAGTCGTTGACTGGAGTAGCTTACTTGATAACTTGTCTGGTCACACTGAGCAATACTATGCTGGTGCTAGTCAACATGGTGGTGAACACCCTTTTGGAAATCTTGCTCTCATGGCCTGGAGTCTACTGAGGGTTCCTGCTCAAATGCATCATCTTCACAGGTAACTCAGGTATCTTCAGAGGCTAAAGCCAAGTTATGTTTTGAATCATGCATAGCTGCCTTTGTCTCTATTAGAGAGGCAAATGTAGCATTAATAAATCAAAAACTTGAGTTTGAGAAAACTATTTCCAAAAGAAAAGCTGAGTATGAGTCTGCTCTTAACAGTAAAAGTGATGAGATTTAAAGCTTAAATGCAATTAAATGATGAAAAGGCCAAGCTAGAGGTTATTCTGGAAGACCCAGGAGTCTCAAAGAAAAACTTGCAGTGACCCAAGTTGAGTGTGATCGATGGGTACAATCATGCAAAGGTTTTGAAATGCTTCTTAGTAAGCATTAGCTTCCAATGTGAAGTTTGGCATTGGTTATAATCACACTGCTCCTCCTACAGATTTTGCTTCAAGAGCAGAAGTGAAATCTGATGGAGAAAGCAATAACCAATCCACCTCATCATGTGATTCACTTTATGATAGAGCACCATCAGAAGTTGAAGTTAGTATTATTCCCTCGTTGAACCGATCAGCTGATCTTGATGGTTCAAATACTGACACTCACATGATCAAAGATTTGATCAACTCAGGAGTTATTTCTGGAAGTCCTGAAAGGACTGGAGAGCAAGATTAACACCTGAAGTTCAAACTCCAACTACTGTCAGCATTGAAGAGAAGAAAACTGTCAGTAGAAAGGGTTTGAAGACTACTAAAGAGGAAGTCAAGAAAGCAAATAGTGCTTCCAAACTGCTGAAGAACAAGTCTTCAGTAGTTTCATTCTCTTTAGTTGATGATCAACATAAGATGAAGAAGAAACCATGTGAAATATGTGGTCTATTCAATCATCTTACAGATGATTGTTGGTACAAAAGAGGATCCAAACTCAAACATAAAGAGGAAACTAAAAAGAAAATGGTTTAAATGAAAACTGAGTTTGAAGCCACATTTGTACCAGCAACATCAAATCTTGTAACCCTTAAGTCCAAAAAGAAATCCAAAAAGGAAGGGGTTAAACAGGTAACAGTTGAGATTGCTCAAAAGAAGAAGGTGCAACAAAGGAACTTATCAAACTCCAATGCCAATGTGTCTGGAGAGCTGAAAGCTTTATCACAAAATCAAACTAGCTGGTTATGATGGTTCAACATCTATTGGGAAGAGTTAACCAATTAGATGTTCCTATGTTGAAACCACAGAAAAAGAGGCCCAAGCCAAAGGATTCCTCTTCTTCACCATCTTCTTCCTCTCAGGCTGTTGTTTCCAACAAACCTGTTAGTTTACCATCTGTTGATGAGAACAGGCCAAAACCAAAAAGGTTTGGGTCTCAAAATCTAACTAATTTGTTGTGTTTTGCAGGGTTCTTCAACATGCCACAGAGGCATCTGGTATGTAGAAAGTGGAGGATCCATGCATACGACAGGAAACAGATAACTTCTTAATACTACTCTCAAGGAAGGAAGGGGTTTGTGTCATTTGGCAATGATGCAAAGGGTTACATCATCGGCAAAGGCTTTGTTTCCAATGGGGAAATAAAGTTTGATGATGTTAACCATGTGGAAAATCTCAAGTACAACCTCTTGAGTGTCAGTCAAATGTGTGACAAAGGCCATGTTGCTCTTTTCACCAGTCAGAACTGTCGGATTCTGTCATCCAAAGTTCTAAGTTTGATTGATAAGGTGTTGGATGAATACACTCTCCTAAAGGCCAACAGGACAGGAAGAGTGTATGCCTTAGATCTTTCCAAGAAAATAGATCTCAAAGGCCATCCTTGCCTATTTTCCAAGGCTTCCCCTCAAGAATCTACTCTATGGCATAGAAGGCTGGGTCATGTTAATCTCAAAAACATAAATCAGCTGATAAACCATGGTTTAGTATGGGGACTGCCTATGAAGGAGTTCAAATGTGAAGATAACTGCACTGCTTGTTTAAAAGGAAAACAGCACAAAGCTTCATTTCCCTCCATAGAAGAACCTAAGTCCACTGCCTGCTTACAGCTTCTTCACATGGATCTCTTTGGTCCTGTGAGAGTGATGAGTATGGCTAAGAAGAAATACTGTCTGGTAATTATGGATGATTACTCCAGATTTGTATGGACTTTCTTCTTGCATTCAAAGGATGAGGCAGCTCAGAAGATTATCAACTTTGTGTTGTATGTTGAGAAGCAGTATTCCCTCTCAGTCAAGTGTATTAGAAGTGATAATGGAACAGAATTCAGAAACAATACACTTGATGAGTTCTACCTCTCAAAGGGAATCAAGAGGCAGTTTAGCATTCCAAGAACTCCTAAACAAAATGGAGTAGTGGAGAGAAAGAACAGGACCCTTATTGAAGCTGCAAGGTCCATGTTGGCTGATTCTGGACTGCCAATGACTTTTTGGGCTGAAGCTGTCAATACAGCTTGCTATGTACAGAATAGAGTTCTAGTAAATCAGAGGTTGATGAAGACTCCATATGAAGTTCTTCATCATTTGGCCCCTCTAATTTCATTCTTCAAAGCTTTTGGGTGTCCTTGTTTCATTCTCAACACACGGGATCAACTCTAAAAATTTGATCTTAAGGTGGATGCAGGGTACTTTGTTGGTTATTCATCAACTTGCAAAGCATACAGAGTCTTCAACTGTAGAACAAAGATGGTTGAAGAGACTCTACATGTTAAGTTTAATGAATCTCCAAAGGACAAGATTCCACAAAGCCCTGTGGAGCTATTTGATTTGGACATACTGTAATATGTTCCTTATCAAACTCCTGCTGTTGCTCCTGTCAATAGTTCACCACCTGGTGGTACTGCTGGTGCTGCTGATGATGATGATAGCAGTACTTACCTCTTCAGGTTTAGTGACCAACTGCCTGTGTCCTCTAAACCTGATGCTCCTGTAGCTTCAGTAGCTTCATCCACAACAAGTGCTGATGAGATTTCTGCATCTTCAACTTCATTTGAGTTGCCACCATCTACATGGTTTCAAGAGTCTACATCAACATTGTTGCTGCTGAAGGTTCTACAAACACTTGCACTGATCTCATTGTTTATCAAGAGCTGAAGAATCACCCAATGTCTCAAATCATTGGTGATATCAATGCTGGAGTTTCAACCAGAAGTCAATTGTCCAATTTCTGCTTCTATGCTCTCTTCATCAGTCAGCTAGAGCCAAAGAATTATCATGTTGCACTTAGAGACAATGGCTGGGTTGAAGTAATGCAGCTTGAGCTTCTTCAGTTCAAAAAGCAGCAAGTGTGGGAGCTTGTTCCTCTTCCCCAGGTAAGTGTGCAATAGGCACTAAATGGGTGTTTAGGAATAAAACAGATGAAAATGGGCTTATTGTTAAGAACAAGGCCAGACTGGTTGTTCAGGGGTTTGCACAAGAAGAAGGTATTGATTATGATGAAACCTTTGCCCCTGTAGCCAGACTGGAGGCAATTAGATTGTTCTTAGCCTATGCTGCACTCCACAATCTTAAAGTTTTTCAAATGGATGTTAAAAGTGCATTTTTATATGGTAAAATAAAAGAAGAAGTTTATGTGTGTCAACCACCAGGTTTTGAGGATAATAAACACCCAGAATGGGTATACAAGCTTGATAAGGCTCTTTATGGGTTGAAACAAGCTCCTAGAGCCTGGTATGAGACATTATCTAACTTTCTTCTGCAAAATAATTTCACTAGAGGCTCCATAGATAAAACTTTATTTATTAAGAAGGTGGATCAGCATAAGCTACTTGTTCAAATTTATGTTGATGGTATTATATTTGCATCCTCTGATCCCTAGTTGTGTGATGATTTTACAAAATTAATGCAAAGGAAGTTTGAAATGAGTGCAATGGGAGAATTACAGTTCTTTCTAGGCTTGCAAATCAAACAAAAAGCTGATGGAATTTTCATTCATCAGTCTAAATATACAAAAGATCTTTTAAATAAGTTTGATTTACAGAACTGTAAGCCCTGTTCTACTCCCATGTGCAACACCACACAATCGGATGTTGATCAGAAAGGTAAAGCTGTTGATGAAACGCTTTACAGATGTATGATTGGGTCCTTGATGTATTTAACAGCTTCTGGACCAGATATTATGTTTGCTACATGTGTTTGTGCTAGATTTCAGGCTGCACCTAAAGAGTCTCATCTGATTGTAGTCAAGAGGATCTTTAGATATTTGCAAGGTACACAATCTCTAGGTTTATGGTATTCCACTGGGCACTCTTGCAAATTAGTTGCTTTCTCTGATAGTGACTATGCAGGGTGTAAGTTAACCAGGAAATCAACTTCTGGTGGATGTCAATTCCTAGGCAACTGTTTGATTTCTTGGCAGAGTAAAAAACAAACATCTGTTGCTACATCCACTGCTGAAGCCGAGTACATTGCTGCTGCAAGTTGTACATCCCAAGTACTCTGGCTTTAGAATCAACTTTTGAATTATGGCATTGCAGAGACTAAGACTCCGTTATTAATGGATAGTGCTTCAGCTCTTTGCATTGTCAAAAATCCAGTCCAGCACTCTAGGACCAAACATATAGAAATTAGACATCATTTTATAAGAGATTGTTTTGAAAAGGGTCTAATTAATCCTATGTTTGTGCCTAGTGCTGATGAGCTTGCAGACATTTTTACTAAGCCTTGGATAGTTCAACTTTCCACAACCTGGTGTTAAGGCTTGGTATGCTGCAGCTAGAATAAGTGACAACTACTGATGATCTCAGTAATAAGTACTGATGATCATTGGTAACCATGTCACATATAAGTACTGATGAGTTCTTTTACCCTCAGTAGTTTTTATAACTACTGAAGTCTAAATGCCTCACAAGTACTGAAGTACTTTATCTGTTCTAAACTACTGATGTAGTTACAACTACTGATGTAGTTACAACTACTGAAATCAGTAAAAACAGATAAGTACTGATGTCCTATGAAACACCTGAAAAGCAGATGAAAAGTCTGATGAGTAAGTGTTGAGGATAGTATGAAACAGCTGAAAAGCTAAGAATTGACGAAAACAGCTGATGAGTAATTTCTCTTCAGTTGTTTCTACAACTGCTGTTTCTAAACAACTGAAGCAAGACCACAGTCTTCAGTAGTTTCACAACTACTGAGAACTAATACCAAGTCTTCAGTTGTTTACAACAACTGATGGCAAAACCACTGTCTTCAGTAGTTTCACAACTACTGATGACTAACACCAAGTCCTCAGTTGTTTACATTATATGAAGTCAAAACCACGACCTTCAGTAGTTTCATAAATACTGATGGTTAACACCAAGACTTCAGCTGTTTCAACGTTTGATGGTCAAAACCAAGTCTTCAGTTGTTTTATAACACCTGATGACAACACCACCACTGTTAGTCGTTTTAAACCTCTGAAGGTTAATACCACGTCATCAGTAGTTTCAAACAACTGATGACCACACCAAAACCTTCAGTAGTTTTCTTTCAGTCTTTTCCTATCCCAACCCTATAAATACCTGTCTTCTTCTCAAACGTTCCATTAGCCGTTCTTCTGACCTTCATACTTTCAAAAATGGCAACCATGAGTCTAAAACCCAGACATAATTGCGTCGCCTACCTCACGAAATCGGCCTTCTGGACAAAGTTTGATCACGCCATAGACCTAATGGCTGATTCTCAGTATAGTACTGCTCTGCTCTTAAACCCGACCATCTACCCAGAGTCACTAAGTCAGTTTTGGTCCAATGCCTACGTTCACACTGATGTGCCTTCTGGCCAAATTTCTGTTCGGTCATTGGTCAACCAAAAACAAGTAGAGGTTACACCTGATAGCATTCGTCGAGTGCTAAATTTACAAGATGCTACTGCTGTGACTGAGTACCCGAAGGGCACAACTGATATGTCCTTCATCAACAATGGGTACGACGGAAATCTTCGAGCTGCTACCATACTGAAGAAGAACTTCCCTGATGCTGAAAGACTGATATTTCATATGGTGAATGTTTGCTTAGCCTCGAAGACATCCTCATGGGATCAAATGTCTTCCCGGTGGCAACAGGTATTATATTCAATTCTAGAACACCAACCTTTAAATTTTTCACAAATTGTGTTTCTAGAAATCAAAGATCTGGAACAGAAATCTATGGGAAACAGATGGCTATTATATCCCAGCTTTCTGATGGCCATAATTTTAAATGAATTACAAACTGATGGCCTTGTTGGCCTTGGAGTCCCTGCACCAGCTATTCTAGCTGAGGTATACTCCAGGCATAACTCCGACCAATCTCTCAAAGAAGCTGCCCGTTTGCTCAAACCCAAGCAAAGGAAACCCACAGCTTCAACTGCCAGATCCAATGTCCCCACCAAGCCAAAATCCAAATCCAAACAAGCTAATCAGGGAGATGAGTCCCCTGATGATGCTCCTGTACCACCCAAACAGGATAAACCTACTGGTTCAAACCCTCCAGTAGTGTTAAAGACTCAACCAACAACAGCCGCACAGGTGTCCTCTCAAAAGGATCCTGTTGCAACCACTTCAGGGGAAACCACATTACTGAGACCTCTCTCACTTGAGGAGGTTATCATTGAAGAGCATCCCTCTCCCCGGATGCAATCAGCTTCTATCCCCGCTCCACATGCAAATGCCCCTCAAAGCCTAATCATTATAATTGCCAATGTGCTGACTCAGCTGCATGCCTCTCCTCCTCCCCTACAACCACCAACAAAGGGGAGAACAACAACAATTGAGGAAGAGGATACACATGCTTCTGACAACCCACACACCGGGGTTTAAATTTTCTATCTCCTGGTGTGGATATGGAGATCAGATCATCTGATGAGGCTGCCACCTCTTCTGAATCAGCATATGATCAGACTGAGGTTGGTAACATAACTAAGACCTCACCAGAGGCAACAGCTGATGAAGGACAAAGTCCTGAGGCTGGAAGTCCCCAGTTCCAAGACAAAGGGGCACATGCTACATCTGGTCTACACCCAGTGCATGTACATCTTGCTACAAGCAGGAGGTCAGGTGATTCAGCATCTGCTGATGATGACCTGGGCTTCTTTTATGATGTTCTTGCCCAGAACATAATCCTAGAGGAGGAAGTCAGTAGGCTACAAAAACTACTTGACCAACTCTCTCAGGGAGAAAGACCATCTGCCACCACATCATCCCCACAGATGGCACCTTCCTCTGAAGGTCTCCTAAACACACAGCCACTCCAAAAATCTCAGCCACCTGCCTCTGTTTCTGGCACCATTCCTCAGGGACAGAACCCCCTGAGCAAATGGATGCTATCCCTCAAAATCCCCTATCTCTCATCACACCGCAGATAACTAAACTTGTCATTAAAACTGTTGATGAGAGACTTTCTTCTGTCTTACAACCTATGGTGGAGGATGTACTGAGCCAAAAGCTTTCTGCTGATCAAACCCTTAAAACCAATGCACCCAAAAAGGGGGAGATTCCAGCAATGAACACTAAAAGAAAGAGGATGGAGAAGGAGAAAGAGAAAGAGAAGGACAAAGAAGTGGAAATAGAGAAGGACTGTGTGTATGAGACCGAGAAAGAGAAGGAGAATGAGAATGAGAAGAGAGCTGAAAAGGAGAAAGTACATGAAAGTCAAAAGGATTTTCATGTCACATATAAGAAAAAGAAAAGTGCTGAAAAAGAGAAAAACTTGAATGAAATGGTTAAAGAGGCTGATGCTGAACACAGCAGATCAATGGACAATATCATTGATCAGCTGTTTAGGCAAGGTTTCAATACTGAAAAGCTGGACTCTGAAATAAGAAGATTAGAGATTGAAGAGATTCAACAAAGATAGGCCAGCTACAGCACAATGGATAGAGAAAGACTTGAGATCATGATCAGATTTATCAGCAAATACCTTGGGAGATCATTGATCAATATAAAATCATGGACCAGGGACAACATCTTGACCATAACCTCCAAGATCTGTTCGTCTGAAGAATATACTAAGGGATTAGTAATATAAGCTTTGAATGAAGCAGGAGCAGGGAGCAGGACTGAGCTAGCCAAACACTCAAAAGCCACACTCACCTCCAAAATGCTAACTCAGCCTGTCAACATTCCCTCTCCAAAACAACCACAACCACAACCCACAAAACCAACTCCCTTACCCTCAAAACCAACAGCCGATGATGCACCTAAGCAGAAGAAGAGAAAGGTGTTGAGGCTGGAAGAAGAAGAAGATGATGACGAAGACAGGCTGTCGATCTCAGCTGTTCTGTAGTTGCCTAAGGCCAAAGATCTCTCTCTTGCAATAACTCCTGAGCAATAAAGAGATGCAATCAAAGTGAAATTGGAAGAAGAAGAACAACACAGATTGCACCATGAAGAGTTATTGAGGAGAGTAGATAAAGCATATGCAGCCACTTCCTCCATCATTAATATGAAAAAACAAGCTCAGAGGATTTATACTCTTAGACATACTTTTCAGTATGTGAAAGAAAGAGTAAGAATTTGTCCTGATCCAGGGTGGCTCATAGAATACAAAAGAAAAATATCCCTCAGAGATACAATGGGCAAGTGAAAAAGATTGTAGATGAAGTGATCTCCTTAGCCCTTGTAGTCTCACCCAGGGAAATCTTGGAAGATTTCAAAAAGGCCTACACCTCAAACATGCCCCCACAAAAGATGCTGGAGAACAGAATGATCAAAAAGGGGCTGGTGTATAAGAGGCTGAATGAGATCAGAAAGGATGAGTTACCACTGCTGTTAGAAGGTCATCATCCTGATGAATTTGCTTACAGACAGATTACAATAGTGGTACTCAAAAATGGAAAACAGGTCAAATTCCTGTCTGAGTACTATGGGCCAGAAGGATTCTTCGATGGTGAGGCAGAGGAGCTCACCATGAAGGAACAAATTGTATTTTTGGAGGCCTACACCAGGGAATCCTACAGGCTCATAGTTGGGAAGTGAGTCTCATGGATGGGGGAATAGCTCAGTGTCCAATTCCCCAATACAGAGCTCCCATCCATACATTGCCAACCAAATCATCAGAGACTCATTCCCAGGCCAGTGCTTATATGGGTCATCTTCTCAACTGATCAAGAAGGAAAAAGACCAACCATTCTGCCAACAATAAGTGGGAAAATAAATCAATTAGAGGTTTTGGTTGCATTGGTTCAGGGGGAGTTTGTTGGACCAAAAGAACCAATGAGCCAAGATCAGAAAATCTCTATAAGTCCCACATGATATCACAACAACTGCTGAAGGCTTCATTAGCAGTTTGACAAGTGCTGAAGACTTCAACAGCTGAAGATCAAGTACTGAAGACTTCAACAGTTGAAGACTAAAGTGCTGAAGCTCAATAGCTGAAGAACACAAGTGCTGAAGCTGAAGACTAAAGTGCTGAAGTCCAACAGCTGAAGAACACAAGTGCTGAAGCTGAAGACCAAAGTACTGAAGGTCAACAACTGAAGAATACAAGTGCTGAAGCTGAAGACCAAAGTACTGAAGTTCAACAGCTGAAGAGTCCACAAGTGCTGAAGATCAACAACTGATGTACAAAGTCTGAAGACAAAGACTGAAGACATCAGCTGATGACAACTACTGAAGTCATCAGCTGATGAAACGTCTGAAGTTCAAGTCTGAAGACCAAGTGCTGAAGTTTCAGTAGTTTGTCACAACAGCTGAAGAGTACTTCTTTAGTAGTTGTGTTTATCAGTAGCTTTATATTTTCCCTTTTCAGTAGTTTTGTAATCAGTAGTTTAGTTTCAGTAGTTTAGCATCAGTAGTTTTATATTTTGTGCTTAGCACTCTCTGATATGTTCTCAGTAGTTGTGAACATTTCAGTAGTTTGTTAAGTGTTAGTTATTTTTGTAATAAATCTGCCAGATGTCACTATCCCGTGATATCAGCAATGATTGCACTCTATATAAGGAGTGTCGACCTAATTGTAATCGTGAATGATTGAGCAGAAACATTTGATATATTTGAAACATTCCTTTTCACAGAAATATATTCTCTCGTTACAACTGTATTTGTTCTTAATGCATACGAATATCAAATTCTTGCTATAATTTGTCTAATTCTTGATCTTATTCCGCTGCGTTACACTCTAATCCATCAAACTTGAGATCACTGATCCTGTCACTTCCTCTGAAGATGAGGCTGAAAAAGATGACCAGAACAGTCAGGAGCAACAGGTTTCAATTCCTGAAAGTCCACAAGCATCTAATGGTGATGCACCTTCGACTTCGGAACCTCAAACTCCTTCTACCTCAGATGCAGAACCAAATGTTCATAATCTTGGCTCTGAGGTAGCTGTTCCTACTACTCCAGGATCACGTCTAAACGTCTATCATCCCTTGGACAATGTCATTGGGGATGTCAGATCAGGAGTACAAACCGAAATCAGCTGTACTCAGCTGATTATGCCTCTGTTATGGAAAAGGGTTACATTCATGATGGTGCTTATCGGTGTTTTGTCTCGTAGTTTGAGCCAAAATACGTAAGTGATGCATTAAACGATGAGGCATGGGTGAGTGCCATGCAAGAAGAACTTCTTCAATTCAAGAAGTTAGGAGTATGGACTCTGGTAGATAGACCTAAAGGTGCTAAATTCATTGGCACCAAATGGGTCTTGAAATGTAAGAAGGATGACCAAGGGGTCATTATCAGGAACAAGGCTCGACTGGTTGTTCAGGGATTTCGCCAAGTCGAGGGGATTGACTACAATGAAGTGTTTGCACCAGTGGCAAGGATGGAAGCCATCCGTATCTTCCTTGCCTATGCATCGTATATGAAGATTAAAGTCTATCAATTAGATGTGAAGAGTGCATTCCTTCATGGGGAAATTCGAGAGACAGTGTATGTCAGTCAACCTGAGGGATTTGAAGATCCTTATCATCGGGACAGAGTTTACAAACTCGACAAGGCCTTATACGAGCTTCATCAAGCTCCTAGGGCCTGGTATGAGAAACTCTCAACTCATCTTGTGACACACGGCTTTCGCAGGGGAGTTATTGACTCCACACTGTTCATCAAAGAAAAAGATGGAGACCTACTGCTAGTACAAAGCTATGTCGATGACATAATCTTCGGTTCAAAGAAAGAAGACTTATGCAAAGAGTTTGAAGCAGTTATGAAGAAAGAGTTTGAAATGAGTGCTATGGGGGAGATGAAATTATTTCTCGGGTTATAGGTGGATCAGACACCAAATGGATCTTTCTACATCAGACCAAGTATGTGGGAGACATTCTCAGTCGGCTTGACATGGAGCATGCTTCTGTAGCTGGGACTCCACTTGCTACAAATCATGATATAGCACCTGATGAAAATGGAGATCTGGTAGATGCCACAATGTACCAAGGAATGATTGGATCCCTCATGTATCTCACTTCCTCAAGACCTGATATCATGTATGCTACATATTTATGTTCTAGATATCAGGCTAGCCTAAGGTTAACCATCTGATCGGGGTCAAAAGGATATTTCGTTATCTGAAGGGTACACCCACACTTGGGTTGTGGTATCCTCATGATGATGACTTTGAGCTCATGGCGTATAGTGACTCGGATTACGGGGGCTGCAAAATGAACTACAAGTCTACATCAGCAGGGTGTCAATTCTTTGGGAGGAGATTAGTTACCTGGAAGTGTAAGAAGTAGACCTCGGTTGCATTGTCAACCTGTGAAGCCGAATACGTTGCTACTGCAAGTTGCTGTTCACAAATCATCCAGATTCAACAGCAAATGCGGGATTACGGTTTAAAGTTTTCTTCTACTCCTATCTTTGTTGATAACTCTGCTGCAATTGCAGTAACTAAAAATCCGGTACAACATCCAAAGACCAAACACATCGGTATTAAATACCATTTCATAAGAGACTATTTTGAAAAGAACCTAATAGATGTGGTAAAAATTAATATTGATTTTCAACGCGCTGACCTCTATACAAAAGCCTTTGATAAACCACGTTTTCTATATTTGTTAGAGGTCAACGGCGTTAAAAAGAAAAGTGATGTTATTCCTGATGATGATCATGTGTAGTCCGATGCATTGTAGTTACATTTTTTCATTTTTCCTTATTGATTTTATTCTGTTTAAATTAAATTCATCTTATTTAGCTGTCTGTTAAAATCCTTAAATAATTCAATCCAGTATGAGTTTAGAATTTTAGGGGGAGAGTAGGTCAGCTAGTAACATTAAAAAAAAACAAAGGAGAAGGAGTAGACAGCTGATATAGGTAGATCGTATCTGTGATACCGATTCAAACCTTTTGGACAATGTTGGACCAAAAGAACCAATGAGCCGGATCAGAAAAACCTTTAAGTCCCACAGATGTCACAACAACTACTGAAGACCACAACAGTTGAAGACAACAGCTGATTACAAAGTCTGAAGACACAAGTGCTTTAGACAAAGTCTGAAGACACAAGTGCTGAAGACAAAGTCTGAAGACACAAGTGCTAAAGACAAAGTCTGAAGACACAAGTGCTGAAGACAAAGTCTGAAGACACAAGTGCTGAAGACAAAGTCTGAAGACACAAGTGCTGAAGACCAAAGTATCAGACGTTGTCACAACAGCTGAAGAGGTCTTCTTCAGTAGTTGTGATGGTTTACCTTTTAGTAGTTTTCTTTGTTTCAGTATTTGTAAAACAACTGAAGAGTATGTTCTTCAGTTGTTATAGTTTCAGTAGTTTCTTTTCAGTAGTTGTAATAATAGTTAACACTTAGCATTTTTGTAAGAAGATGTCAGCTGTTTGACATCTTCAGTAGTTGTGTTAACTATCAGTAGTTTGTGATAAATTCTGTTAGATGTCACTATCAAGTGACATCAGCAGACGTCACATCTCTTATATAAGAGGTGTTGACCTAATTGTAATTATGACATTCCGTTACCACGAAAGCGAATATTGAATGAAATATATCTGCAGAATTCTCTCTCTCTATAACCGTTTTTGTTCTTACATTGAACATCTCTTTGTTCTTGTGAATTGGCTAATTCATTGTTAGAATTCCGCTGCTATACTCTCTAATCAATTAAACGTAGATCACTGATCTTAATAGACAATGATAGTACACAGGAACAAATCAAAAGGGACTTTAAAATTTAATTTAGGAAAGATGCAAAATTCAAAGTATAAGTCTGTGTAGTCTAAGCCATATAAAAGGGAAGATGATAGAAAAACTGGTAGTTACGAAGGTAACATAAAGAAAGTAGACCTAGAGGTTGCTAGACCACAAATGATATGTCGGTAGATTTAATACAATGGATGAGTAGACCTGGCTGGTGATTTTAAGATCAAACTAAGTTGTTCAACTGACTGTGGGCGGCCATCTTGTCACCGGTTAACACAATCAACAATACTCGAATAAGGGGTAATGAGCATGTAAACGCCACAAATGTGTGCGGATGACCAAAATTAGAGCAAAGCACGAAAAAATGAAAGACAAATGCAATCAAGCTAATGACATATGTTGTTGGTGCATTCTGTACAAAAGAAAATTTAGCTGCTTTAACAAGAAGATAGGTTGTGTGCCTCTCTGCTGTGCAATGGCACTGACCTGAGGATAAGCATAACCTAGATATTCTAGACTTCATTGTTGTTTGCCGCCTCTCTGCTGTGCGATGGCACTGACCTGAGGATTGGCTTCTCTGTGAAAGCTCTAAAAATAGTCTCTTCTTGTAAAAATACCCGTAGACCGCTCAAAAGCTCCTGAGGATTGTTGATTACCATATAAGTGTGGGATCCACAAATGTTAGTTGAAATAATTAAACCAAAACTATCACCAGTTTGTGTCTAAAGTCTGTGTATGAATTTAAGAGGACAAATATATTGACAATCATTGTGGCTGCAATTCTTGAAAGTTCAAATCAATGTGGGAATCTAATAGTACCAGTGTGATTTCCTAAAATTGCTACAGACTCTGGATGAAAACCAAGAAGTGAGCATCAAAAGGTTTCGGAAACTAGTCCCAAATGATTTGACTTGCCTGTATGATTCCAAAATTGAATTGGTCCAGGTGTGGTCAAACTTAATTTAAGCTGCCTATTCTGGAACCAAATCCTGTAGATGTCTATCTTAGGATTTATCTCTCACAAAAAGTCAAAAACAAGTGTTTATTGTTGTATTTAGTTTAAGTTTCTAGTTAGTTAGTCATTTTAGTTTGTTTGTTCGTTGGACTATATCATGAAAATCAGTATGGGATTCACTCACCTAAAAGGATCATGTCTGAGATGATCAAATGATTATAATGTTTATACTGTAGTTTGAAAAGGGTTTAAATGTAAAATGGTAAGAAATGCAGAAAATTTCATAAGTATGACCCATTCGCATGAATGGACCTTTAGTATGGACTTATCATACGAATGGGAGCCATTCGTACGAATGGACCATTCAACCGAATGGGCCATACGATTGACCCAGTCGGATGTTTAAGAGTGAACGAATGGGTAAGTCGCATGACTGAACTCCAGTCGGACGACTGAATGAGACGACTGAATGGGGCGACTAAATCAATCGCACTACTGAGGCACATTCGCCCGAATGAAAAGTGCGTATGAGCCCAGTCATACGATTGAATTTAGGGTTAGTATAAATAGAGAGTGAGTCGGTCGCAGAGACTCACCACTCTCAAATTTACCCTAAATCGCACGACTAACGTTACGCTGCCCAAATTTCGTTTGATCACTATAAACCCTCGATTCTCACATACCGACCATTTGCATTGACTTTACACGTAATTTGCGGTGCAGAAACATTATCAAATCTTCAATTTGACTCTAAATCTAGACAATCAGATTCGTTAGAAAAACCATGACAAGATCAGTGATCTCAAGTTTGATGATTAGAGTGTAACGCAGCGGAATAAGATCAAGAATTAGACAAATTATAGCAAGAATATGATATTCGTATGCATTAAGAACAAATACAGTTATAACGAGAGATATCTTTCTGTGAGAAGAAATGATTCAATTATATCAAATGTTTCTGCTCAATCATTCACCGATTACAATTAGGTTGACACTCCTTATATAGAGTGCAATCACTGCTGAAATCACGGGATAGTGACATCTGGCAGATTTATTACAAAAATAACTAACACTTAACAACTACTGAAATGTTCACAACTACTGAGAACATATCAGAGTGCTAAGCACAAAATATAAAACTACTGATACTAAACTACTGAAACTACAACGACTGAAGAACAAGCTCTTTAGTCGTTTTAGAAAACTACTGAAACATAAAACTACTGATAAACACAACTAATGAAGAAGTACTCTTCAGCTGTTGTGACAAACTACTGAAAAGGAAAATATAAAACTACTGAAAGCAAACCGTCATAACTACTGAAGAAGACCTCTTCAGCTGTTGTGACAATGTCTGATACTTGGCCTTCAGCACTTGTGTCTTCAGACTTTGTCTTCAGCACTTGTGTCTTCAGACTTTGTCTTCAGCACTTGTGTCTTCAGACTTTGTCTTCAGCACTTGTGTCTTCAGACTTTGTCTTCAGCACTTGTGTCTTCAGACTTTGTCTTCAGCACTTGTGTCTTCAGACTTTGTCTTCAGCACTTGTGTCTTCAGACTTTGTCTTCAGCACTTGTGTCTTCAGACTTTGTCTTCAGCACTTGTGTCTTCAGACTTTGTCTTCAGCACTTGTGTCTTCAGACTTTGTCTTCAGCACTTGTGTCTTCAGACTTTGTCTTCAGCACTTGTGTCTTCAGACTTTGTCTTCAGCACTTGTGTCTTCAGACTTTGTCTTCAGCACTTGTCTTCAAACTTTGTAATCAGTTGTTTTCTTCAGCTGTTGTGGACTTCAGCAGTTGTTGTGACGTCTGTGGGACTTAAAGGTTTTCTGATCTTGGCTCATTGGTTCTTTTGGTCCAACAAACTCCCCCTGAACCAATGCAGCAAAAACCTTTAACTTTATTGAGGTCCCACTTATTGTTGGCAGAATGGTTGGTCTTTTTCCTTCTTGATCAGTTGAGAAGATGACCCATATAAGCACAGGCCTGGGAATGAGTCTCTGATGATTTGGTTGGCAATGTATGGATGGGAGCTCTGTATTGGGGAATTGGACACTGAGCTGTTCCCGCATCCATGAGACTCACTTCCCATGTATAAGCCTGTAGGATTCTCTGGTGTATGCTCTGAGAAACATAATTTGTTCTTCCATGGTAAGATTTTCAGCACCACCATCAAACAATCCTTCACGCCCATACAGCTCTGAAATGTACTTAGCCTGTTTGCCATTTTTGAGCTCAACTGTTGTAATCTGTCTGTATGCAAACTCATCTGGGTGAGTACCTTCAAGTAACAGACTGAGCTCATTTTGTTTGAAGTTCTCAAGCTTCTTGTAGACTAACCCCTTTTTAATTACTCTGTTCTCTAACATCTTTTGGGGTGGCTGTTTAGTCTCATAGGCCTTCTTGAAATCTTCTACAATTTCCCAGGGTGATACTACAAGGACCACTGTGATCTCTTCATCTACGATCCTTTTTACTTGGCCCTTGTATCTCGAAGGAATGTCTTTCTTCACAATTCTGTGAGCCACCCTAGGATCAGGCCATATTCTCACCTTTTCCTTTTGATATTGAAATGTGTTAGCAAGGGGGTACAATCTCAGAGCTTCTTTCTTCATACTGATTATTGATGAAGAAGCAGCATAAGTTTTGTCTATGCTTTTCAGCATCTCATCATCATGAAGTTTTTGCTGTTGTTCTTCTTCTATCTTTACTCTCACAGCTTCCATCTGTGAGGTGGGAGTGATGGGCATAGGTTTGGCTTTAGGCAAAGTTAGGACTGCGGAAAGAGGCAGCCTATCTTCTTCCTCATCATCCTCTTCTTCTTCTTCTTCTTGCCTCAACACCCTTCTCTTTTTCTTCTTGGGTGCATCATCGGCTGTTGGTTTTGAGGGTAAAGGAGTTGGTTTAGTGGGTTGTGGTAGTGGTGATTTTGAAGTGGGAGGTTTTGCAGGTTGTTCTAGCATTCTTGTAGTGAGTGAGGCTTTTGATTGTTTTGCTAGTTCCTTTCTGTTCCCAGCACCTGCCTCATTTAGTGCTTCAATCACCAATCCCTTAGTGTATGCTTCAGACGAACAGAACTGGTGGTTATTGCCAAGATACTGTCCCTGGTCCATGACTTAATCTCGATCAAAGATCTCCCAAGGTACTTTGCAATGAATCTGATCATGATCTCTAGTCTTTCTCTTTCTAATGCATCATAACTTGCCCATCTTGAGTTAATTTCTTCAACTTCAAGTCTCCTAATCTCTTAGTCAAGCTGTGCAGTATCGAACCCCTGTCTATACAGTTGATCAATAATGGAGTCCATTGATTTACTGTGTGTAGCATCCGCCATTTTGATTATCTCATTGAGTTCGAGTTCTTTTTCTTTTCCTTCAACCTTCCTCTTCTTATATGTGACATGAAAGTCTTTGTGACTTTCACCCACTTGATCAATGTCAGCTCCCTTCACAAACTCCTCTTCCTTCTCAGTCTCATTTTCTTTCTTCCCCTCTATGCTCTTCCTCTTTGCTTTCACTGACTGACTCTCCCCCTTTTTGGATGCATTGGTTACAAGGGTTTGAGTAGCAGAAAGCCTTGTGCTCACAATATCCTCCACCAGGGATTGTATGATTGAGGGAAGCCTCTCATCCATGGTTTTGATCATAATGTCTGTGATCATTGGGGTGATGAGAGGTAAGGATTGCTGAAAGATAGTAGCTGTTTGCTCAGAGGGGTTCTGTCCCTGAGAAGCAGTGCCAGAAATAGAAGCTGGTGGCTCAGAAGTTTTGAGTGGCTGAGTGTGTAGGAGACCTTCAGGTGAAGGTGCCATCTGTGGGTTTATGTAGGTGGCAGATGGACTTGCTTCTTGAGAGAATTGGTCAAGTAGTCTTTGTAGTCTACTGACTTCTTCCTCAAGAATTGTGTTCTGGGCCAGAACATCATAAAAGAAGCCCACGTCATCATTAGCAGATGCTGAATCACCTGACCTCCTGCTTGTAGCAGGATGTACATGCACTGGGTGTAGACCAGATGTAGCATGTGCCCCTTTTTCTTGGAACTGGGGACTTCCAGCCTCAGGACGATGTCCTTCATCAGCTGTTGCCTCTGGTGAGGTCTTAGCTATGTTACCAACCTCAGTCTGATCATATGCTGATTCAGACGAGGTGGCAGCCTCACCAGATGTTCTGATCTCCATATCCACACCAGGAGATAGAACATTTAAAGCCTGGTGTTGTGGGTTGTCAGAAGCATGTTGATCCTCTTCCTCAATTGCTGTGGTTCTCCCCTTTGTTGGTGTTTGTTGTGGAGGAGGAGAGGCATGCAGCTGAGTCAGCACGTTTGCAACAATGTGAGTAGGACTTTGTGGGGTGGTTGCAGTGGGAGATGGGTTAAAAGCAGTATGCACCTGGGGAGAATGGTGCTCTTCAATGGCAATCACCTCAAATGAGGGAGATCCATGATTAGCGGGTACCCCTTCTTTGGTTGCTGCAGGCTCCTTTTGAGAGGAATCCTGAGCGGCTGTGGCTGGTGAAGTCCTTGTATCCACTAGGGGGTTATAACCAGTGGCTATAGCCTGCGTTTGTGTTGCAGGGGCATCCTCAGGGGACTCATTTCCCTAAGTAGCCTTTTTTGACATCTTTTTAGTGGGTTTGGTGGGGACTTTGGATTTGGAGGTGGTGGCTGTGGGTTCCAACTGCGTGGGTTTGCGCAGCTTGGCAGCCATTTTTAGTGATTGGTCAGAGTTGTGCCGGGAGTATACTTCAGGCAATACAGCCGTAGCAGGGACTCCCAGGCCAACAAGTCCCTCAGCTTGAAGCTGGTTTTCAATTATGGCCATTATGAACCAAGGATATAATATCCAACGGTTAGCAAGTTGTTTCTGGGCCATATCCTTGAGCTCTAAAAATAGTATTTCAGAAAAATTTAAAGGCTGTTGCTCAAGGATGGAGTACATTACCTGTTGCCACCTTGTGGACATTTGATCCCATGATGAAGTCTTGGGGGCAATGCAGACATTTACCATGTGAAAGATGAGACATTCGGCATCCTGGAAATGTTTCTTCAATATGGTAGATGCACTCAGGTTACCCTGGTATCCATGGTGGGCAAATGATTGATCTGTTGTGCCCTTTGGATAACCAGTTGGGAAAGTGGCATCATCCAGATTGAGGGTTTGGAGAAGAGTGTCTGGAGTAATGACCACTTTTTGACGATGGACAAATGATTGAAGAGACTCCGTGTCATTCTCCTCAGAGACAAGAGTGACGTTTGTCCAGAATTGGTTAAGAGATTCGGCATATATTGTGGGATTTAACAGAAAAGCTGTTTTGTAAGGTGACTGAACAATTAAATCGATGGCGTTGTGAAACTTGGTCCAGTATGGCGATTTTGTGAGATGTGCGACACAGTTGTGTCGTGGTTTTAGTTGCATGGTCGCCATTGATGAAGAGAGGTTACAGAGTTTTTGAACGTTAGGTTTGAGAAGAGAAGAAAGAAACTCTGAAGGTGGGATAAGGTATTTAAAGGGTAGGGTTATAAAACGACTGAAGGTTTTGGTGTTAGTCATCAGTTGTTGAAACTACTAATGACGTGGTATTAACTTTCAGAGGTTTGAAATGACTGACCGTATTGGTGTGATCAGCAGTTGTTATAAAACAACTGAAGACTTGCTTTTAACCGTCAGACGTTGAAACAGCTGAAGTCTCTGATTTAGTCATCAGTAGTTATAAAACTACTGAAGACAGTTTTGACTTCAGGTGGTGAAACAACTGAGGACTTGGTGTTTGTCATCAGTAGTTGTGAAACTACTGAAGACAGTGGTTTTGTCATCAGTTGTTGTAAACAGCTGAAGACTTGGTGTTAGTCTTCAGTAGTTGTAAACTACTAAAGACATAGTTTTGGCTTCAGTTGTTTAGAAACAACAGTTGTAGAAACAACTGAAGAGAAATTACTCATCAGTTGTTTTCGTCAATTCATAGCTTTTCAGCTGTTTCAGTCTGACCTCCATACTTACTCATCAGACTTAAATATGAGTTTTAGATGTTTCATTGGTCATCAGTACTTATCTGCATTTCTGACATCAGTAGTTGTAGCTACATCAGCTGTTGTGATTTCATCAGCTGTTGTAACTACATCAGCTGTTTTAACAAATAAAGTACTTCAGTACATGTGAAGCATGTAGCCTTCAGTAGTTATAAAACTACTGGGGGTAAAAGACCTCATCAGTACTTATATGTGACATGGTTACCAATGATCATCAGTACTTATTACTGAGATCATCAGTAGTTGTCACTTATTCTAGTTGCAACATACCAAGCCTTAACACCAGGTTGTGGAAAGTTGAACTATCCAAAGGCTTAGTAAAAATGTCTGCAAGCTCATCAGCACTAGGAACAAATTTTGGATCAATCAGACCTTTTTCAAAACAATCTCTAATAAAATGGTGTCTGATTTCAATATGTTTAGTCCTAGAGTGCTGGACAGGATTCTTGACAATACAAAGAGCCGAAGAGCTGTCCATTAACAATGGGGTCTTAGTCTCTGTTATGCCATAATCCAATAATTGGTTTTGAAGCTAGAGTACATGAGATGTACAACTTGTAGCAGCAATGTACTCTGCTTCAGCAGTTGATGTAGCAACTGAGGTCTGTTTCTTACTCTGCCAAGAAATCAAGCAGTTGCCTAAGAATTGGCATCCTCCAGAAGTGGACTTTCTTGTCAACTTACACCCTGCATAGTCACTGTCAGAAAAAGCATCTAATTTACCAGAATGTCGAGTAGAGTACCATAAACCTAGAGATGGAGTGCCTTGCAGATATCTAAAGATCCTCTTGACTGCAATCAGATGAGACTCTTTAGGTGCAGCCTGAAATCTAGCACAAACACATGTAGCAAACATAATATCTGGTCTAGAAGCTGTTAAGTACATCAAGGACCCAATCATACATCTGTAAAGTGTTTCATCAACCACTTTACCTTTCTGATCTGTATCCAGTTGTGTGGTGTTGCAAATGGAGTAGAACATGGCTTACAGTTTTGTAAATCAAACTTTTCCAAAAGATCTTTTGTGTATTTGGACTGATGAATGAATATTCCATCAGCCTTTTGTTTGATTTGCAAACCCAGAAAGAACTGTAATTCTCCCATGGCACTCATTTAAAACTTCTGTTGCATCAACTTTGTAAAGGCATCACACAACTGTGGATCAGAGGATGCAAAAATAATATCATCTACATAAATTTGAACAAGTAGATTATGCTGCCCAGCTTTCTTAATGAATAAAGTCTTATCTATGGAGCCTCTAGTGAAATTATTTTCCAGAAGAAAGTTTGATAATGTCTCATACCAGGCTCTAGGAGCTTGTTTCAACCCATAAAGAGCCTTATGAAGCTTATACACCCAATTAGGATGTTTATTGTCCTCAAAACCTAGTGGTTGAAATACATAAACCTCTTCTTTAATTTTCCCATACAAAAATGCACTTTTGACATCCATTTGAAAAACTTTAAGGTTGTGATAAGCAGCATAAGCTAAAAACAATCGAATTGCCTCCAGTCTGGCTACAGGGGCAAAGGTTTCATCATAATCAATACTTTCTTCTTGTGCAAACCCCTGAACAACCAGTCTGGCCTTGTTCTTAACAATAAGCCCATTTTCATCAGTTTTGTTCCTAAACACCCATTTAGTGCCTATTGCACACTTACCTGGAGGTAGAGGAACCAGTTCCCACACTTGCTGTTTCTTGAACTGAAGAAGCTCAAGCTGCATGGCTTCAACCCATCCATTGTCCCTTAAAGCAATGTGATAGTTCTTTGGCTCTTGCTGACTGATGAAGAGAGCATAGAAGCAGAATTTTGACAATTGACTTCTTGTTGACACGCCAGCATTGATATCACCAATGATTTGGGACATAGGGTGATTCTTCAGATCTTGGTACACAATAAGATCTGTGCAAGTGTTTGTAGCAGGCTCAGCAACAACAGATGGTGATGGTGAAGCATTTCCTTGAAACCAATCAGTAGATGGTAATTCAAAGGAAGTTGATATTGTATAAATCTCATCATCATTTGTTGTGGATTGTGCTACTGGAGCTACAGGAATATCAGGTCTAGCTGAATCAGCAGTTGATCACTAAACTTGAAAAGGTGATTACTGATATCATCATCATCATCAGTAACACCAGATGGATGACTAGCTACAGAAGATGATGGATTCATATGATCTGCAATAGCAGGTGGTTGATAAGGAACATATTGCAGAATGTCAAGATCAAACAACTCCACAGGGTTTTGTGGAATTGTATCCTTAGGGGATTCATTGAACTTCACATGCAAGGTTTCTTCAACTATCTTTGTCTGACAGTTGAATACTCTGTAAGCCTTGCAAGTGGATGAATACCCAACAAAATACCCTGCATCCACCTTAGAATCAAACTTTTGGAGTTGATCCTTTGTGTTGAGAATGTAACAGGGACACCTAAATGCTCTAAAGAATGAAATCAAAGGGGCTAAATGATATAAAACTTCATAAGGAGTTTTCATCAACCTCTGATTTACTAAAGCTCTATTCTGTACATAGCCGGCTGTATTGACAGCTTCAGCCTAAAAGGTCATTGGCAGTCCAGAATCAGCCAACATGGACCTTGCAGCTTCAATAAGGGTCCTGTTCTTTCTCTCCACTACTCCATTTTGTTCAGGAGTTCTTGGAATGCTAAACTGCCTCTTGATTCCCTTTGAGAGATAGAACTCATCAAGTGTATTGTTTCTGAATTTTTTTCCATTATCACTTCTAATACACTTGACTGAGAGGGAATACTGCTTCTCAACATACAACACAAAGTTGATAATATTCTGAGCTGCCTCATCCTTTGAATGCAACAAGAAAGTCCATACAAATCTGGAGTAATCATCCACAATTACCAGAAAGTATTTCTTCTTAGCCATACTCATCACTCTCACAGGACCAAAGAGATCCATGTGAAGAAGCTGTAAGCAGGCAGTGGACTTAGGTTCTTCTATGGAGGGAAATGAAGCTTTGTGCTGTTTTCCTTTTAAACAAGCAGTGCAGTTATCTTCACATTTGAACTCCTTCATAGGCAGTCCCCTTACTAAACCATGGTTTATTAGCTGATTTATGTTTTTGAGATTAACATGACCCAGCCTTCTATGCCATAGAGTAGATTCTTGAGGGGAAGCCTTGGAAAATAGGCAAGGATGGCCTTTGAGATCTATTTTCTTGGAAAGATCTAAGGCATACACTCTTCCTGTCCTGTTGGCCTTCAGGAGAGTGTATTCATCCAACACCTTATCAATCAAACTTAGAATTTTGGATGACAGAATCCGACAGTTCTGACTTGTGAAAAGAGCAACATGGCCTTTGTCACACATTTGACTGACACTCAAGAGGTTGTACTTGAGATTTTCCACATGGTTAACATCATCAAACTTTATTTCCCCATTGGAAACAAAGCCTTTGCCGATGATGTAACCCTTTGCATCATTGCCAAATGACACAACCCTTCCTTCCTTGAGAGTAGTCATTAAGAAGTGATATGTTTCCTGTCATATGCATGGATCCTCCACTGTCTACATACCAGATGCCTCTGTGGCATGTTGAAGAACCCTGCAAAACACAACAAATTAGTTAGTTTTTGAGACCCAAACCTTTTTGGTTTTGGGCCTGTTCTCATCAACAGATGGTAAACTAACAGGTTTGTTGGAAACAACAACCTGAGAGGAAGAAGATGGTGAAGAAGAGGAATCCTTTGGCTTGGACCTCCTTTTCTGTGGTTTCAACATAGGAACATCTAATTGGTTAACTCTTCCCAATAGATGTTGAACCATCATAACTAGCTGTGTCTGATTTTGTAATAAAGCTTTCAGCTCTCCAGACACATTGGCATTGGAGTTTGATAAGTTCCTATGTTGCACCTTCTTCTTTTGAGCAATCTCAGTTGTTACCTGTTTAACCCCTTCCTTTTTGGATTTCTTTTTGGACTTAAGGGTTACAGGATTTGATGTTGCTGGTACAAATGTGGCTTCAAACTCAGTTTTCATTTTAACCATTTTCTCTTTAATTTCCTCTTTATGTTTGAGTTTGGATCCTCTTTTGTACCAACAATCATCTGTAAGATGATTGAACAAACCACATATTTCACATGGTTTCTTCTTCATCTTATGTTGATCATCAACTAAAGAGGATGAAGCTACTAAAGACTTGTTCTTCAGCATTTTGGAAGCATTATTTGCTTTCTTGACTTCCTCTTTAGTAGTCTTCAAACCCTTTCTACTGACAGTTTTCTTCTCTTCAGTGCTGACAGTAGTTGGAGTTTGAACTTCAGGTGTTAAATCTTGCTCTCCAGTCCTTTCAGGACTTCCAGAAATAACTCCTGAGTTGATCAACTCTTTGATCATGTGAGTGTCAGTATTTGAACCATCAAGAGCAGTTGATAGGTTCAACGAGGGAATGATACTAACTTCAACTTTTGATGGTGCTCTATCAGAAAGTGAATCACATGATGAGGTGGATTGGTTATTGCTTTCTCCATCAGATTTCACTTCTGCTCTTGAAGCAAAATCTGTAGGAGGAGCAGTGTGATTATAACCAATGCCAAACTTCACATTGGAAGCTGATTGCTTACTAGGAAGCATTTCAAAACCTTTGCATGATTGTACCCATCAATCACACTCTACTTGGGTGACTGCAAGGGTTTCTTTGAGGTCTTTGTACTTTTCTAAAAGTACCTCTTCCCTAGCCTTATCATCAATGATTTGGCATTTAAGTTTATAAATCTCATCATTTTTCTCTTTAAGCATAGACTCAAACTCAGCTTTTCTTTTGGAAATGATCTTTTCTAGCTCTATGTTCTTATTAATTAAAGCTACATTTGCTTGTCTAATAGAGGCAAATGCTGCTATGCATGTTTCTGAACATAATTTGGCCTTAGCCTCAGAGGATACCTGTGATACCTATGATGAAAAGGCATTTGAGGATGATCCATCTGCAGACTCCAGAGCCATAAGTGCCAGATTCCCAAAAGGACTGTCACCACCATGTTGACCAGCACCTGTGAACAGTTGTTCATGACCAGACATGTCATCTGGTAAACTACTCCAGTCAACAACTCCAGGGGTGAAGAAGCTGTGTTGTTGAGGTTGGGGAGGTTGATGAGATTGAGATGGTTGAGATTCTGGTAGTGCATGAGGTTGTGGTACCACAGGAGCTTGAACTTGATTTGACTGTGGCATGTAATAACAAGGGTAAGGATATGGCATTTGGCCCTGAGGAACAAAATATGCAGGAGATTGTGGTTGAGAATGATGACTAGAATTGACAGGATGTTGCCCTCTGTGTTGTTGACTATTGCCAGGGAAAGTCACAAAAGGTGCAGAGGAATTAGATCCAAATGATCTACATTCTCTAGCAAAGTGTCCAAGCCTGTGGCATTTGTGACACCTCAACTTACTCTTGTCAAAACCAACTTTGGTTTTGCCAGAGAGTCCTGGGAACTTTCTTCCAGTTCTTTTGTAGAAATTCTGAGATCTGATATTTATCAAGGCCATTTGGCTCAAAATATCCATCTCTTCTAAGTCATCATCAGCAATCCTCTTGAGATCATCCATGATGAAGCATAGATTGTCATTATTACACCCAGTAAACTGACTATCAACACTCACAAATGCAGAATCAGAAGTGTTTGAAGAGAAATCAATATGCTCATCATACTGGCATTCAGATGAAGCATATTCTGACTCATGACCAACCAAGGTAGTGTTGCCTGGTACAAAGTCTTCAGTGAGCTTACCAGATGAAGACAGTTTTCGTTTCTGTTCTATCTCTCTCCCAAATGTGAGCATTTCCCATTTAGTTGGGTAAGAGATAGTTTGTCCAAATTGCACTGGAGCGTAGGACAATAGTATATGTGTCCCATCTCTCAGGCAGTGATCTGAGAAATCTGTTATTCATCTGGCTATTGGTGTACTCATGTTTGACCATTTTTAATTCAGAGATCAAACAAGAGAACCGCTCAAACTGTTGAGTTAGTGTCTCACCCTTCCTATGAGAGAATGTCTCATATTTTTGGGCAAGGATTTCTCTATTATTTTCCAAGACCTCATCTGTTCCTCCAAATTGTTCTTTCAAGGCATTCCAGAGGTCATGGGCAGTTTCATAATGCATTAGCCCAGAATAGATTTCATTGGGCAGTGCCATGGCCAGAATTCCATGGGCTTTTGCATCAATCTCAAACAATTTCTTATCCTCATCTGAGTATTGCTCCCTCCTCTTCGGAACCATTTGATTGTTTTCCGGGTTATTCACCATAGGCTTGTGTGGACCATGTACCACTGATGTCCAACAACCTGAGCTGTTAACAGACATGTGATGGAGCATTCGTCGTTGCCATATGTTATACTCACTCCTAACCAGCATTGGAGGCTTGGTTGAGGAACCAGTATTGTGAGGATCATTGGAGGGAGTAGTCATTTTAGGTCCAAATACAATTTAATTCAAGCTTTTAAAAGATTTTACACAGACCACAACAGACTCAATAAAAACCAAGAATAAATCTCAGGAAGAATGGCCAAAAACACAGAAAATTCAATCTCTATAACCGTTTCTTGCAAAAATGCTAATTCAATCAAACTTGGATCTTGGATAGCAGTTTCAATGATCAATTATTAGATCGATCAATGATTAACCTGGCTCTGATACCATTTGACAGGATCAATGATATCAAGTTTGATAGATTAGAGTGTAACGCAGCGGAATAAGATCAAGAATTAGACAAATTATAGCAAGAATATGATATTCGTATGCATTAAGAACAAATAAAGTTATAACGAGAGAATATCTTTCTGTGAGAAGGAATGATTCAATTATATCAATGTTTCTGCTCAATCATTCACTGATTACAATTAGGTTGACACTCCTTATATAGAGTGCAATCACTGCTGAAATCACGGGATAGTGACATCTGGCAGATTTATTACAAAAATAACTAACACTTAACAAACTACTGAAATGTTCACAACTACTGAGAACATATCAGAGTGCTAAGCACAAAATATAAAACTACTGATACTAAACTACTGAAACTACAACGACTAAAGAACAAGCTCTTCAGTCGTTTTACAAAACTATTGAAACATAAAACTACTGATAAACACAACTACTGAAGAAGTACTCTTTAGCTGTTGTGACAAACTATTGAAAAGGAAAATATAAAACTACTGAAATCAAACCGTCACAACTACTGAAGAAGACCTCTTCAGCTGTTGTGACAACGTCTGATACTTGGCCTTCAGCACTTGTGTCTTTAGACTTTGTCTTCAGCACTTGTGTCTTCAGACTTTGTCTTCAGCACTTGTGTCTTCAGACTTTGTCTTCAGCACTTGTGTCTTCAGACTTTGTCTTCAGCACTTGTGTCTTCAGACTTTGTCTTCAGCACTTGTGTCTTCAGACTTTGTCTTCAGCACTTGTGTCTTCAGACTTTGTCTTCAGCACTTGTGTCTTCAGACTTTGTCTTCAGCACTTGTGTCTTCAGACTTTGTCTTCAGCACTTGTCTTCAGACTTTGTAATCAGTTGTTGTCTTCAGCTGTTGTGGACTTCAGCAGTTGTTGTGACGTCTGTGGGTCTTAAAGGTTTTCTGATCTTGGCTCATTGGTTCTTTTGGTCCAACAAACCGTGTCTTGTGTGGCAAAATCACCTAACTAAACGACGTAACAAATGAAATTAAAGGTTTTAGGTGTTAAACGAATGAATTACGAGTCTAAGGAACCAGAACACGAAGCTTAAAACTCAAAATTGGTGAAAAATTGAATTTGAATTGAGCGGATAGAAAGACATGCGAATGGACAGGTTGATGAGCTTCAGTCGCACGATTGAAGAGTGCGAATAGCGTAACCGCACGACTGAACTATGCGTATGAGTTCAGACGCACGACTGATGTAACCGCATGAGGCTACATACGCATGAGTCCAGTCGCACACTCAGTAGTACGTATGGAGTCATTTGGACGACTGAATCCCAGTCGCACAGCCTCATTCGCATGACAGAAAAGAATTGTGTTTAAGTCCGAGTGTTTCATGACATTCTTAACCAATGGGTACTAATGTTTACTTTCCTTGTGTAACAGATGGCCAACCGTTGGAATATGAGTATGAAGCACAATATTTGTGCTCATCTGGATCTCAAATCCATAAATGCTTCAGACTTCTCGGGCATTATAACCTTCCTCAGGAGATCGAGGATTGCACACGCTATATCTGCTCCATGTACACCTTATCGGTCTATTCAGCAGGCCTTCTGGGTAGGTGCGGTTGTTGATCGATCCTCTGAGCCTCACTGTATCAGAGGTACTATCTTTGGAGAGGCTATAGCTATCACAGAGGAGGATCTAAGGACCGTGTTACAGTTGGGGGACGATGCTGACTGTCCCACTAAATTACACCCCCTTACTGTCAGAGGATGTTTTCTTCGAGCCAAGTACGCTGGGGACATCAATGCTGGGGTGCTCAACAAGAGCAACCTCTGTCCCCAGCTCAAGTACCTTGCTCACGTATTGCTGAAATGCATAGCATCCAGAAAGGGAGGCTTTGATGAGTTGTCTGACTAGATCCAGAACGCTTTTGTTGCGTTGGTGCTGAACCATCCGTTCAGGTTCTCCAGGATGATTTTCACCTACTTGGTGGAGAACATTGAGGGGAAAGTAAAGGAGGGCTTCTGCATGTACCCCCGATTTATGCAAATGATCATAGACCAGAAGCTCCCCTCCCTGCCAAAGGAGAAGGATGATGCTGTAGTGCTTGAGGTGATGGATGATACCACCTTGGGCCGGATGAAGGTATACAGGGGAAAGCAGGTGAAACCCCCTATCAGGAGATTGTTTGGGCATTTGGCCCGTGAAAACTATATGGTGCCAGCTAGGAGGAAGTGGCGCCATGACGACAGTGATTCTAATGTTGAGCAGATTGCTCTACCCGCCGATGACTCTGTTGATGATGACGGTGGGGATGCTGGAGATGACATGCCCATTCCACTGAGGGGCGCTACTACAGACGTTATACCTCCAGTATCTGCCCCCATGGGAGACATAGCTGAGTCAGCCGGGTTCCACCAGGACTTTATACCTGGTGAGGAGGAAGAAGAGTCAGACGAGGAGCTATTGACTAGGACTGTGGGAAGCAAGGTTGTTCCCACAGAGTATGGACTTCGGGTGATTGGTGAACACCTCAGGGATTCGGGAGAGACGACTGCAGATCCCACTATGCTCCTGAGTCTACTAGCCGTGTTCTAGGGGGAGCATCCACCTCGACTGGATCGAGGAAGAAACGGATGGCTCAGCCCCACGCCCAGAAGAAGAGGAGAAGACTGACCTTCCTCTCCACCACAGCCACTACATCTACCATCACCACTACCCCTTCTACAGCCACACCATCCACCACCACAGCCACCACAACAACCACCACCACACCTCCCACCACTAAACATATGCTAACCACCACCATATCATTCACTCCTACATCACCTCCACTATCTCATAGACCCAACCCCATTTTCACCACAGCCACCAAGTAGGACCCTCATCTCATCCCACACATGTATATGGATCTCATCTACCTCAATTTGGGGTAGAGGACCAGCTTTCAGCGCTAAACCATATGGTGATGCGACTGTTAGCTGCTAATGAAGAGAAGACTGCGTAGATCCGACAACTTGCAGATCTCACAACTGCGCAGTCACACCAGATCTCGGAGTAGGCTCGGCTGATCGAGGAGCAGGCCCAACAAATGGCTGCTCAGAGCCACGAGATCACCCAACTCTAAGAGCATAGAGTCACTTCTGCTAAGAAGATTGAGGAGTTGGAGAATGCTAAGAAGATCATCATACTCAAACTTAAGAGATCTAAAGATGAGCCTCTGAAGATTAAAGAGGGAGATGGTGATGATGGTGATGATGATGATGAAGATGATGATGATGATGAGATTGAGGATGATAAGGGGATTAAGGACGAGAGGACAGAGGAGAGGAATGAGGATGATTATGAAGAAGGAGGCGATGCAGCTGCATCTACCTCTGCTCAAGGTCAAGAAAGGAGGTCTAAGAAGAATCAAGACCAACAAGCTTCCTCCTCTGCTCCACCAAGTGATGACCCAGTAATCCAAGACAAAATTAATAATTAGATGTCTATGTATTTGATTACTTTTGTATTTGAATCATGTATTTAAACTTATGTATTTAATGGTTATGTTAAGATTAATGCTTTTCTGTTTTGATTATTAGCTAATGGTTGATGTACTACATGTTTATATCAAACAGATCCAAACTATCAGAGGGATGAGTTCGATGTTGCTCCCCTTCAGCAGATCAAGACTCAGCTAACTATGATTCTTGATCTGCAAGGGATCATCAGAAGGTCGGTGAGTTATACCCCTGAAGAAGGGGAAATAATTCACGATCTATCAAATGAGCAACTAGCTGAGATCTTCAAGCTAAATCCCGATGAGATTGTAAAGGATGCTCCAACGTGCGACTCGAAAAGTGACGAAGAGCTCAACGACATTGACAAAATAGATATAGAAGATGTCACTGTAGAGCACTACCCTCAGTATGCTGACAATGAGGGAAATGTGGTCCCCAATCTGGGTGAATCCCTTGTCAGTGATACGTTTGAGGTGTTAGACAAAATGGAGCAGGAGTCTGAGAAGACAGAAGAAACGGCCCAAGCCTCAAATGATGATATTGATATCCGAAAGGCTGAGTTGGCTGCATGTTTTGAAGAAGTTAGAGCCCAACGAGCTGCACCTAAACTTGACGCCCACACCAAACTCTACAGAGTCAAGAAACATCTTAAGGTGTCAGGCAGGATTATAGCATGGGCATATTTTGATGGCCTTAATGTTTATGCAGTTAAGAGGGAGAAGGGAATAGAGTATTTTAGATTTTCACATGATCTCAAGACTCTACCAGGTTTTGAGCTCAACCAGCTGGCCAAACTGAAGCTGTTGTATATTGACACGAGAAAGATGTCAGGCTGGTTTGAGGCTGCCCTAAGAAAGGAGTACCACACCAGGTGGGTTAACTTCAGACCCCAACAGCCTACAAGATACATCAGAAGATCTGAAGTTGATGCCATTACTGGAAAGCCAAGATAGTGTTGAAGTGGAGTCCTCCGTGCACGATGTCAAGAATCCCACTCAAGGAAATGCCACAGGACTTCACTCCACACTTTAAGTGGTGGTACTACGATTGGAGGACAGGAGAAGCGGTCATAGTCCTAAACAAAGAGGGCCAAATAGATACCATCAGGGTATTTGACCCAATGTGGCTCACCAACTTGTTAGCAAATGATGTCTACACTCTGTACAAGTGGCCACTGTTCTATGATACGTAGGACATAGTACAAGCCCTCCAGTTCCAAAATGTTATAAGACTCTGTTTTGCATTTGAGATTCATGCAGGAGTTACAAAAGAGGATAAGTACAAGAAGTTTAAGGAGGTAATGAAGACAACAAGACATTAGAGAGATCTAGGTCCAAGGGGGAGTTTGTTGGTACATATATGTCCCTAGATCATGTTATGAATGTAATAGATCTTGTTTGTCTAATTCTGATGTAATCGTTCGAATGATTAATGAAATGATATTGATTGTCTGGTATTTATAACATTTAATATTTCATTAATAAATCGGTGTTGAATTGGTTAATTAGGTTTGTGACTGTTTGAAGTGTCATGCATAATGTTATAATGTTAATTACACTCAAACTTGATGAAGTGAAGTTCTCATGCATCCGACTGGACCATGCGTCCCAACAGTGATCATGCGTCCGAATGGCCATGCGAATGCGCCTAAATAGTCCATACGCATGAATAACTTCATACAAATGACTCAGTCGCATGACTGAACACTCAGTCGTGCGGATGAATCAACCGTGTGGTTCAATCGCACGAATGAATCATACTAATGGTTCAGTCGCACGAATGAACAATACTAACCTATAAATACAACCCAATTCGTGGAAAAACGGGGGAATTGATTCTATTTTCGATTCCAGACGTACCCTAGCCGTCCAGAAACCTCCAAGTTGATACTCCAAGTTCATAGAACGCTGTAGATCGATTCTTAATCGATTCTAAATGTTTGATTCAATACTTTATTGATTCTACGTGCGTTCTCACTGATTGGATCGCCAATCAAATAGGATTCCGCACTATTTGGTTGGGTTTACACGTTAATCATTAGGTATTTTGTTCAAATACCAGGTCCTGACATGGGCTGGTCAGGGGTGTAAGTAGGATCAGTAACATCAGCAGCAGTACCCTTCGACTCAGCCTAGCGTCCGCCAACCGCCTCTATCCTTTTTTCTGTGGCCACAACCCGACTCCTAATAGTCCTCATTAGAGGCTCATCATCAGACTCTTCATCCTCATCTATCAAGAAGTCTTGGTGGAAGGCAACACTTTCAGTTCCACCAGGTGCCTCTCCACCTTGACCCTGATCATCGTCGTCATCATCGTCTTCGTCAGTGGGTGCCATGATAGGCTCTACGTAGGAGTCACTATCATCATGAAGCCACTTCTTGCGAGATGGCGCCACGTACTCCTTGTTAGACAGATGGCTAAATAGTCTCCTCACTGGGGGCTTTACTTGCTTTCCCCGGTAGACCTTTGCAGGATCGTTGAAGGGTGTGAGTTACAACACAACAACACAAAGAGGAGATTAACCAAGCTTTAATCAAACAGTAAACTGGATTAACCAAGATAAGACACTAAGAACACAAGTAATGTAAGAGACAGAACACAAGTATATGGTTTTCAAGAATGCAGTATATTGCTTTCTCTATGTTCTATTACAAGTGTTACAAAGCATGTGTGAAAGATACAAGAACATGAGATACTTATACAACATCCTACAGCCGGATATACTTTGAAAGCCAGCTGGATACAATTGACTAGACACACACAAAATCAATTGTAATGTCAAAAGGCAGATTGCCTTTTGACTAGTGACTATGACATGCCATAGCTCACATCCTTATCTATTACAAAAAGGATAAAGTACATAAAGTAGATAGTTACAGACTCAAGACCTCAATGTACAGTTACCAAAAGCATGGATCTTTTCACCAAACCATGTTAGTTGGTGACTTGCAGAGTTGCAGCGGAAAGGTGTCTAGCTTTATGGAACAGTACATCAGATAAATCATATGTTAAAAGTCTTCGGAAGAAATCTGTCTTCATGAACTTGAAGCTTCGGAAGACTTTGTCTCTGAGGCTTCGTAAGACTTCATCTTTGGCTTCGGAAGATGTTGGTCTTGGCTTCGGAAGATCTCACACTTAGAGTATTTCTGTTGCACATGTGAAACTTCCGAAGCATTCCACTTCAATGCACTTGTGCAGCATGCAGGAGAGACTAAAGATGTTTAGGTTGCATCAGCCTCTTCATTAATCTCTACAAACTCCCCCTAGGCTGATGCTACCAAAACACTTAGAAAACTTCAGATATTAACAGTCCTCATTAGGATGATCACCATTCCTTTCTTCATAAGATGATCAAGATCCTTCAGGCTATCAAAGTGTCTTCTCATGTCAAAGAGATCATGCAGGGGCAACTGAAACATATCTTGCCATGTATGTCTTTAATGCCTTGGTCTCTATTAACATGCCACCTTTCTAGATTTGTGGTGTATGTCCAAGACAAGATGGGTCTTCTTGATGCTAGAGGAGCTACTAAAGTTGGAGTTGGTTGAGCATCCTCTGGCTGCACATCCTCAGGTTGTTCTGATTCATCCTATGGTTTAGAAGAGGATGCAGGCTTCTTCTTCTTCTTAGAATTTGCTTTAGAAGCCATCCTCTTCTTTCTCTTTCCAAATTTTAACTGAGAAGACTGGCCTGCAGCACCAGATTGATATTTACTGTCTCTCTCAGTTAGGACTTCCTCTCTCTCAGGCTCAGAAGGAGAGGGAGGTTGACCCTGCTGTGGATCAGAAGATGAAGCTTGCTGAGCATTAGCAGGAGATCTGGGTTGTGTTGTGTCTGTTTGTTTAACCTTAACATCCACTTCAGGTGGGGTCTGACTTGGAGTGGAGTGTAAGCCAGTGAGCACTCCACTCTTAATCTTCTGCTTGATTACCCTGATATGCTCATCCATAGTGGATAGAGACATGGGTCCAAGTCTCCTTCCGGAGAATCCATACATCTTCAAGAAGCTCATCATCCTCTGCCTATCAGCAGACTTCTTCATGCTTTTTTGGATGATGGTTCTTGACTTTGCAGCTTCTTCCCTCATCTTCCTCTTTGTTGTATTTCTTTCCTCGACTAACTCAAGCTCAAGTTATTTTAAATACTAAAACTCAACATAGTCATAAGGTAAGGGAAGGAGTGCATCTACCTGATAGAGACCTGTGGCACTCAAGTAGTTAATCATCTTGATTCTGTCTTCTTCCTTATCTACCTGAGGTTCTTGTTGAACCACATCCTCTTGTTCAGGGCTTTCTTGAACTGGTGAGAGGGTATGCATACCTCTGTACAGTCTTTTTCTTTTTCTTTCATCTTTGATCTGTACTAGGAGTTCTGCATCTTCTGCCTCCTTCTTCTCTCTTGACCTTTCCAGATCAACCAGCTCATTCAGTTCATCCAAGGGAAGAGAAATGATATTATCTATGTCATAGTTTGTTGGACCCTGAAAGGATCATACATGCCAATTCAAGTGGTGGATGGTTGCTCTGCTGGAATCCCTCATGTCCAAGAACAAATGCGGATCAAGACAAGTATCTGCTAAATAAGAAAAAAAATACAAGTGTTGGTCATCCGCATTTGTCAACGCGGATGACAAGTTAATAAATGCGGATATACATTTGTTCATCCGCATTGACCAATGCGGTTTACCAAAGAAATGCGGACAAGTGTTTTCTTCATCCGCATTTACCAATGCGGATGACCAAACTTCAATGCGGTTGAAGAAATGCTGATGAAGTCAACTCATCCGCATTTGTCAATGCGGATGATCAACAGCCAATGCTGATGAAGACTTAGACTAGCTTTAGTAAGGGTAGTTTAGTCTTTTGTAATGGCAACGTGTCTGCCTATAAATAGAATAGTATACCTCATACATGGGGTAACTTTGGTCTGTAATTTGATTTGATTCTTAGTTCCTAGAATGTTCTGTTTGCATTGAATGTTCTTGTAATCAATCAATCAAAGTATTCAATATATACAAACATATTTATGAGTATCATGTGTATTCAATGTTCATTGATTGTCTGATTCCGCCTCTCAATCTTTGACTCAATCACTATATTCGGTCCTTATTGATTCACATCAACTAAGATTATCATTCTCAAATCTTTTCCAGTCAATTGGTATCAGAGCCACGACTCTCAGTTCTTACTCAGATCTGCACAGATCTGGTCTGAACCCGATTGATCTGGTGATTGAGTAGCTGAACAGAGTATTTATACATCTTTAATCAGTTTACACACCGAATACTACCTGAAATACTCATCAACAGCCCCTCATTCAACCAATCAGTCGAACACAGAACATCATACAGACTACAAGTCCGACAACCTACAACAATACAAAGACACTCCTGATTACAGACATCATAGTCATCAGACCTGAATCTACTGGACGTTTTTAATGATTATTTGGACTAAACCCACTGAATAGACTTAAAACTCACTAATCCATACTAAAAATCAACTGATAAAATGGATTCTCACAGTTATTCAGAACTTGGGCATACCCCAAAACCACCAATGCTGAAACATAAATCTGAGTTCAAACAATGGAAAATAAGATTTATGAATTATATTACAGGTGTAGATCCTGACTACTGGATTTTGATATGTAAAGGTCCCCACATCCCAATAACACTGTCAGCTGATCAGGCAGCTCTCTACAGAACAACCAGGATTCCCATTGAAGATCTTACTCTAGATGATGACGATTATAAGAAGATCAAGATTGACCTTAAAGCATATTCCATCCTCACTCAAGCACTTAAGATGGATGTGCTTAAAAGGCTGGAGAAGTATGGAACTGCAAAAACAGTTTGGGATGCTTTGCAAATTATGTGTGAAGGAAGTAGTGAGGTTGCTGAAATCAACCGAGACAAACTGATAAATCAGTATGAAACCTTCCATCATTTCAAAGGGGAATCAATTTCTAAACAATTGCACAGATGCGTGCAGTTAGTAAATGATTTGGAGATAATGGGAGTGACTTACAAATCAAAAGACCTCAACAATAAAATGTTACATAGTCTTCCAGAGCATTGGAAACAAAACGTAACAATGCTGAAAAATACTCTTGATTTGGAGAGTACCACTCTTGACATAATGATTGCAAAAATTGAAGCACTGGAACTTGATGAAAGAAGCAGGAATCTTGGAGTACCAAAAGTTGTTGAAGCTTATAAGTTTCCATCTGAAACTCATTCTGTTAAGAATGCCTTCATCACTGAAGAGGATGACTTTCTGTCATCTGGAGATCAACACAAAACCACTAGATTCTTTGCAGCACACTCAATTTACAGACCATCAGCATCAGCATCAACATCAACCAATCAATCAACAGGATTCTCTTCTGTCTCTACCAACCCTACTGATGATCAAAAAACAGAAGAACAGAAGGCTACATATAATGCCTTTGTAGCAAGTTTTGAGGCATATTTGGGAGGAAGACTGACTTCTGCACATCTAATCCAAGAAGATCTGGACGAAATGGATCCAAATGATGTAGAAGAGATGGATTTACAATGGCAAATGGCTATGATTGCCATGAGAGCTAAAAAGTTTTTCAGGAAAGGCAAAAAACTCAGCCTGAATGAAAATACTAAGCTCGGATACGACAAATCCAAAGTCAAATGCTTCAATTGTGGAATGGCCGGGCACTTCTCTAGAGAATGTAATGCTCCAAGAAGAAACAACAATACTCCACGACATTCTCAGAGTCAGTCATCATATCAACCATCTTCAACCATTCCCTCCCTTAATCATCAGCAACAATATCATCATCAACAACAGCAATCTTCTCAAGCTCAACCTCAACTGGCCAATCAAGCTTTTGGGAACAACCAACTTTCAGCAAATGCACTTGTGATCAGACAAGACGGAGTGTGTGACTGGAGCATGTATGCTGAGGAGGTCAAGCCACAATTCTAGAACCATGCACTGATGGCACACATTAATGATGGACCATCCCCATGCCATCTGAGGTAAAATCCAATCTTTGTTCTGATAAGTGCATAAATGAACTTCAAGGTTATAGAGAGCATAACCACAAATTGGCTGAGAAAATAAAAGAGGAGAAAGTAAAGTCAGAGATGATGAAGAGAGAAATAAAAAGTTTTGAAATTAAAATTAAATCTCTCATCTGTGACATAGAAAAACTTCATGGTGAGAAGTATTCTCTTGCAGCTGAGATTGAGCTATTATCTGAAAAATTAGCTCAATCTAAAGCTGACCAAGCCCTTACTGAAATGAAACTTGAAAAGTTTAACAATCTTCAGTAAAGCTGCAAGAGATGCTGGATTCTCAAAAGGATCCAAAGGACATGTCAAGGATTGGGTATAATTCATGTCCTCCACCATACAATGACAACTATACTGTCATGCCTGAATCTGTCACACTCAAAAATCAAACTGAACCTAACACTATTAAAACCCACACGATAGTAAAACAAATCACAAATCCTCAAAATGAACCAAGTGTTTACATTGAAACTAGTGAGGATAAAATCAAGTTAGGTCACCCAATAAAAATAAAAGAGTGTTCAGACAAGACAGTAAGTGTTGTCAAACCAGTCAGCCCCATTAAAGCTATTGTTCCATTCATAAAATTCATACCTGCTATAGCTAATGGGAAAAGAAGTTTGTGCAAAAGATTAAACCCTCTGCTGAAAGTAGTTCTAATAATGAGATCAATACTCGTCAAAATTCAAGCATATCAGATGAAGGTTCATTAAAAGAAATAACAAAAAATCTCTGAGTTCAAAATCACACAGTCAACCTGATCCTCAAACATCAAAATCAAGAAATGGAGTAGGATTGACATATGCAATAAAGATCATGTTGAACAGTTTGAGAAAGAGCAACAGAAAAGGATGAGGAAATGAAAACAACCTCAAAAGACAATCAAATTCAGTGCAGTAAAGCAAACTGCACAAAAGACTGAATTTGATTCTTCTTCCAGCAAAAAGAATGATACTAAGTTGAAAAAGGAAAATCAACTGAGTCAAGACCAGTAAAATCTGAGAAAATTAACAAGCATATGTATTGTGACATATGTGATATGTTTAACCACAAAACAGAGGAGTGCTTTTTCAATCAATATTGCTTCATTGTGACATGAACAATCATTCAACAAAAACATGTTATTTCAACAAATATTTTAAGTCTGTGACTTAAACAATCACAATACAAATGATTGTTATTACAAGCAATCGAGAGTGAGAATTCCTTAAAACAAGCCTATCTCACCAACATCATCTGACAAAACAACTGTTAAGAGTCACATTTATAATAACAAATCAAGGACGTATAAACCAACAAAGGATGAAAATATGAAAGACTCAGGTAAAAATCAAAGAAACAAATATATCAATAACAAACAAAAATTTGATTTTTCCAACTCAAAGTCAACAGTTGATAATAAAAACAAGTCAATTTTCTCAAAAAAAATAGAGATCAACGATTTCATAATTTTTCTGATTTCTCAAATGATGGTGATGAAATAGCTCATTCATATTCTCACAGAAAATCTCGAAGACCACCTCTAATTAGGTCACAGGTTAGAGGAAAACTTCAAGAGGTCACCATTATGCATAGAAACGGGAAACCCAAGACCGTGGTGGCTTGGGTTCCATATTCTAACTAGTTCTTTTTGTGCTTGCAGGGTCATCCATATAGGTCTAATAGCCTATGGTATGTGGACAGTGGATGCTCCCGACACATGACTGGAGATCGTTCCCTCCTTCATGATTTCAAGCAAATTAAAGGAACATCTGTGGCATTTGGAGGAGATTCACAAGGTGGTAGGATTACAGGAGAAGGATCTGTGACAAACTAGATGCTCAGCTTTGATAAAGTGAATTATTGTGAACAGCTCAATTTCAATCTTCTAAGCATGTCTCAGATCTGCGACAAGAGATATTCGACTCACTTTACCGACACCCACTGTTATATTCTAAAGTCAGGATTTCATATCCCTGAAGAATGGGTTGTATTAAAGACTCCGAGAAAGAATAATACTTATGTCTTAAACCTTAATTCTACTGCACTAACAGAAGAAACATGTCTCTTGTCAAAAGCATCATTTGATGAATCACAGCTTTGGCACGGATGTTTGGGGCACACAAATTTCAAAAACATGAACAGATTAGTAAAAGGAAACCATGTCATTGGATTGCCTCAAAAATAATTTCATTTTATTGATCACTGTTCAGCATGCCTCAAAGGAAAACAACATAAATCTTCACATAAACTAAAACTTGTGAACTCAAACAATACTCCATTGAAACTACTTCATATGGATCTCTTTGGCCAATACATGTCATGAGTATGGGAAAGAAACATTATTGTTTGGTTATCATTGAAGACTTTTCACGATTCACATGGGTTTTCTTCCTACTTCATAAAAATGAAGCATCCTCAATAATCAAAGAGTTTATCACTAAAATTGAGAATCAACTTGACTATAAGGTCAAAAGCATAAGAAGTGATAATGGGACAGAATTTAAAAATGAAGACATGAGCTCATTTTGCACAATTAAAGGCATAACTCATCAATTTAGTGCGGCTAGAACTCCTCAACAAAATGGGGTAGCTGAAAGGAGAAATAGAACACTAATTGAAGCAGCAAGAACTATGCTAGCTGATGCTAAATTTCCAATAACCTTTTGGGCAGAGGCAGTTAACACATCATGCTTTGTACAAAATCGAACTATGATTGTCAAAGAAAGAAACATGACTCCATATGAACTGTTGTTTCAAAGAAAACCATTTATTGGATTTCTTAAGTCATTTGGTAGTCCAGTCTCAATATTAAATACCCGTGACCATTTGGGAAAATTTTTGGCTAAGTCTGATGAAGGATTCTTTGTAGGTTATTCTTCTGTGTCAAAGGCTTACAGAGTGTTTAATCCTCGATTAAACATTGTTGATGAATCAACTAATGTTCAATTTAAGGAACATTCATTTCCCAAATCTACAAATGGTCCCGATTGGTTATTTGATATTGACTCTTTTACAAAATCTTTTGATCAATTTTATTTGTCTGATGCAGGTAACCTACTTTCAGCTAGTTCATCTTTAAGCATAGAAAGGAGAATTGACTTTCCATTAATTCCTCCTACTCACACTGAAGAACCAAATGAAGATGTACCTCTGCAAGCTGACCCCATCAGACAATCAACCACAAATCAAATCATTTCAAATGCAGGAGGACCCAGCTTGTTACCATCTAATTCAGAAGATCAATCTATAGCAATTAGAAATGAAAAAAAAGCGTTGCCTTCAGTTGAAGTGGAAAGAAGATCAAATGATAGATTCAATGAAAGCGCTGCTAATGCTGAAGCAGACACTGAGACAGGGTCTGACAACCTTCATAATTCTCCAACAGTTCAAAGTGATGATGCCACTGACCATAATGAACTGAATGTCTCCAATCTTGATGTAACAATTACTGGTGACTCAATTCCACCCACCAAAATACACAGGAATCATCCAGTTGAAACCATTATTGGTGATCTTCATGAAAGAGTGACAAGAAGCAAGTCAAGCACTGCAAACATCTGTTTGTTCTCATGCTTTCTTTGTCAAACAGTACCCAAAAACATCAAAGAGGCACTTCAAGACAACAGCTGGATTGAAGCAATGCAGGAAGAGTTGCTACAATTCAAGAAACAAGATGTATGGCAACTGGTAGATCTTCCTGAAGGACAATATCCTATTGGTACCACATGGCTATACAGAAATAAAACTGATGACAGGGGAATCGTCATTAGAAATAAAGCAAGATTGGTAGCTCAGGGGTACACTCAAGAAGAAGGAATAGATTATGATGAAGTATTTGCCCCTGTAGCTCGGCTAGAAGCCATTAGAATCTTTCTAGCATATTCTGCATCCATGAAGTTTACTGTATACCAAACAGATGTGAAATGTGCATTTCTGTATGGAAAGATTACTGAAGAGGTCTATGTGAGTCAACCACCTGGATTTGAAGATCCTGATTTTCCTCACAGAGTTTACAAGCTTGACAAAGCTCTGTATGGTCTTCATCAAGCTCCCAGGAAGTGGTACGAGACTCTATCATCATTTCTACTTAACAACGGATATGAAAGAGGTAGAATTGATCAGACTCTCTTCAGAAATAGAAAAGGAAAAGACATGTTACTAGTACAGATATATGTGGACGACATCATATTTGGCTCTACAAACAGGCAACTCTGTAAAGAATTTGAAGATCTCATGCATTCAAAATTTCAGATGAGTGCTATGGGAGAACTCACTTTCTTTTTAGGGGTGCAAGTTCTACAAACAGCAGATGGAATTTTTATCAATCAATCAAAATACGTAGAAACAATGCTGAAGAAATTCCACCTTGCTGATTGTCAGTCTATCAGAACTCTTGTAGATCCTAAAGTGAAGATAGGTCCCGATCCAGATGGAAAATCAGTAGATCAGACCCTCTATCGATCCATGATAGGCTCACTCATGTATCTTACAGCTAGTAGACCCGACTTTATGTTTGGAGTTTGTGTGTGTGCCAGATATCAAGCTGATCCTAAGGAATCACATGTCAATGCTGTTAAATGAATATTCAGATATCTGAAGGGAAAACCAGCTCTTGGATTATGGTATCCAAAGGAAGGAGACTTAATCTCTATTCCTACACTCACAGTGACTACGGAGGATGCAACTTCAACAGAAAATCCACATCTGGCGGTTGTCAATTTCTTGGTCCTAGATTGGTCTCATGGCAATGCAAGAAGCAAACAAATGTATCTGTGTGAACAACAGAAGCTGAGTATATCGCAACATCTGCTTGTTGCTCTCAAGTACTCTGGATTCAAAACCAGATGCTTGATTATGGTTATAACTTCTTGCATACCCCAATTTATATTGACAATACTGCAGCTGTCTTTATTACAAATAATCCAGTTCAGCACTCAAAAACGAAACATATTGAAATTAGATATCACTTTTTGAGAGACTGTGCTGAAAAGGGTTTAATCAATTGATTCAAGTACCAACTGAAAATCAATTGGCTGATTTGTTTACTAAGGCATTTGAACCGAGTAGATTCGAATTCTTAGTTCAATCAATTGGTATGATTAATCTTGAATAAAATCCATCAAAACATAAAAAACAATGTAAAAATTATTCAAAAAAAAATCCTAAAAAGAAGAAATTTTTGATGAAGAAAAGATTGGGAAATGATATAATTACAGTCATTATATCATTCACTGTGCTTTATTTCCAAATTTGAAAGACTGTCATGACTTACCTGATATGTAGGTAGGCTCAACTTGGAAGAGAAGATACATGCAGTGATAAACTAAAGATATATTCAATGGTGAAACACTCATCACAGAGTATTAGTATGTATCAATTTATTCTAGTGAATGTAAGTGTAGTAACAAACACACACCAGGGAATGATACATTATGAATCTCTTTCACCAACATCAGATTTATCTCTATTTTGCTGAGCAAATACTTGATGAATCATGCACAAAGTGCAGATGTAATGATCCAAAAGATTCCAATGAGGAACACATCCAAATTGGATGAATCAACAAAAGCAATACATTCAAAAGGAATGAACAAAAGAATCCGTTTATGGATCACCTTCCAAAGTGAAGTGAAAAGAATCCCAATGTGGATCATCATAATAAGGATCAAAGTAAAAGAATCCCAATATGGATCATCATGATAAGGATCAAAGTAAAAGAATCCCAATGTGGATCAGTGAAAATAAGATCTCATAACTTAAGTAACCTGGTCCTGTAGGTTGTGAAAAAGTTCTACCATACAATTCATAAGGATGGTTGATCATTCCATGCATGGTGTGTGAGGTACATATTGAATATCTAAATCAATCTAAACATGATAAATGTCACTGGCATCAAAATATCAACCCGGTATGAGTTTAAGAGGACAATCATACCTTCAATCAATAATGTCATAAACATGTCAATCTTATCACAAAATATGCACTTGTGTAATGCAAGACTGATATGATCCCAACAAAAAGATATACTTCTCTTCATCAATTAAAAAAAAACAACAACAAAATTATAAGTACATTCAAAAAGTTTTTTTTAATACTTAAAGTTTTCATCCACAAATGGATCAAAACTTTAGGGGGAGTACTTTAAAGTTTTTGATCAAGTATATATAGATTTACAATTTCTTAAATTACTTTCCTAAAATCAAAACAAAGAGAAAAATGTTTGTGTCAATGCAGAAGTTATACCATAGTATCTCAGCTTATGCAGATGCAGATTCTTGGAAACCCCTCAAGCCCAAGATCAGTCAAACAATGGGAAAGTTGTATCACTCCTGATATACAAGTCAATCCAAGCAAGAATTGACAACTTCAACAGTCAACCATGTCACAAGACATACTTCATAAGCCATATCTTCATAACAAGTTCATCAAAATCAAGATTCATTAAATTTTGATTAATCCCAAAAGTTAATGCAGGTAAGTGCATTGGTTAATGAGGGTGAAGGTAACCCAGACACATAACCAATGCAAGTAACAACTTATTTCAAAGTTAAACCTAATACGGACAATGATTTTACCCTACCGCATTGGTGTGCATCAAGAATTCAGAAAATTTGAAGTGTTTAAACCTATGCGGAACTAAAGTATTCTACCGCTTTTGTTAATGCGGATGAAAATTTTACTAAGTGTTCAGCCGCATTTGTTAATGCGGATAAGGTTTACTCTCCCGCATTTGTTTAACTCTTCCGCATTTGATACAGTGTACAAATGCGGATGTACAAATACAAGTGTTTCACTTCCACATTTGCTACAGTGTACAAATGCTGATTACTTTCAAAGTTTCGCATTTGCTACTATACACAAATGCGGATGAAAGGATGAATGTGAACAGGCGGTCAAAAATGTGTTCTACCGCATTTGCTACAGTACACAAATGCGGATGACTAAAAATATCAACATTTACACTTCCGCATTTGCTACAGTAGTGACCGCATTTGAAATCAAAACTTGTAAAAATTTGTGAATTCTATTATCTGACTATTTAAAGAAAACCAACAGAGTCATTTAATACTTTTCAAATTTGAGCGACTTCATAGTGAGACGAGCGCCACCAAATACTGTTCATCATCATCTTCGCCATTTAAACCTAGTTTCCCAATCGATTCAACAAAACCGTGGGCATTGATTCTTAACCAAAAGGATTCTGAGAAAAGGTGAATAATCACAAATGTTGAACATTCATTTGTACGATGATGTTAGTGACCTAGGTTAAGGAATGTTCACTCTAAATCAGAAAAAAATATTCATTAACATGGAAGGATTTCGACTCATTCTTAAGTGTATCTTCAAGCTTCAAACATGTATTCAATGCTAAAGTGCACTTTTGAACCGTTAAGACTAAAATCAGAACAATTATGAAATCAAAAACTATGAATCTGATTAACCTATGTTAAAGATTAAGTAATGTTGGTGCTCATATTACTAATAACAAAACAACAAAATCATGAATCACAAAATTCGAATAGGTCAAAATCAGGTGTACTGTTTTATATGATTTTAATTTTGACCTATGAAAGTCAAAATGTGATGAACATTGGTTTAATAATAAAGTGATTCTAATGCATATGTCTTGAATGCAGATTATAATGGCAAATCTCTCATGGAGCAAGCTCCATAATGTCAATCAATGCCATTCATGATGCTCTCCTTATTCATAGAAATGGATTGTCTACTGTATTAATTGGGAGCCCATCTCACTAAGGAAGATGCCAATCAATGCCATTCATGATATGAGTCAAATGAAGATACATGTGCTCAACAGGGAAAGATGACTGATGCTAAAGAGTTCTTAAACATGATCAAAGCAATCTTGGACCCTTCATTCACTGATCCTTCATCAACAGCACTAGAACCAGTAGAATCTTCACAACCCAATCCACCCTCTAATCCTTGAAGTACATAGGCTGTATAATCCTTAGGGAGAGTATTGTTGGACCCTGAAAGGATCATACATGCCAATTCAAGTGGTGGATGGTTGCTCTGCTGGAATCCCTCATGTCCAAGAACAAATGCGGATCAAGACAAGTATCTGCTAAATAAGAAGAAAAATACAAGTGTTGGTCATCCGCATTTGTCAATGCGGATGACAAGTTAATAAATGCGGATATACATTTGTTCATCCGCATTGACCAATGCGGTTTACCAAAGAAATGCGGACAAGTGTTTTGTTCATCCGCATTTACCAATGCGGATGACCAAACTTCAATGCTGTTGAAGAAATGCTGATGAAGTCAACTCATCCGCATTTGTCAATGCGGATGATCAACAGCCAATGCTGATGAAGACTTAGACTAGCTTTAGTAAGGGTAGTTTAGTCTTTTGTAATGGCAACGTGTTTGCCTATAAATAGAATAGTATACCTCATACATGGGGTAAGTTTGGTCTGTAATTTGATTTGATTCTTAGTTCCTAGAATGTTCTGTTTGCATTGAATGTTCTTGTAATCAATCAATCAAAGTATTCAATATATACAAACATATTTATGAGTATCATGTGTATTCAATGTTCATTGATTGTCTGATTCCGCCTCTAAATCTTTGACTCAATCACTATATTCGGTCCTTATTGATTCACATCAACTGTGATTATCATTCTCAAATCTTTTCTAGTCATAGTTCCTAGTCTGCAGATAGTTAATCCTGACTACCCTTAACTCATCATTCTGAGTATCTAGTCTGGGGGCAGCCCTGATTGTAGACTCCATGAGTCTTGGAGACTCAGTAGAGGAACCTTCTCCCCTTAGCCTCCTTTTCCTCTCTCTCTCTCCTCCTCCTCAATCTCCTCAGATGTCATTTTTCTTTTCCCTTTGTCACTCACAGACCTTTGTGACTCAGGGTGGAGAGAGCTTTGGCCTTCATTGCTCATTGCAACATCTGAGCTCAGGCCAGAGAGAGGTTGAGAAGCACCTTTACTAGCAGGTGTCTCAAAAGGAATATGGATCTCTACAGCAGTTGGAGATGATGAGACATGGCTCTCAGGTTCTGTCACTGGGCCTTCAGTCAAGGTTTCTCCTATGAAGCTAATCTTAGGGTCTGCCTCAACATCCAGTTGACCGATGACATTGCCTGATTGCCTTAGTCTCCTTCTTAGGCTGAACTCTGCAATGATCCTGTCTTGGATTCTTCTAGCCAGTCTGTCAGCTTGTCTTGATTGGCTGGGTTGACAAGTGGCATGTTGACTAGATCCAGACCTTCATAGTAGTTCAAGGTCTGAAAATTAAAAACTTCTTGTTGTCCTTGAACTCTTATGATGATGAGAGCCTTCCAGTTGTTGTCATACCTCCATCCAATGATGTGATTAAAGGATGATGAAGGTGACATGGCACTTGGTATCCCATCCTCAAACACACTCTGTATGAAGAAGTCTGTGTACTCCACATCAGTGTGAACTAGAGGAGGTTGCTGAGAATGCACAGTTGCAAATAAGGATGGTGAGTCCTCAATGTCCATTCTTTTAGAAGAACTCCCAGGTTCTGTGGCTGTAAGGACTTTCTCCCCTTTTGGTAGCATCACCCATTTGCATAGGTGAGCTGGAGGATAGATCAATCGCATCACAGGTTCTTGTGTTCCTAGTTGAGCTCTCCTTAAGGGTCTCCCAGCTAGTTTTCCCTTAAGATATGAAATCTCAAGTTGCTGATCATTGATCCTATTGTTAAGGTAGTCACCTGAGATTCAAGGTGACTGACCTTTGAGACTAAATAGGTGCATGTTTTGGATAGTTGTTGCACTTTAGTCTCAGATCCCCTTCATCTTCATCAGAAGAATCACTGGGGGTGGAGAAGATTAGACTAGAGTCCTTTCTCTCATGACCAGTTCTAAGTTCTTGGCTACTGGATTTCCTCTGCTTACTGGCAGTCTCAGTTGAGATGTCAGTAGGCTGAGTTGTGTTGGACCAAAAGAACCAGTGAGCCAAGATCAGAAAACCTCTAAGTCCCACATGGTATCACAACAACTGCTGAAAGCCTCATCAGCAGTTTGACAAGTGCTGAGACTTCAACAGTGAAGATCAAGTGCTGAAGACTTCAACAGCTGAAGAACTAAAGTGCTGAAGTACAACAGCTGAAGAACACAAGTACTGAAGCTGAAAGACCAAAGTACTGAAGTACAACAGCTGAAGAGTTTACAAGTGCTGAAGATCAACAACTGATGTACAAAGTCTGAAGACAAAGACTGAAGACATCAGCTGATGATATCTACTGAAGTCATCAGCTGATGAAACATCTGAAGGTCAAAGTCTGAAGATCAAGTACTGAAGCCTCAGTAGTTTGTCACAACTGCTGAAGAGTACTTCTTTAGTAGTTTATCACAACTGCTGAAGAGTACTTCTTCAGTAGTTGTGATATCAGTAGTTTTATATTTCTAGTTTCAGTAGTTTTATGTTTTAGTAGTTTTGTAAAACGACTGAAGAGCTTGTTCTTTAGTCGTTGTAGTTTCAGTAGTTTCCAATCAGTAGTTTTATATTTTGTACTTAACACTCTGATATGTTCTCAGTAGTTGTGAACATTTCAGTAGTTTGTTAAGAGTTAGTTATTTTTGTATTAGATCTGCCAGTTGTCACTTTCCGTGATAACAACAGTGTTTGTTGCACTCTATATAAGGAGTGACAACCTATTGTAATAGTGTGAATGACGTGAATGAATGAATGATTTGATTAGAAACATTCCATATCTATAAACATTCCTTGAATCAGAAATATATTCTCTCGCTATAACCGTATGTGCTCTTAATGCATACAAGCATCGACTTCTTGCTACAATTTGTCTAATTCCTATTCTTATTCCGCTGCCTTTAACTCTAATACATCAAACTTGTGATCGCTGATCCTGTCAAATGGTATCAGAGCAGGTTAATCATTGATCGATCTAATAATTGATCATTGAAACTGCCATTCAAGATCTAAGTTTGATTGAATTAGCTTTTGTTTTTGCAAGAAACGGTTATAGAGATTGAATTTTTTGTATTTTTGGTCATTCATCCTGAGATCTTTTCTTGGTTTTCATTGAGTTGTTGTGGTCTGTGTAAAATTTTTAAAAGCTTGAATTAAATTGTTTCTGAACTAAAAATGACTACTCCCTCCAATGATCCTCACAATACTGGTTCCTCAACCAAGCCACCAATGCTGGTTAGGAATGAGTATAACATATGGCAAAGACGAATGCTCCATCACCTGTCTGTTAACAGCGCAGGTTGTTGGACATCAGTGGTACATGGTCCACACAAGCCTATGGTGAATAACCCAGAAACCAATCAAATGGTTCCGAAGAGGAGGTAGCAATACTCAGATGAGGATAAGAAGTTGCTTGAAATTGATGCAAAAGCCCATGGAATTCTGGCCATGGCATTGCCAAATGAAATCTATTCTGGGCTAATGCATCATGAAACTGCCCATGACCTCTGGAATGCCTTGAAAGAACAATTTGGAGGAACAGATGAGGTCTTGGCAAATAATAGAGAAATCCTCGCCCAACAATATGAGACATTTTCTCATAGAAAGGGTGAGACACTAACTCAACAATATGAGCGGTTCTCTTGTTTGATCTCTGAATTAAAAGTGGTCAAACTTGAGTACACTAATATCCAGATGAATAATAGATTTCTCAGATCACTGCCTGAGAGATGGGACACATATACTATTGTCCTACGCTCTAGTGCAAGTTTGGACAAACTATATCTCACCCAACTCCATGGGAAACTGCTCACGTTTGAGAGAGAGATAGAACAGAAGAGAAAACTGTCTTCATCTGGAAAGCTCGCTGAAGACTTTGTACCAGGCAACACTGCCTTGGTGGGTCATGAGTCAGAATATGTTTCATCTGAATGCCAGTATGATGAGCATATTAATTTCTCTTCAAGCACTTCTGATTCTGCATTTATGAGTGTTGATGGTCAGTTTACTGGGTGTAATAATGACAATCTATGCTTCATTATGGATGATCTCAAGGGGATTGTTGATGATGACTTAGAAGAGATGGATATTTTGAGCCAAATGGCCTTGATAAATATCAGATCTCAGAAGTTCTATAAAAGAACTGGAAGAAAATTCCCAGGACTCTCTGGCAAAACCAAAGTTGGTTTTGACAAGAGCAAGTTGAGGTGTCACAAATGCCAAAGGCTTGGACACTTTGCAAGAGAGTGTAGATCAACTGGATCTAACTCCACTGCACCCTTTGTGACTTTTCCTGGCAATAGTCAACAACACAAAGGGCAACATCCTGTCACTTCTAGTCATCATCCTCAACAACAATCTCCGGCATTTTTGTTCCTCAGGGTCAAATGCCATACCCGTACCCTTGTTATTACATGCCACAGTCAAATCAAGTTCAAGTTCCTATGGCACCACAACCTCATGCACTACCAGAACCTCAGCCATCCCAATCTCATCAACAAACTCAACCTCAACAACACAGCTTTTTCACCCCAGGAGTTGTTGACTGGAGCAGTTTACCAGATGACATGTCTGGTCATGACCAACTGTTCTCAGGTGCTGGTCAACATGGTGGTGACAGTCCTTTTGGGAATCTAGCTCTTATGGCTTTGGAGTCTGCTGATACTTCATTTTCTAATGCCTCTACACCTCAGGTATCACAGGTATCCTCTGAGGCAAAAGCCAATTATGTTCTGAACCATGCATAGCAGCATTTTCTTCCATTAGAGAAGCAAATGTAGCGCTAATTAATAAGAACATTGAGCTAGAACAAATAATTTCCAAAAACAAAGCTGAGTTTGAGTCTGTGCTTAAAGATAAAAATGATGAGATTTATAAACTGAATTGCCAAATAATTGATGATAAGGCTAGAGAAGAGGTACTTCTAGAGAAGTACAAAGATCTCAAAGAAACCCTTGCAGTTACCCAGGTAGAGTGTGATAGATGGGTACAATCATGCAAAGGTTTTGAAATGCTTCTTAGTAAGCAATCTGCTTCCAATGTGAAGTTTGGAATTGGTTACAATCACACTGCTCCACCTACAGATTTTACCCCAAGAGCAGAGGTAGAATCTGATGGTGAGAGTGATAACCAATCCATCACATCATGTGATCTACCTTCTGATACAGCATAATCAGAAGTAGCAGTCAACATCAAGCCCTCTTTGAACTTATCAGCTGATATTGATGGTTCAAATGCTGACACTCACATGATCAATGAGTTGATCAACTCAGGAGTTAATTCTGAAGGTCCTGAAAGGACAAGAGAGCAGGATTTAACACCTGAAGTTCAAACTTCAACTGCTGTCAGTACTGAAGAGAAGAAAACTGCCAGTAGAAAGAGTTTGAAGTCTACTAAAGAGGCAGTCAAGAAAGCAAACAATGCTTCCAAAGCATTGAGAACAAGTCTTCAGTTGCTTCACCCTCTTTAGTTGATGATCAACCTAAGATGAAGAAGAAACCATGTGAAGTAAGTGGTTTGTTCAATCATCTTACAGATGATTGTTGGTACAAAAGAGGTTCCAAACTCAAACAAAAAGAAGAAATTAATGAGAAAATGGTAAAAATAAAAACTTAGTTTGAGACCACATTTGTATCAACAACATCAAATCCTGTAACCCTTAAGTCCTCAAAGAAATCCAAAAAGGAAGGGGTTAAACATGTGACAGCTGAGAATGCTCAGAAGAAGAAGGGGCAACATAGGAACTTATGAAACTCCACTGGCAATGTGTCTGATGAGCTGAAAGCTTTGTCACAAAATCAGACACAGCTGGTTATGATGGTTCAACATCTGTTGGGTAGAGTTAACCAACTAGATGCTCCTATGTTGAAACCACAGAAAAGGAGGTCCAAGCCAAAGGACTCCTCTTCTACACCATCTTCTTCCTCTCAGGCTGTTGTTTCAGATAAACCTGTTAGTTTACCATCTATTGATGAGACCAGGCCCAAAACCAAATGGTTTGGGTCTCTAAAACTAACTGATTGTTTATTATTGCAGGATTCTTCAACATGCCAAAGTAGCATCTGGTATGTAGACAGTGGGGGATCTATGCACATGACTGGGAACAACTCTCTTCTTCATGACTACTCTCAAGGAAAGAAGGGATTTGTTTCTTTTGGCAATGATGCTAGGGGTTACATCATTGGTAAGGGCTTTGTCTCCAATGGAGAAATCAAATTTGATGATGTTAATCATGTGCAAAATCTCAAGTACAATCTCTTGAGTGTCAGTCAAATGTGTGATAAAGGCCATGTTGCTCTTTTCACCAGTCAAAACTGTAGGATTCTGTCATCCAAAGTTTTGCACTTGATTGACAAGGTGTTGGATGATCACACTCTCCTGAGAGCCAACAGGACAGGAAGAGTATATGCCTTAGATCTTTCCAAGAAAATAGATCTCAAAGGCAATCCTTGCCTATTTTCCAAAGCCTCTTCTCAAGAATCTAAACTGTGGCACAGAAGGCTTGGTCATGTTAATCTCAAAAACATGAATCAGCTTACCCACAATAGTTTAGTTAGAGGCTTACCAATAAAGGAGTTCCACTGTGATGAAACCTCCACTGCTTGTTAAAGGAAAACAACACAAAGTCTCATTCCCTCCTATTGAAGTGCCTAAGTCCACTGCCTGCTTGCAATTACTGCATATGGATCTATTTGGTCCTGTGAGAGTAATGAGCATGGCAAAGAAGAAATACTGTCTGGTAATTGTGGATGATTACTCCAGATTTGTATGGACTTTTTTCTACATTCAAAGGATGAGGCTGCTCAGAAGATTATTCACTTTGTGTTGTATATTGAGAAGCAGTATTCCCTTCCAGTCAAGTGTATTAGGAGTGACAATGGAACTGAGTTCAGAAATCATACACTTGATGACTTCTATCTTTCCAAGGGGATCAAAAGGCAGTTTAGCATCCCAAGGACTCCAGAACAAAATGGAGTAGTGGAGAGAAAGAACAGGACTCTCATTGAAGCTGCAAGGTCCATGCTGGCTGACTCAGGTTTGCCACTGACCTTTTGGGCTGAAGCTGTCAACACAGCTTGCTATGTGCAAAATAGAGTTTTAGTAAATCAGAGGTTGATGAAGACTCCATATGAAGTTCTCCATCATTTGGCTCCTCTGATTTCATTTTTCAAAGCATTTGGGTGTCCCTGTTTTATTCTCAACACAAAGGATCAACTCCATAAGTTTGATCCTAAGGTGGATGCAGGGTATTTTGTTGGTTATTCATCTACTTGCAAGGCATACAGAGTCTTCAACTGTAGAACAAAGATGGTTGAAGAGACTCTACATGTTAAGTTCAATGAATCTCCAAAGGACAAGATTCCACAAAGCCCTGTGGAGTTATTTGATTTGGACATACTGCAATATGTTCCCTATCAAACTCCTGTTGTTGCTCCTGTCAACAGTTCACCACCTGGTGGTACTGATGATGATGATGATGATTGCAGTACTCACCTCTTCAGGTTTAGTGATCAGCTGCCTGATTCAGCTAGACCTGATGTTCCTGTAGCTCCAGTAGCACCATCCACAACAAATGCTGATGAGATCTCTTCGAATTCAACTTCCTTTGAACTACCATCCACTGATTGGTTTCAAGGAAATGATTCACCATCACCATCTGTTACTGCTGAGCCTGCTACAAACACTTGCACAGATCTCATTGTGTATCAAGATCTGAAGAATCACCCTATGTCTCAAATCATTGGTGATATCACTGCTGGAGTATCAACAAGAAGTCAATTGTCAAATTTCTGCTTCTATGCTCTCTTCATCAGTCAGCAAGAGCCAAAGAATTATCACATTGCTTTAAAGGACAATGGATGGGTTGATTCCATGCAGCTTGAGCTTCTTTAGTTCAAGAAACAGCAAGTGTGGGAACTGTTCCTCTACCTCCAGGTAAGTGTGCAATAGGCACTAAATGGGTGTTTAGGAACAAAACTGATGAAAATGGGCTTATTGTTAAGAACAAGGCCAGACTGGTTGTTCAGGGGTTTGCACAAGAAGAAGGTATTGATTATGATGAAAACTTTGCCCCTGTAGCCAGACTGGAAGCAATTCGATTGTTTTTAGCTTATGCTGCTTATCAAAACCTTAAAGTTTTTCAAATGGATGTCAAAAGTGCATTTTTGTATGGAAAAATTAAAGAAGAGGTTTATGTATGTCAACCTCCAGGCTTTGAGGACAATAAACATCCTAATTGGGTGTATAAGCTTGATAAGGCTCTTTATGGGTTAAAACAAGCTCCTAGAGCCTGGTATGAGACATTATCAAACTTTCTTCTGGAAAATAAATCACTAGAGGCTCCATAGATAAGACTTTATTCATTAAGAAAGCTGGGCAACATAATCTACTTGTTCAAATTTATGTAGATGATATCATTTTTGCATCCTCTGATCCAAAGTTGTGTGATGCCTTTACAAAGTTGATGCAACAGAAGTTTGAAATGAGTGCCATGGGAGAATTACAATTCTTTCTGGGGTTGCAAATCAAACAAAAGGCTGATGGAATTTTCATTCATCAGTCCAAATACACAAAAGATCTTTTGCAAAAGTTTGATTTACAAAACTGTAAGCCCTGTTCTACCCCCATGTGCAGCACCACACAACTAGATACAGATCAGAAAGGTAAAGTGGTTGATGAAACACTTTACAGATGCATGATTGGGTCCTTGATGTATCTAACAGCTTCTAGACCAGATATTATGTTTGCTACATGTGTTTGTGCTAGATTTCAGGCTTCACCTAAAGAGTCTCATCTGATTGCAGTCAAGAGGATCTTTAGATATCTGCAAGGCACTCCATCTCTAGGTTTATGGTATCTACTGGACATTCTGGTAAATTAGTTGCTTTTTCTGACATTGACTATGCAGGGTGTAAGTTGACCAGGAAATCAACTTCTGGTGGATGTCAATTCCTAGGCAACTGCTTGATTTCTTGGCAGAGCAAGAAACAGACCTCAGTTGCTACATCAACTGCTGAAGCAGAGTACATTGCTGCTGCAAGTTGTACATCTCAGGTACTCTGGCTTCAAAACCAACTTTTGGATTATGGCATTACAGAGACTAAGACTCCAGTGTTAATGGATAGTGCTTCAGCTCTTTGCATTGTCAAAAATCCAGTCCAGCACTCTAGGAGCAAACATATAGATATCAGACATCATTTTATAAGGGATTGTTATGAAAAAGGTCTGATTGGTCCTAAGTTTGTGCCTAGTGCTGATGAGCTTGCAGACATTTTTACTAAGCCTTTGGATAGTTCAACTTTCCAAAACCTAGTGTTAAGGCTTGGTATGCTGCAGCTAGAATAAGTGACAACTACTGATGATCTTAGTAATAAGTACTGATGATCATTAGTAACTATGTCACATATAAGTACTGATGAGCTCTTTTACCCTCAGCAGTTTTATAACTACTAAAGGCTAAATGTCTCACAAGTACTGAAGTACTTCATCTGTTCTAAACTACTGATGTAGTTACAACTACTGATGCAGCTACAACTACTGCAATCAGTAAAAACAGATAAGTACTGATGTCCTATGAAACAACTGAAATCAGCCAAAAAGGCTGATGAATGTGTTGAGGACAGTATGAAACAGCTGACAAGCTAAGAATTGACGAAAACAGCTGAAGAGAACTTTCTCTTCAGTCGTTTCTACAACTGCTGTTTCATTCTAAACAACTGAAGCAAAACCATGTCTTCAGTAGTTTTATAACTACTGATGACTAATACCAAGTCTTCAGTTGTTTACAACAGCTGATGACAAAACCACTGTCCTCAGTAGTTTCATAACTACTGATGACAAACACCAAGTCCTCAGTTGTTTCAATCATCTGATGTCAAAAACCACGGTCTTCAGTAGTTTTCTAACTTTTGATGCCTAACACCACGACTTCAGCTGTTTCAACGTCTGAAAGGATAATACCATGTCAACGGTCGTTTAAAACTACTGATGACTAACACCACATCCTTCAGTCGTTATATTACCCGCACCCTATATATACCCCTAACCTAATCCTTCAATGCTTCATCTTCTTCAAACCTAACGTTCCTCTCCAAAACTTCCCTCCTCTCAATGGCGTCCATGCAAATTAAACCGCGACACAACTGTGTTGCCTACCTCACTAAATCGCCTATCTGGACTAAGTTCGATACTGCTATCGATCTTATGGTTCAGTCCCAATACAATACGGCATTTCTTCTGAATCCCATACTACATGCCGAATCCCTTCAACAATTTTGGATGAACGTTACTATTACCACTGGGGAGAACAACACACCATCTCTCCAGTCGGTCGTCAACAACAAAGAAGTAGTCATCACTCCTGCAATAATCCGCCAAATTCTTCATCTGAATGATGGTAGTTCTCCTGCTGGATATCCGAATGATGCTAGTTTCAGTAGTTTTATGTTTCAGTAGTTTTGTAAAACGACTGAAGAGCTTGTTCTTCAGTCGTTGTAGTTTCAGTAGTTTCCAATCAGTAGTTTTATATTTTGTACTTAACACTCTGATATGTTCTCAGTAGTTGTGAACATTTCAGTAGTTTGTTAAGAGTTAGTTATTTTTGTATTAGATCTGCCAGTTGTCACTTTCCGTGATAACAGCAGTGTTTGTTGCACTCTATATAAGGAGTGACAACCTATTGTAATAGTGTGAATGACGTGAATGAATGAATGATTTGATTAGAAACATTCCATATCTATAAACATTCCTTGAATCAGAAATATATTCTCTTGCTATAACCGTATGTGCTCTTAATGCATACAAGCATCGACTTCTTGCTACAATTTGTCTAATTCCTATTCTTATTCCGCTGCCTTTAACTCTAATACATCAAACTTGTGATCGCTGATCCTGTCAAGTTGCCATGGTTGAGGTCTTAATGATGTAATCACTTGTAGAAGTGAGAGCCTCTTCCATATGGACATCCTGAACAAGTTCAGGAGTGTCCACCTCAGTTGTAGGTGACTGATGTGGGATAGATGTAGCAGACTCAGGAGTATTCATCTCTTTGAGTAGGGGAAAAGAAGAGATACTCATTATACTCACTGAAACCTAGATCTTCATCAGTATAGAAGTCAAGGTTAGGAATTGGTTGGTTGAGACCTATAGGCTGGGGATAGTAACTGTCCCCTGAAGGTTGATCACTTGAGTGTTGAGACTCAGAGTGATGGCTTAAAGCAGTAGGGCTAATGAGCTCATCAGGTTGAGCATGAGGAACCTCAACACTGATTCTAGAAAAGATGGGAGTGGTCTGCTCCTCAAGAGAAGTGGGAGCTCCACTATCCACTTCTTCCTGTATGGGTGAGTATATAGGGGCCTCCACAGACTGAATAGTCTGAGCAGGGGTTCGTTTGGATTTTCTTTGGTAGGTGATGGAGATTTGAGGCTGTGTAGGTGGTTGGAGAGTAGCAGGTATGGGTTCAACACTAGCTTGTGCTGCTAGGTTGTCACCTTGAGCAATGAGCTCTTTGGGACTAGGGCTGTTTCTACCCCATAGAATCCAACAGTGGACTTTCTCAATGTTTTAAAGATGCCTGGCTTCATCTGTCCCAATTTAAGAATGTTACCTGTTTCCCTTAACTGTGAGCCCAGTTCACAGTTAAGAATGTACTGGACATATCTAGGAAACATGTAATATTCTAAGGAGTCTAAATTAGCAAGCAAATTTGTATAAACAAACTAAGAGTACCTGAATTTTACCCCTTGAACCATTCCATGGACTATAAAGGAGAGATCTTCAGGAATTTGTTCCCATCCACCATGCTTGTTTGATAAGCTGTGAATGACCACATGGAGCAGGAATCTCCATTTGGATGAGACATTCCCTTTCCTGAAAGTCTTTACAGAAAAATCTCCCTCATACCCCATCTGCGCAAAGGAATGATTTACAGCTTCCTTTGGGAAGAACACCTCACCTTCTTCATCATCCAGCTGAAGATGTCGGTTGATGATGGCCGGAGTGATGAAGATTGTTCTCCCCTGCACTGTGGCAGACAGTGCCTTCTCCCCATCCATAATGACCTCTTGGCAGGTCTTCCAGAATTCAAGCAACTGATCCTCATTGAGTGGAGGATCAATGGTCAGGGAGGTGAAGTAGTTCGACAGAGACAAGAAACGACAAATCTTTGAGAAATGAGGATCTTTCTCAGAGCATAACAGAGCAACTTGATTGTGTTGTCTGTGTAGCTTCATGGTAAAGGTGGGATCATTTCTATGAGCAAAGTTGGCCATTGTGAGGTAGCTTAAGAACGAAGGAAGAAGAAAGAAATAAATTTTAGAGAGGGTTTTTAGGTTTGGAGGAAGAACAGATGATAGAAAGAGGGGGAAACCGTTGGGTTTATATGTGAGAGGGATTTCAGATAAAGTTTAATGAAAGAGAATAAATTTTGAAATCCCGATATCGGTCCCACCTCTAAAAAAGTAGTTTACTTTTTGCTCAAAAAGTAGTTTTCTTGGAAGTCAAAAAGCTTCTGAAGGTTAATTATCTTCGGAAGTTTTAATGAAAAAGCTTCCGAAGCTAAAATGACTTTAGAAGAATTTCCTGAGAGTATTTGATGATTTTGCTTCGGAAGAAAAAATTAAGACTTGAATGCTTTGTATAGAGATCAACAAAGCTTCCGAGAGTTAATTTTTGCTTCGGAAGAAAAAGGTCCTCGAAAAGAAGTAAGTGTCTAAGATAACTATATAAGCTTTGGAAGATCAAATTGAAATTTCTTCCGAAGGTAAATTTCTTAGACAGCTAAATATTTTGAAGGTATATTTTTCTTCCGAAGTTAAAATGCATAACTTCCGAAGTATAAAATCATCAATTAGTCTAAGGAAAGTCTTCATAGAAAGAGTTTTTTAATCCAAGAAAAACATGAGCTTATGAAGATGATGGACTAGACAACTTAGAACACACAATTTTTAAGAAATAATAAGAATTAGTTTTACGAAAAAATTTACTCAAGGTTGATCATCCCAATAGTTGATATTAGATATTTAAATCTTTGCTCATCAAAAGCTTTTGTAAACAAATCAGCATATTGTTCATCTGTGTGAACCTTGACTAGTTTAATTAATCCCTTTTCATAATTATCTCTTATTAGATGATACCTGATATTGATGTGCTTTGTCCTTCAGTGCTGCACAGGGTTCTCTGTAATTGAGATAGCACTATTGTTGTCTATGTGGGTTGGAGTCTCCTTAAAATTTAACCCATAGTCTAGCATTTGATTCTGAATCCAAAGCACTTGAGCACAACAACTAGCGGCAACAATGTATTCAGCTTCAGCAGTTGATGCAGAGACACAAGATTGTTTCTTGCATTGCCATGAGACAACCCTTCCACCAAGAAATTGACATCCCCCAGATGTAGACTTTGCAGTCATATTGCAACCACCATAATCACTATCTGTATAAGCATACAAATTGAAGTCAAAATTCTTAGGATACCACAGACCAACTGTTGATGCACCTTTGAGGTATCTTAGAATCCTTTTGACAGTGATAAGATGAGACATCTTAGGGTTGGCTTGATATCTTGCACATATGCATGTAACAAACATGATATCAAGCCTACTAGCAGTAAGATACATAAGAGACCCAATCATAGCCCTGTATAAGTGTTCATCTACACACTCCTGCTCAAGATCAGGACCAAGGGAGTGGTTTCTTGCTATGGGTGTCTTAGCAATCTTACAGTCAGTCATATTGAACCTTTTGAGTATGTCTTGAACATACTTTGACTGACTTATGAAGATGCCATCTTCAACTTGCTTCACTTGAATCCCAAAAAGAAATTGAGTTCCCCCATGGCACTCATTTCAAATCTGTCTTTCATCAGCTTCTCAAAGTCTTTGCAGAGCTTTGGATTAGTTGAACCAAAGATGATGTCATCCACATATACTTGAACTAGCAATATGTCTTTTCCTTGTCCTTGATGAAGAGAGTTCCATCTATAGTACCTCTCCTGTATCCATGTTTACAGAGATACTCAGACAGTGTCTCATACCACTTCCTGGGTGCCTGATGCAGCCCATAGAGAGCTTTGTCAAGCTTGCAGACATAATCAGGATGATATGGATCTACAAAACCAGGTGGCTATTTGACATAAACCTTTTCATCTATCACTCCATATAAAAAGGCACATTTCACATCAAGTTGAAATACCTTGAAGTTCTGGATGCAGCAAATGCCTGGAATATCCTAACAGTTCTAATCTTGCCACTGGAGCAAAGACATCAGTGTAGTCAATCCCTTCTTCTTGTGTGTATCCTTGAACAACCAGTCTAGCTTTGTTCTTGATGATGATACCTCTATCATCTTCTTGTTCCTAAACACCCATTTGGTTCTATGGTAGTCTTCCCAAAAGGAAGAGGACAAAGGTTTCAAACTTTCTGTCTTTGAATTGAAGCAGCTCTTGTTGCAGGCTTCAACCCACTTCCATCCTTTAGAGCATCCTCAACTTCTTTGGCTCTATCGGGATAGAAAACAAGAGTGAAGACAAACATTTGCTTCATGGGTTTGTCCTCTTGTCTTTACCCCGGAGACAACATCTCCAATGATGTTTGTGGTAGGATGAGACTTGTGGATCCTAAGCTGAGGAATCACAACAAGTTGTTGAGAAAGATCTAAATAGAAAAATTTAGATCTGGCATAGATGTTCTCCCACCACATCAGCACACTTTTCAAGTGAAACTTGATCCAAGCAGTGTGTGACATCATGATGTTCTCATATGGTGTGGTTAGGGCATCAAGAAATCTGGTCACTGTCACCATCACATGTTTCCTTCCACAGTTAAGGTGTTCTATCTGGTTTTGTAGAGTCTCTGAGGGGATTTGAAGGCATACCAGATGTATCAGCTGAATTGTCATTGTTGTGCTGATAAAACCTCATTTGCAGAAGTAGTTCCAACTGGAGTTGAAGATGTATGACTTGAAGGTCTTCCTATCTCAAATCTTGGGTCAGGATTTAGGATCAGTGATCTATGTTTGATTGATTGAAGAGTATTGCAGCGGAATTCAAACAATGAATTAGTCGATTCAGAACAACAAAACGATATTCAATAAGAACAAAGACGGTTATAGAGAGAGAGAATATCTGCAAATATATTTCATTCAATATTCGCTTTCGTGGTAACAGAATGTCACAATTATAATTAGGTCGACACCTCTTATATATGAGATGTGACGTCTGCTGATGTCACTTGATAGTGACATCTAACAGATTTATTACAATTGAAACACAACTACTGAAGATGTCAAAACAGCTGACATCTTTTACAAAAAGTTCTAAGTGTTATCAGTTGTTATAACTACTGAAATATAAAACTACTGAAACTACAACGACTGAAGAACAAGCTCTTCAGTCGTTTTACAAAACTACTGAAACTAGAAATATAAAACTACTGATATCACAACTACTGAAGAAGTACTCTTCAGCAGTTGTGACAAACTACTGAGGCTTTAGTACTTGATCTTCAGACTTTGACCTTCAGATGTTTCATCAGCTGATGACTTCAGTAGATATCATCAGCTGATGTCTTCAGTCTTTGTCTTCAGACTTTGTACATCAGTTGTTGATCTTCAGCACTTGTAAACTCTTCAGCTGTTGTACTTCAGTACTTTGGTCTTTCAGCTTCAGCACTTGTGTTCTTCAGCTGTTCAGCTTTAGTACTTGTGTTCTTCAGCTGTTCAGCTTCAGTACTTGTGTTCTTCAGCTGTTGAAGTCTTCAGCACTTGATCTTCAGCTGTTGAAGTCTTCAGCACTTGTCAAACTGCTGATGAAGCTTTCAGCAGTTGTTGTGATACCATGTGGGACTTAGAGGTTTTCTGATCTTGGCTCATTGGTTCTTTTGGTCCAACAAACTCCCCCTGAACCAATGCAGCCAAAACCTCTAAATTATTTATTATCCCACTTATTGTTGGCAAAATGTTGGTCTTTTTCCTTCTTGATCAGTAGAGAGGATGACCCATGTAAGCTCTGGCCTGGGAAGAAATCTCAGATATTTTTTGGCAGGGTATGAATGGGAACTCTATTTTGGGGAACTGGACACAGAGTTGTTATCCCATTCATGAGATTTACTTCCCCATAATGAGTCTGTATGACTCTCAAACATAGGCCTCAAGGAGAACAACTTGTTCCTCCTTGGAGAGTTCTTCTACTCCTCCTTCGAAGAAGAACTCTGGACCATAGTACTCAGATAAGTACTTCATGGTCCTGCCATTTTTCAGCTCCACTGTAGTTACCTCCCTATAGACAAATTCATCAGGATGGGTGCCTTCAAGGAGTAACTGGAGCTCATTCTTCTGGATGTCTTCAAGCTTTTTATATAAGAACCCCTTTTTGATCATCTTGTTTTCCAGTAAAGCTTGAGGGGTCATCTTTGCTTGATGAGCTTTCTTGAATTCATCCATGATTTCCCAAGGTGTGACTACAATGGCCAACATGATGGTAGAATCTATTGTTTTTCTAACCTGGCCATTGTATCTGTGTGGAATAGTTCTTTTATGGATTCTAGAACTCACCCTGGGGTCTGGCCATACTCTCACTCTCTCCTTCTGATACTGAAAAGTGTGCCTGAGAGTGTACAGCCTTTGAGCATGCCCTTTCATGGCTTGAATAGATGATGACTGAGGAAATTCCTTGTCAACCATCTTCAGTAGTTGCTCATCATGCTGTTTCTGCTGTTCTTCATCTTCTATCTTGACTCTGACCATTCCCTTTGAGAGTCAGGTGTGATCATGGGTTGACTTCTGGGTTTTGGTAGCTTTAGAACAGCAGAGAGTGGCAGACTATCATCTTCATCCTCTTCTTCTTCTTCGTCTTCCATCCTCAGCACCCTTCTCCTCCTTCTAGGTGCATCACTGGATGATGGTTGGTTGGTAAGGAATTGGTTTTGAAGAATGAGGATGTTTGGATTTGGCTTAGAGATTGGTTGGAGATTTGAGGGGTAGGCTGTGTTTGAGTGGGTGGAAGGGAAGGTTGATCCAGCATCTTTGTAGTAAGTTTCACCTTTGTAAGTTAGCCATTTCCAACCTTTTACCAGCCCCAGCCTCATCAAGGGCTTCAACAATAATCCCCTTGTGGAATTGCTCAGACAGACAGATTCTGGTGGCTATAGCCAGAATACTGTCCCTGGTCCACGCGCGAATCTCCATTAAAGATCTTCCTAAGTATTTTGCAATGAAGCGGATCATGATCTCCAATCTCTCTTTTTCAAGAGCATCATACCCAGCCCATCGGGTTTGAATCTCTTGCACTTCCAACCTTCTGATCTCACTATCCAATGTGGCTGTATCAAACCTTGCCTGAGAGTTGTTAAATTTTTTATCCATGGATCGGCTGTGTGTAGTGTCAGCTTCTTTTACCAGCTCTTCCAAGGATTTGTCTTCAGTAGGTTGATCTCAGCACTTTTCTTTCGCTTGTAAGTGAGCAGTGGTTTCTTTTCTTTCTCCCCCTCTTGGGCTTGCTTCTCTTCCTTCTCTTCCTCTGTTCTTTTCCTCTTCTTTTCTTTCACTGCAGTACTCTCCCCTTTTTGGATGCATTGGAGGAAGGGGTTTGTACCGCAGAAAGTGTCTTTTGCACAGCAGCATCAATCAAGGGTTGTAAAGTTGAGGAAAGCCTCTCATCAATGGCTTTAGTCAAAATATCAGTGATTATGGTGTGATGAGAGGGAGGGAATTTTGAAGTACAACACCTATTTGCTCAGGAGGGTTCTGTTCCTGAGAAATAGGGCCTGAAGCAGAGGCAGGTGGTTGAGTTTGGAGTGGCTCAGTGTTTGGGGAACCTTCAACTGAAGGTGCCATCTGTGGGTTGGTGGAGGCAGATGGTCTTTCTCCTTGTGAGAGTTGGTCGAGTAGGTTTTGCAGCCTACTGACTTTCTCTTCAAGGATTGTGTTCTGGGCAAGAACATCATAGAAAAAGCCCAGGTCATCATCAGCCGAAGCTGAATCACCTGACCTCTGCTTAGAGCAGGATTTACATGCACTGGGTGTAGACCAGTTGTTGCATGTGCCCCTTTTGCTTGGTACTAGGGACTTCCAGCCTCAGGACAATGTCCATCATCAGCTGTTGCCTCTAGTGAGGTCTTAGCAATGTTACCAGCCTCATTCTGATCATGTGCTGATTCAGAAGAGGTGGCAGCCTCACTAGATATTCTAATCTCCTTATCTACACAGGAGATAGAAGTGGTAAACCCCTGTGCTGTGGGTTCTCAATTGCACTGTGTTCCTCCCCCTCAATTGTAGAGGTGTTCCCAGTAGTAAGTGGTTTCTGGGGAGGGGGTGAGGAGTGCAGTTGAGTCAGCACTTGTGCAACTATTAAAGTTGGGCTGTGAGGGGCGGTTGTATGGGGTGAAGGGATAGAAGCAGTGTGCACCTGGGGAGGTGGTGCTCTTCAATGGCAATCCCCTCAAGTGAGGAAGATCCCAGATGTGTAGGTACCCCTTGTGTGGTTGCTGCAGGCTCCTGTTGAGAGGAATCCTGAGCGGCTATGGCTGGAAGAGTCCTTATATCCACTAGGGGGTTGGACCAGTGGATATCTCCTGCGTTTGTGTTGCAGGGGCATCCTCAGGGGACTCATTCCCTGAGTAGCCGTTTTGGGTTTCTTTTTGGTGGGTTTGGTGGGGACTTTTGATTTGGAGGTGGTGGCTGTGGGTTCCAGCTGCGTGGGTTTGCGCAGCTTGGCAGCCAATTTGAGTGTCTGGTCAGAGTTGTGCCGGGAGTATACTTCCGGCAGAACAGCCGTAGCAGGGACTCCCAAGCCAACAAGTCCCTCAGCATAAGCTGGTTTGTAATGATGGCCATTATGAACCGTGGATATAGTATCCAACGGTTACAGTTAGTTTTTGAGCCATATCCTTGAGCTCCGAAAATATTATTTCTGAAAAGTTTAACGGTTGTTGCTCAAGAATAGAATACATTACCTGCTGCCACTTTGTCGACATTTGATCCCAAGACGAAGTCTTAGAAGCCAAACATACATTCACCATGTGAAAAATTAGGCGTTCAGCGTCATGGAAGTGTTTCTTCATGATAGTGGAGGCACTGAGATTGCCTTGATATCCATGTTGGGCAAAGGATAGATCTGTGGTGCCCTTGGGATATCCAGCAGGAGAAATAGCATCATCCAGAGAAGAATTTGGCGGATTATTGCAGGAGTGATGACCACTTCTTTGTTGTTAACGACCGACTGGAGAGATGGTGTGTTGTTCTCCCAGTGGTAATAGTAACGTTCATCCAAAATTGTTGGAGGGATTCGGCATGTAGTATGGGATTCAGAAGAAATGCCATTTTGTATTGGGACTGAACCATAAGATCGATAGCAGTATCGAACTTAGCCCAGACAGGCGATTTAGTAAGGTAGGCAACACAGTTGTGTCGCGGTTTAATTTGCATGGACGCCATTGAGAAGAGAGAAGTTTTGGAGAGGAACGTTAGGTTTGAAGAAGATGAAGCATTGAAGGATTAGGTCAGGGATATTTATAGGGTACGGGTAAGAAAACGACTGAAGGATGTGGTGTTAGTCATCAGTAGTTTTAAACGACTGTTGACATGGTATTATCCTTTCAGACGTTGAAACAGCTGAAGTCGTGGTGTTAGGCATCAGAAGTTAGAAAACTACTGAAGACCGTGGTTTTGACTTCAGATGATTGAAACAACTGAGGACTTGGTGTTTGTCATCAGTAGTTGTGAAACTACTGAAGACAGTGGTTTTGTCATCAGCTGTTGTAAACAACTGAAGACTTGGTATTAGTCATCAGTAGTTATAAAACTACTGAAGACATGGTTTTGCTTCAGTTGTTTAGAATGAAACAGCAGTTGTTGAAACAACTGAAGAGAAAGTTCTCTTCAGTAGTTGTCGTCAATTCATAGCCTTTCAGCTGTTTCATGCTGTCCTCAACACTTACTCATCAGACTTTGCATGATTTTCAGGTGTTTCATAGGACATCAGTACTTATCTGTTTATACTGATTTCAGTAGTTGTAACTACATCAGTAGTTTTAACTACATCAGTAGTTTGGAACAGATAAAGTACTTCAGTACTTGTGAGGCATTTAGCCATCAGTAGTTATAAAAACTACTGAAGGAAAAGGACTCATCAGTACTTATATGTGACATGGGTACCAATGATCATCAGTAATTACTACTGAAATCATCAGTAGTTGTCACTTATTCTAGCTGCAGCATACCAAGCCTTACACAAGGTTTTGGAAAGTAGAACTATCCAAAGGCTTAGTAAAAATATCTGCAAGCTCATCAGCACTAGGCACAAACTTAGGATCAATCAGACCTTTTTCAAAACAATCCCGAATAAAATGATGTCTGATCTCTATATGTTTGGTCCTAGAGTGCTGGACTGGATTTTTGACAATACACAGAGCTGAAGCACTATCCATTAACAATGGAGTCTTAGTCTCTGTAATGCCATAATCCAGAAGTTGGTTCTGAAGCCAGAGTACCTGAGAGGTGCAACTTGCAGCAGCAATGTACTCGGCCTCAGCAGTTGATGTAGCAACAGATGTTTGTTTCTTACTCTGCCAAGAAATCAAACAGTTGCCTAGGAATTGACAACCACCAGAAGTTGACTTTCTAGTTAACTTGCACCCTGCATAGTCACTATCTGAAAAAGCAACTAATTTGCAAGAGTGTCCAGTGGAATACCATAAACCCAGAGATTGTGTACCTTGCAAATATCTAAAGATTCTCTTGACTGCAATCAAATGAGACTCTTTAGGAGCAGCCTGAAATCTAGCACAAACACATGTAGCAAACATAATATCTGGTCTAGAAGCTGTTAGATACATCAAGGACCCAATCATACATCTGTAAAGCGTTTCATCAACAGCTTTACCTTTCTGATCAGCATCCAGTTGTGTGGTGTTGCACATGGGAGTAGAACAGGGCTTACAGTTTTGTAAATCAAACTTATTCAAAAGATCTTTTGTATATTTTGACTGATGAATAAAGGTTCCATCAGCCTTTTGTTTGATTTGCAAGCCTAGAAAGAACTGTAATTCTCCCATTGCACTCATTTCAAACCTCTTTTTCATTAATGTTGTAAAATCATCACACAACTGGGGATCAGAGGATGCAAAAATAATATCATCAACATAAATCTGAACAAGTAGCTTATGCTGATCCACCTTCTAATAAACAAAGTTTTATCAATGGAGCCTCTAGTGAAATTATTCTTAAGAAGAAAAGTAGAGAGTGTCTCATACCAGGCTCTAGGAGCTTGTTTCAACCCATAAAGAGCCTTATCAAGTTTGTACACCCATTCAGGATGTTTATTATCCTCAAAGCCTGGTGGTTGACACACATAACTTCTTCCTTTATTTTACCATATAAAAATGCACTTTTAACATCCATTTGAAAAACTTTAAGATTGTGGAATGCAGCATAGGCTAAGAACAATCTGATTGCCTCTAGTCTGGCTACAGGGGCAAAGGTTTCATCATAATCAATACCTTCTTCTTGTGAAAACCCCTGTACAACCAGTCTAGCCTTGTTCTTAACAATAAGCCCATTTTCATCGGTTTTATTCCTAAACACCCATTTAGTGCCTATTGCACACTTACCTGGGGGAAGAGGAACAAGTTCCCACACTTGCTGTTTCTTGAACTGAAGTAGCTCAAGCTGCATAGCTTCAACCCATCCATTGTCTCTCAAAGCAACATGGTAGTTCTTTGGCTCTAGCTGACTGATGAAGAGAGCATAGAAGCAGAAGTTAGACAATTGACTTCTGGTTGAAACACCAGCATTGATATCACCAATAATCTGAGACATGGGGTGATTCTTCAGTTCTTGATAAACAATGAGATCTGTGCAAGTGTTTGTAGAACCTTCAGCAGCAGCAGATGTTGATGTAGACTCTTGAAACCAAGAATTTGATGGTAACTCAAAAGATGTAGAGGAAACAGAGATCTCATCAGCATTTGTTGTGGATGGAACTGCTGAAGCTACAGGAACATCAAGTTTAGCAGACACAGGCAGTTGGTCACTAAACTTGAATAGGTGAGTATTGATATTATCATCATCATCATCAATACCACCAGGTGGAAGACATGCTGCAGAAGATGATTGAGCCACAGGATCTGCAACAGCTGGAGGTTGATAAGGAACATATTGCAGTATGTCCAAATCAAACAACTCCACAGGGTTTTGTGGAATCTTGTCCAAAGGAGATTCATTAAACTTCACATGCAGAGTCTCTTCAACTATCTTTGTTCTGCAGTTGAAGACTCTGTATGCCTTGCAAGTAGATGAATAACCAACAAAATACCCAGCATCCACCTTAGGATCAAATTTATGGAGTTGATCCTTTGTGTTGAGAATAAAACAGGGACATCCAAATGCTTTGAAAAATGAAATCAGAGGAGCCAAATGATGGAGAACTTCATATGGAGTCTTCATCAACCTCTGATTTACTAAAACTCTATTCTGCACATAGCAAGCTGTGTTGACAGCTTCAGCCCAAAAGGTCAGTGGCAAACCAGAGTCAGCCAGCATGGACCTTGCAGCTTCAATGAGGGTCCTGTTCTTTCTCTCCACTACTCCATTTTGTTCTGGAGTCCTTGGGATGCTAAACTGCCTTTTGATTCCCTTTGAGAGATAGAATTCATCAAGTGTATGATTCCTGAATTCAGTTCCATTATCACTCCTGATACACTTGACTGAAGGGAATACTGCTTCTCAATATACAACACAAAGTTAATAACTTTCTGAGCAACCTCATCCTTTGAATGTAGAAAGAAAGTCCATACAAATCTGGAGTAATCATCCACAATTACCAGACAGTATTTCTTCTTTGCCATGCTCATCACTCTCACAGGACCAAATAGATCCATATGCAGTAATTGCAAGCAGGCAGTGGACTTAGGCTCTTCAATAGGAGGGAATGAGACTTTGTGCTGTTTCCTTTTAAACAAGCAGTGCAGGTTTCATCACAGTGGAACTCCTTTATTGGTAAGCCTCTGACTAAACTATTGTGGATAAGCTGATTCATGTTTTTGAAATTAACATGACCCAGCCTTCTGTGCCACAGTTTAGATTCTTGAGAAGAGGCTTTGGAAAATAGGCAAGGATTGCCTTTGAGATCTATTTTCTTGGAAAGATCTAAGGCATACACTCTTCCTGTCCTGTTGGCTCTCAGGAGAGTGTGATCATCCAACACCTTGTCAATCAAGTGCAAAACTTTGGATGACAGAATCCTACAGTTCTGACTGGTGAAAAGAGCAACATGGCCTTTATCACACATTTGACTGACACTCAAGAGATTGTACTTGAGATTTTCCACATGATTAACATCATCAAATTTGATTTCTCCATTGGAGACAAAGCCTTTACCAATGATGTAACCCCTAGCATCATTGCCAAAAGAAACAAATCCCTCTTTCCTTGAGAGTAGTCATGAAGAAGAGAGCTGTTCCCAGTCATGTGCATAGATCCCCCACTGTCTACATACCAGATGCTACTTTGGCATGTTGGAGAACCCTGCAAAAATAAACAATCAGTTAGTTTTAGAGACCCAAACCTTTTTGGTTTTGGGCCTGGTCTCATCAATAGATGGTAAACTAACAGGTTTATTTGAAACAACAGCCTGAGAGGAAGAAGATGGTGAAGAAGAGGAATCCTTTGGCTTGGATCTCCTTTTCTGTGGTTTCAACATAGGAGCATCTAGTGGTTAACTCTACCCAACAGATGTTGAACCATCATAACCAGCTGTGTCTGATTTTGTGATAAAGCTTTCAGCTCATCAGACACATTGCCAGTGGAGTTTGATAAGTTCCTATGTTGCACCTTCTTCTTCTGAGCACTCTCAGCTGTCACCTGTTTAACCCCTTCCTTTTTGGATTTCTTTGAGGACTTAAGGGTTACAGGATTTGATGTTGCTGATACAAATGTGGTCTCAAACTCAGTTTTCATTTTTACCATTTTCTCTTTAATTTCTTCTTTTTGTTTGAGTTTGGAACCTCTTTTGTACCAGCAATCATCTGTAAGATGATTGAACAAACCACACTTCACATGGTTTCTTCTTCATCTTAGGTTGATCATCAACTAAAGAGGGTGAAGCAACTAGAGACTTGCTCTTCAATGCTTTGGAAGCATTGTTTGCTTTCTTGACTGCCTCTTTAGTAGTCTTCAAACTCTTTCTACTGACAGTTTTCTTCTCTTCAGTACTGACAGCAGTTGGAGTTTGAACTTCAGGTGTTAAATCCTGCTCTCTAGTCCTTTCAGGACTTTCAGAATTAACTCCTGAGTTGATCAACTCATTGATCATGTGAGTGTCAGCATTTGAACCATCAACATCAGCTGATGTTCAGAGAGGGCTTGATGCTGACTGCTACTTCTGATTGTGCTGTATCAGAAAGTAGATCACATGATGAGATGGATTGGTTATCACTCTCACCATCAGATTCTACCTCTGCTCTTGGAGTAAAATCTGTAGGTGGAGCAGTGTGATTGTAACCAATGCCAAACTTCACATTGGAAGCAGATTGCTTACTAAGAAGCATTTCAAAACCTTTGCATGATTGTACCCATCTATCACACTCTACCTGGGTAACTGCAAGGTTTCTTTGAGATCTTTATACTTCTCTAGAAGTATCTCTTCCCTAGCCTTATCATCAGTTATTTGGCATTTCAGTTTGTAAATCTCATCATTTTTATCATTAAGCACAGACTCAAATTCAGCTTTGTTTTTGGAAATTATTTGTTCTAGCTCAATGTTCTTGTTGATTAAAGCTACATTTGCTTCTCTAATAGATGCAAATGCTGCTATGCATGTGTCAGAACATAATTTGGCTTTTGCCTCAGAGGATACCTGTGATACCTTTGGTGTAGAGGCATTAGAGGATGAAGTATCAGCAGAATCCAAACATAAGAGCTAGATTTCCAAATGGACTGTCACCACCATGTTGACCAGCACCTGAGAACAGTTGTTCATGACCAGACATCATCTGGTAAACTGCTCCAGTCAACAACTCCTGGGGTGAAGAAGCTGTGTTGTTGAGGTTGAGTTTGTTGATGAGATTGGGAAGGCTGTGGTTCAGGCAATGCTTGTGGTTGTTGTGCAATTGGAGCTTGAACAGAATTTGGTTGAGGCACATAATAGCAGGGATAAGGATATGACATTTGACCCTGGGGAACAAAGTATGCAGGAGATCTAGGATGTGAATAATGACCAGAACCAGCAGGATGTTGCCCTCTGTTTTGTGGACTAGTACTAGGAAAAGTCACAAAGGGTGCAGAAGAGTTAGATCCAGTTGATCTACACTCTCTTGCAAAGTGTCCTAGCCTTTGGCATTTGTGACACCTCAACTTACTCTTGTCAAAACCACTTTGGTTTTGCCAGAGAGTCCAGGAAATTTCCTGCCAGTTCTCTTGTAGAACTTCTGAGATCTGATATTAATCAGTGCCATCTGGCTCAGAATATCCATCTCTTCTAGATCATCATCAGCTATTCCTTTCAGATCATCCATGATGAAGCATAAATTGTCACTATTACTGCCAGAATGACTCTCAATACCAACAAATGCATGATCAGAACTATTTGAAGAGAAATCTATATGCTCATCATAATTGCTTTCAGATGCAGCATATTCTGACTCATGACCAACCAAGGCAGTATTGCCTGGTACAAAGTCATCAGTGAGCTTTCCTGATGAGGACAGTTTCCTCTTCTGCTCTATCTCTCTTTCAAATGTAAGCAGTTTCCCATGAAGTTGGGTGAGAGATAGGCCTTCTAGATTTGCACTGGAGCGTAGGACAATAGTGTATGTGTCCCATCTCTCAGGCAGTGATCTGAGGAATCTGTTGTTCATCTGGCTATTGGTGTATTCCTGTTTCACCATTTTCAGCTCAGATATCAAGCAGGAAAAGCGCTCAAACTGTTGAGTCAGTGTCTCACCCTTTCTATGAGAGAATGTCTCATATTGTTGGGCAAGGATCTCTCTATTGTTTGCTAAGACCATCATCATGCCACCGAATTGTTCCTTCAGGGCATTCCAGAGATCATGAGCAGTTTCATGATGCATAAGCCCTGAATAGATTTCATTAGGCAGTGCCATGGCCAGAATTCCATGGGCTTTAGCATCAATCTCAAATAGTTTCCGATCTTCATCAGAGTATTGTTCCTTCTTCTTCGGAACCATTTGATTGGTTTCCGGATTGTTCACCATAGGCTTATGTGGTCCATGTACCACAGATGTCCAACAACCTGAACTGTTAACAGACAGGTGATGAAGCATTCTTCGTTGCCATATGTTATACTCGGTCCTAACCAGCATCGGAGGCTTGGTTGAGGAACCGGTATTGTGAGGATCATTAGAAGGAGTCGTCATCTCAGATTCAATCAAATTCAGTTAAGCTAAAAAGATTTAGAACAAAACGCAACAACCAATTGAACCAGAAGATCTCAAAATAAATGAACGAAAGCGGACAGAAATTCAATAATCTATAACCAGTTCTTGCAAATACGCTAATTCAATCAAACACAGATATCAATTAGCAGTTTCAATGATCATTGTTAGATCGATCAATGATTAACCTGCTCTGATACCACTTGTTAGGATCAGTGATCTATGTTTGATTGATTGAAGAGTATTGCAGCGGAATTCAAACAATGAATTAGTCGATTCACAAGAACAAAACGATATTCAATAAAGAACAAAGACGGTTATAGAGAGAGAGAATATCTGCAAATATATTTCATTCAATATTCGCTTTCGTGGTAACAGAATGTCACAATTATGATTAGGTCGACACCTCTTATATAAGAGATGTGACGTCTGCTGATGTCACTTGATAGTGACATCTAACAGATTTATTACAACTGAAACACAACTACTGAAGATGTCAAAACTGACATCTTCTTACAAAAAGCTAATGTTTTCAGTTGTTATAACTACTGAAATATAAAACTACTGAAAACAACGACTGAAGAACAAGCTCTTCAGTCGTTTTACAAAACTACTGAAACTAGAAATATAAAACTACTGATATCACAACTACTGAAGAAGTACTCTTCAGCAGTTGTGACAAACTACTGAGGCTTCAGTACTTGATCTTCAGACTTTGACCTCAGATGTTTCATCAGCTGATGACTTCAGTAGATATCATCAGCTGATGTCTTCAGTCTTTGTCTTCAGACTTTGTACATCAGTTGTTGATCTTCAGCACTTGTAAACTTTTCAGCTGTTGTACTTCAGTACTTTGGTCTTTCAGCTTCAGCACTTGTGTTCTTCAGCTGTTCAGCTTCAGTACTTGTGTTCTTCAGCTGTTCAGCTTCAGCACTTGTGTTCTTCAGCTGTTAAGTCTTCAGCACTTGATCTTCAGCTGTTGAAGTCTTCAGCACTTGTCAACTGCTGATGAAGCTTTCAGCAGTTGTTGTGATACCATGTGGGACTTAGAGGTTTTCTGATCTTGGCTCATTGGTTCTTTTGGTCCAACACAGGATCACCGTATTTAAATTTTTCAGATCCTGAAACATTCTCACAAAGATTTATTAAAACAGTTGGTAACAAATCAAGATCAAATAGCCAATCTGGACCTGAACCAGCCAACACATGGGTGGGTGTTCATTGAGGTCACATTGGTGACTCCTCAACTTTCTAGTTCTGAGATTGTACACTTATAAGCCTAGCTTGGAAGAGTATACAATAAAGTCCATATTGATTTCTCAGAACTGGCCAATTTGTCTTTTGGATTCAAGATGGGCAAGGAATCAAATGACCTGAGAAAACCCAATGAAAGGGTTTTCTCTGTGCCAAGTTCATAAGGAGTTTCCATGAGAGTCTTAAATACTAAACTTATTCTCACATAGCAGACAGTGTGACTGCCTCTGCCCAGAAGGTGATGGGCAGTTTAGAGTCAGACAGCATGGTTCTGCAGCGACTCAATCAGTGCAGGTTCTCATCTCAACAAACACATTTTGCTGAGGAGTCCTGGGAGACATAAATGTCTTGAATACCCATCATCACAAAATGTATCAAGGGTTTGATTCTGAATTCTGTTCCTTGATCACATCTTATGATTTTGACTTGTGATCATACTGATTCTCAACTTAAGATGAAATTCTTCAGAATCTCAGGAGTCTCATCCTAGTTCTAAAGAAAAGACCAATGTGAATCTTGTAAAATCATCTGTGATCACTAGACAGTATAAGGTCCTTCCTAAACTCATTGCACTGGTGGGGCCAAAGAGATCCTAGTAACAAGTTAGGGTGTAGTGATGGAGTTATTTCTTAGGCTATGAGATACCTTATGTGCTTCCCTTTCAGGCATGCAACACAGTGATCATTACTATAAACTCTTTCTTTGGCATTCCAGTACCACATCATGCTTAATCAATTTATTCATGTTCTTAAAGTTACATGGCACATTCTTTTATGCCATAGGAAAGACTCATCATATTGGCTTTAGATAGAAGCATGAAACTTCTCCGGAGGGAGAGGTTTCTTGAAAATCCATCTTGTACATGTTTCCTTTCCTGGGGCCTCTAAGCAGGATATGCTCATGAGGAATGACCACACCAGGCTTAAGAACAATGCACTCATGCTCAGTAAAGAGCATGTTATGACTCTGATCACAAAATTGAGATACACTCAGAAGATTGTATCCAAGCTCCTTAACAAAGTTACTTTTCAATGCTGAGCTTACCATTTGTGACCTTGCCCCTTCCAGAAATGTAACCACCTCATCTCCTCCAAAAGCCACAGGTCCTCCATCAATCCTTTCAAAGTTCTAGAGTAGTGACCTATTACCAGTCATGTGCCAGGAGCAGCCACTGTCTATGATCCAAACATTTATGTTTGTCTTCAGCTGTTCTGCACAAAAGAGAATGATTAGTTAGATCTGGAAACCCAAGCCTTGCTTGTCTGGGCTCACATGCAGAAGGTAAATTAACAGTAATAGATCCTATGGTTGTACTAAGAGGATCTTGAGCTGTTGTTGATGGAGAAATCTCAGTCACTTGGTCTTTCTTAGACGTCCACACCACCTTTGGAGTCTTAGACTTGACCTTCAAAACTTTAGAACCTTTTGGAGTTTCAGAAGTTTTGATGACTGAACCTTCGGAAGATTCTGCAAACACTGCAGCAGACTTTAGTGCTTCGGAAGAACTCCTTTCTTCCGAGACCAAATGTTCTTCCGAAGAGAATTTTCCACTTCCTTCTTTTTAGATTTGAGACTTCCGAAGGAAACTGGTTTTCCTTCCGAAGCCTGAATCATTTTGGAACTCTTTGAAGCCTTTGTTTTGGCCATGTGGACAGTACCTTTAGGATTGAAGGAACAATCCTTTGCAATGTGAGTGGTGCTGTCACACATAACACATTATCTTCTTCTTCACAAGAGCCTTGTCTAGAGAGTAAGACTGTCTTTGGTCACTTCCCTTCTCCATCTTTATCTTTGCAGATGCTGAGACAGTACTCTTGGGCTGAGAACTGTGCTTGGAGTTTGATGGACCAGGCTGTGCAGCAGTGGTACACAGCAAATCAGTCTTCTTCTTGCTGCTGAGATGAGTGAGCAAGAACCAGAACTCTTAGCAGAGTTTTGGTTGATGCCTTCAGTCCCTACCACTTTAAACCTGCAGAATAAAAACTTGTTTCTGCTTAGAGTCAAAAGTAGCCTTGATCTCTTGAGCCTTCCTTGCCTTCCTTTGCTCTTTCTGATCAAGTTCTTTCTCATGGACTTGATCATCACAGTCTTCACTTTCTCCTCAGAAGGATAGTGGCCCTTCTTGGAATCCTCCTCTTCACTCTTAGTAGAGGATTCTTCACTATCTCTCATCATCCTCCTCACTCATAGGATCTATGAGAGGAAGCTCATCTTCACAAGTTCCACACCTAGGAGATCTTACTGACAAGATTGTGTGTGGAGGAGCTATCTCATTGGATCCCAGTCCCTGTCTATTTTGATAGCACACTTTGTTGTGCAGGGATGAGGATATCATGTTCTTGAAGGTCTCTTCTTCAAAACACTCTTTTCTGCCTGGCTTTGCTGATCACAAGCTCAGCCTGGCACTCAGTTAACTTGGTTATAAGATCTTTAATTTGAGTCCTAAAATCTATGTGTTCATGTTTTAGAAGAAATTGTTTTCTCAAAGTCCTCTATTTTCAGCTATAATCATTTTCAGTCTTTCTAAAATCAGATTTTAAGATGTTAAGGACTCAATATCAGATCTCAGTTCCAAGTTATAGGACCTGTACCTGTTAACTTTAGCAATGCATTCCGGAGTACAGAGATGTTCCAATACCTTGGCTTCATCATGATCTGCCATCAATGCTTGGTTTGGAGAAGCATCTTCCACCTGAAAGCTCCAGTCAAAGCCTCCTTCCTCAACAGCAACAACAACTTGCTGCTTTGACTCATTATGGAGAACTTTGTCACTGTAGTTTGGTATGGGTTGTGTTTGGCCACCATTGGTTCTAGGTGCCTTACACTCTCTAGCAAAGTGGCCCATCAAGTTACAGTTGTAACACTTGACTTTGCCTTTGTCCAGTCCAAACTTTCCACTAGTTGCATTGCTTGGGAACTTCCTTCCAGTCCTCTTGTAGAACTTCTTGGCTCTGTGAGTGAGAAGAGCCATCTGCTGGACTAATGCCATGTATCCAGATCATCTGGATGGATACAGTCCAAGTCTTCAAGAGTGAAAAGAGAGTTGTCACTGCTTTCATCAGAAGAAACAAATGCTTGAGAAGAGCTTGCCTCTTGGAATGGGCTTCCTTGAGTATAGTTCTCCTTTGGTGTCTCTGGGAAGGTGATGAAAGGACCCTTGGGTGTGTTGTCAGGGTAGCATTAAGATGATGTTTGGGTTCTATGCTATCCCTTTCAATCACATGTAGGGCTGAACCCACTGATTGTTGGAGTTGCCAGATGAACCCTGCATGTTCATCTCCATCTGGTAGCCACTGAGAATCCTATATAACTCTGTCAGAGTGAGAGTTTTGAGATTTTTAGTTCTCTTGATCACCACACAGTAGTGTGTCCATTGCCTAGGAAGTGAGGACATGAACTTCCTTACAATGTCTCTATTTTCAAGAGCAACTCCTCCATCCACTAGGGTATCCACAATCTCAACATACCTGAAGTATTGCTGAGTCATGGTCTCACCTATTTTGAAGGTGAAGTTTTCAAACTGCTGCTTCAGGAGATCCTTCTTGTTCTCCTTGGCTTCAGAAGAACCCTCATACATCAGTTTCAGTGCATCCCACAGCTGCTTAGCTGTTTTGCACTTCTTGAAACCTCTGTACACAGAGTTTGGAAGGGCAGTTTGAAGAGTTGTCATGACTTTCCTGTCTATCTCTACTCTCTTCCTATCTTCATCAGAGTAGTTAGCCACATTCTGGGGATCATACCAGCACCAGTAGCAGAGGGTGTGCTGGGTATGAAAGGTCCATTCTCGATAGACTCCCACATTCTTGAATCAAGAGACCTGATGAAACCTTCCATTCTTAAACACCAGGTGTCAACTCATCAAGAGTGATCAGTGGGGACTTGTTCATGGTTCCAGTTTCCATATCAGTTTTGGAAATGGCTGCCATTTGAAAAGTTTGGTATTTGTGTGTGTGAGGGATCTTAAGATGGTGAGATCTTATATCAAGAGCCTGAATGCTCTATACCAAATGCAGGATCGTTGAAGGGTGTGAGTTGCAACACAACAAAACAAAGAGGAGATTAACCAAGATTTAATCAAATAGTAAACTGGATTAACCAAGATAAGACACTAAGAACACAAGTAATGTAAGAGACAGAACATAAAGAACACAAGTATGTGGTTTTCAAGAATGCAGTATATTGCTTCTCTATGTTCTATTACAAGTGTTACAAAGCATGTGTGAAAGATACAAGAACATGAGATACTTATACAACATCCTACAGCCGGCTATACTTTGAAAGCCAGCTGGATACAATTGACTAGACACACACAAAATCAATTGTAAAGTCAAAAGGCAGATTTCCTTTTGACTAGTGACTATGACATGCCATAGCTCACATCCTTATCTATTAAAAAAGGATAAAGTACATAAAGTACATAGTTACACACTCAAGACCTCAATGTACAGTTACCAAAAGCATGGACCTTTTCACCAAACCATGTTAGTTGGTGACTTGCAGAGTTGCAGCGGAAAGGTGTCCAGCTTTATGGAACTGTACATCAGATAAAGCATATGTTAAAAGTCTTCGGAAGAAATCTGTCTTCATGAACTTGAAGTTTTGGAAGACTTTGTCTCTGAGGCTTCGGAAGACTTCATCTTTGGCTTCGGAAGATGTTGGTCTTGGCTTCGAAAGATCTCACACTTAGAGTATTACTGTTGCACATGTGAAACTTCCGAAGCATTCCACTTCAATGCACTTGTGCAGCATGCAGGAGAGACTAAAGATGTTTAGGTTGCATCAGCCTGTTCATTAATCTCTACAACTTTCATGCGTCCCAGTGTCGTATCATCCATAATCTCTAAAACCACAACATCCTCCCTCTCTTTCGGCAGGGAAGGAAACTTCTGATCAATGATCATCCGTAGAAATCTCGGGTACAGGCAGAACCCTTCCTTCCCCTTGGCCTCTATGTTCTCGTCCATGTATGAGAATATCATCTGGGAGAAACTGAACGGATGGTTCAGCACCAGTGCAACATATGCATTTTGGATTTGATCTGACATCTCGTCAAATCCCCCCTCCTTGACACTATGCACTTCAGGATGACATGAGCTAAGTACTTAACTGGGGGCACAGGTTGCTTTTATTTAGCACACCTGCGTTGACGTCCCTGGTGTACTTCATCCTCAGGAAGCATCCCCTAACTGTCAAAGGGTGAGCTTGGTCGGATGGTCTCCATCGTCACCTAAATCCAGGATTTGCCTAAGATCGGCTGTTGTAACACTGATCTCCTATCCAAAGATCGAGCTTCGGATGTTGTAGGGCTCAGTGGACCTATCAACAGTTTCCCCTTCCTAGAAGGTCTGCTGTAGTGATCTGTATGGATTGCAAGTGTAGATATCGCCTTGAAGATCCTTTATCTCTTAAGAAAGGCAATGATCCCCATTCTGAGTGGTGGCATCCAAGTGAGCACTGATGTTGTGCTTAGGGCTCATGGTCCATCTATTAGCCATGTTGCTGTAACACAAGAAACATATACATTAGAGATGTGTTTAAGAGATGACACTTGAAACTTAAACTGTTTTGATCTTACTGGTTCAATCGTGCGATTGAACCATACATAGAAAAATCCCATAACTGTCAGAGGGTGTAGCTTGGTCGGGTGGTCACCATCTTCACCTAGATCCAGGACTTGCCTAAGATCGGCTGCAGTACTACTGATCTCTTGCCAAGATCGAGCTTCAGATGCTGTACGGCTCAGTGGACCTATCAATTATAGCCCCTTGCTAGAAGCCTTGTTGAATAGGTCTGTATGGGGTGCATGGGGTAGAGATAGCTTTATAGATCCTCGATCTACGCAGGAAGGCAATAATCCTTGTGAGCTCAGAAGGGTTCCGAGATGTAGCATCAGATGAGCACAAATGTTGTGCTTAGTGCTCATAGTCCATCTCTTAGCCATATTATTGTAACACACAAAACATAAACATTAGAGTTGTGTATAGGAGATGACAATTGAAACTTAAGCTATTTTGATCATACTGGTTCAATCATGCAATTGAACCATACGAATGAGTTCAGTGGTGTGATTGAGCCTGCGGCTGAGTTTAGTCGTGTGATTGAGCTTGCGCCTGAACTTAGTTGTGTGTTAAGCCATGCGGTTGAGTCAGTCATGCGACCGAGTCACCGATTGATTCAATCGTGCGACTGAGTCAGCGATTGATTCAATCGTGTGATTGAATCTTGCACTTGGCTCAATCGTGCGACTGAGGTTCATTCGGAGTGTTTATTCACATATAGTTCTGTTTGACACTCCGACCTTGAATCTTAGGTCAAATCTTGATGTTAGACGTCATGTTTAGACTCATTTGACTCGTAAACACTCTAAATAGCACCTAATGTCCTTTAAATCTATGATTATGTCCATTTAAGTGGTCTATTTGAGGAGTTTTACTGATTTCTTGATTTTAGTCGATTAAGGCGGTTACGGGTTTGATTTCACTGGTCATTTTGATCGATTTCAGTCTCATAATACCCATAGATGAATGACAAATCAGTCAGGACACAATTAGCAAGTAATCAAGGTAAAACAAAATTTGGGCAGATTGTCTATGTATGAGAGTTTTTGAATGCTTTAAAGGGTGTGAGAAATGCGACCGACTCATCCCTCCTTTTATACTGTCTTAATGTTCAGTTGTACATCTGGACCCATACCATAAGCCTCATTCGTGCAACTGGGGTTCAGTCGTGCGACTGGCTCATATTTCTTCATCCAGTCATACGATTGGTTCATCCTTATGGTCCAATCGCATGGATGCCCAATATTCATAGTCCAGTCATGCGATTGGCTCATACTTATGGTCCAATCGTACGATTGGCTCATACTTATGAGTTTGACCTCATACACTTTCACACATTTAAAGTTTTACCTTTTGATATAACATTATGAACACCGATCATCTCAGACGTGACCGTTTTAATTTAAAACCATTTGATCACCTCAGAAGTGATCCTTTTAATTTAAACTAATTGGTCACCTCAGACGTGACCACTTTTAGTGAGTGATTCATAGATTAGATCTAGTTGTATAGTTCGACTTTTACCTAACAAAAAAAATAAAAAAAAACCCGAATTGAAATTAAAGACAAAACAGAACATATTTTTGTGTTTTTGATTAGAGATGGATTGAAATCTTTTGAAAAAATATCTAACAGATTCTTCTTCCTAAATAGCACAGCTTCAAGTTAATTTGATCATTTCTGGAACAATTCATTATGGAATCATACAGGTGTATCAAAATCATTTGGGACAATTGGATAAAACATTTTGATGCTAGATTCTTGTTTTGACTGAGAGTCAATAGCAATTTTAGAAAATCATACTAGAGCTATAAGATGTACACAATGATTTTGACTATCAAGAGTTAAGCCATGATGATTGTCAGTATGTTTGTCCTCTTAGATCCATACACAGAATTTTGACATATTGGTGATTAGTTAGGTTTAAATATTTCAACAAGCATTTGTGGATCCCACACTTATATGGTAATCAACATTCCTCAGGAGATTTTTGAGCGGTCTATGGGTATTTGACAAGAAGAGACTATTCTAAGAGCTTTCAAAGAGATGCCAAGCCTCAGGTCAGTGCCATCGCACAACAGAGAGGCACAAATAACAATGAATTCTAGAATATTTAGGTTATGCTTATCCTCAGGTCAGTGTCACCACATAACAAAGAGGCACACGACCTATCTTCTTGTTAGAGCATTTATTTTTCTTTTTGCACATAACGCACCAACAACATATGTTATTAGCTTGATTTTTTTAGCGTTTTTTACATGTGCTTTACTCAATTTTTATGGTCATCCACACACATTTGTGGCGTTTATTTTGCTCGTCATCTCTTATTCGAAATGCATTGATTGTGTTAACCAGGGATAAGATGGGAACCCACAGCAGGTTGAATAACGTATTTTGAATTTAAATCACCAATGAGGTCTACTCATCTATTGTGTTGAATCTATCAACATATCATATAATGGACTAGCAACCTCTTGAGCTACTTTCTCTATGTTACCTCAGTAACAGACTGGTTTTACTATCATTTTTCCTTTTATTTTGCTTAGACTTCTCACACTTATACTTTGAATTTTGCATTTTAATCATTTAAGTTTTTTGAAAGTCCCAAACAATTTGTTTCCTATGTACTATCAATTTCCATAGACTTTGAATTAGAATCTCAGATTTGATTTCGTTTCTATTAACTAAGCTGCTCTCCTCCCTCGTTTTGTTTTTTTGTTTTTTTAAGTAATTAAATACTGCACGAATTAAATATTAGACTAAACTATTCTCCTCCTAAAATTCTAAAACCAAAAATCTTTTTGTGTTTTTGGATTTTAATAGACAGGAAAATAAATAAGATAAGAAAATAAATAAAAAATTAAGAAAACGTGTCCGACTACGAACTTTCTTCTTCTAGAATCACATCACTTTTCTTTTTCATGCCACTAACCTCTAAAAGCTATAAAAACCTCGGTTTATCAAATGCTTTTGTGTAGAGGTCGATGCGTTGAAAATCCGTATTAATTTTAACAACATCGATTAATTGCTTTTCAAAACAGTTATGTATAAAGTGATATTTAATACCGATGTGTTTAGTTTTGGGGTGTTGGACCGGATTTTTAGTGACATCAATAGCAGCAGAATTATCAACAAAAATAGGGGTGTTAGAGAATTGCAAACTATAGTCGCGCATTTGCTGTTGAATCCAACGATTTGTGAACAACAACTTGCAGCAGTAACATATTCAGCTTCACAAGTTGGCAGAGCAATTGGGGTCTGCTACTTACACTGCCAGGTGACTAACTGTCTACTAAAGAACTGACATCCCGCCGATGTTGACTTGTAATTCATCTTGCAACCACCATAGTCCGAGTCACTATATGCTGTAAGGTCAAAGTCATCATCATGAGGATACCACAACCGAGTGTTGGAGTACCCTTCAAATAACGAAAACACCGTTTTACTCGATGACATGGTTTACTTTTGGTTTTTCCTGATATCTAGAGCAAAGACATGTGGCGTACATGATATCAGGACGCGAGGTTGTGAGATACATGAGAGATCTGATCCTTCCATTGTACATGGTTGCATCAACCAGATCACCATTTTCGTCGGGTGCCACGTCTGGGTGTGGCAAGTGGAGTTCCAGTTGCTGAAACATTCTCTAGGTTGAATTGACTGAGGATATCACCTACATACTTGGTCTGATTTAGGAAGATTCCCTTTGGGGTCTGATCCACCTATAAGCCAATAAAGAACTTCATCTCCCCCATGACATTCATCTCAAACTCTGCTTTCATTACAGATTCGATTCTTTACATAATTCTTTGTTTTTGAACCAAAGATTATGTCATCAACATAAATACGTACCATTAGTAAATCACCATCTTTTTCTTTGATGAACAATGTACAGTCAATCACTCCTCTGTGAAAACTGTGTTTCACAAGATGAGTTGAGAGTTTCTCATACCAGGCTCTAGGGGCTTGATGGAGCCCGTAAAGAGCCTTGTCCAGTTTGTAAACTCTATCCCAATGATAAGGATCTTCCAATCCTTTGGGTTGACTGACATAGACCGTCTCATGAATTTCACCATGAAGGAATGCACTCTTCACATCTAGTTGATACACTTTAATCTTCATGTAGGATGCATAGGATAGGAAGATACGGATTGCTTCCATCCGAGCCACATGTGCAAACACTTGATTGTAGTCAATTCATTCGTCTTGTCTAAACACTTGAACCACAAGTTGAGCCTTGTTTCTGATTATGACCCCTTGGTCATCTTTCTTGCATTTCAGCACCCATTTAGTGCCAATCACCTTAGCACCTTTTGGTTTATCCATAAGGGTCCAAACTCCTAATTCCTTGAACTGTAGAAGTTCTTCTTGCATTGCACTGACCCATGCCTCATCGTTTAAGGCTTCACTCACATATTTTGGCTCAAATTAAGACATAAAACATCGATATGCACCATTGTGAAGATATCCCTTTTCCATTACCAAGGCATAATCTGCCGAGTATAGCTGATTTTTAGTCTGTACTCCCAATCAAACATCCCAAATGACATTATCCAAGGGATGATAAAACATTTAGTCGAGATCCGAGAGTTGTTGGAACAACTACCTCATTTTCCTGATTGTTAAACGCAGGTTCAGTCTCAGTAGCTATTGGAGTATGAGGTTCCATAGTGTTAGAAGCATCAGGATTTGATGCTTGTGTACTTTCATTGGTGGGAACCTATTCCTCCTAGTCCATATTAGCAGTCTTAACTGCCTCAGCATCAGATGAAGACTCACTTACTTCAAGGTTTCCCCTTGAATGGATAGAAGAATCATCTAATAGACCAGTTGATATCGAGTTAGGTGGAGGAGAGGAGAGTTAAGAACGTCATCCTAGCACCAAAAATCTCGTCACCAGTATGAGAAGGCGACAGATTGAAGGATTTAAAGAATCCATCATAGTCAAAAAAGAATGACGGGCCTTTCCCATCAGGAGGGGTGGTGTATCTTTGGACATCGACATTGCACCACACTTCTACCTGACTCGTTGAGTTGTTGTAAACTCTCTTGTCTGGTATGTTGTATCCAAGAAAGATACCTTCTTCTAACTTTCACTGAACTTCCAGTCTGAGTCTTTTTCAACAATGTGCATGGTGCGCCAAACGGTTCTAGGTACTCCAGGTTGGGTATACGTCGCTAAAGCAGCTCATAACAAGTTTTCCCATGTCGTTTGACTACTAATACTCAATTGTGCGTGTAACAAGCATTAGCCACTACCTCATTCCAGAATTGAATAGGCAGTTTCGAGTCGGTTAGCATTGTCCTGGCAGTCTCTACCAGGCTATGATTCTTCCTTTCAGCTACGCTGTTCATCTGTGGAGTGTAGGCAGAGGTGAATTGATGAACAATTCCTCTTTCTCTACAGTATGCCTCCATCCAATGATTCTTGAATTCTGTGTCGTTGTCTGATCGAATCTGCCTAACTTTGAGCTTGTAGACTGATTCCAATGTAGTTACCAAATGTTTAAATGATTCAAAAGTTTCTGATTTGGCTTTCAGAGAACATCACCCAAGAGAATTTTGAGTAATCATCTATTACTACAAAGCAATACAAATCTCCAGCAATGCTCTTTGTGCTAAAAGGGCCAAACAGATCCATGTGCAAAAGCTCGAGAGGCATATAAGAAAATTAACTTTCTTTGCCTTGTGAGCCTTCTTGGCCTGTTTCCCTTTCTTACATGCTATGTAGAAGTCTGGAAGCTAGAAGTTCTTGACATTAACACCGTTCACTAGATCCTTTTGAATCAGGTGATTCATCTTCCTAGGATTAATGTGTCCATCTTCTATGACATGAGACTGATCCCTCTCAGTTGCTTTTAACAGGAAGCATTGAACCTTATGATCTGTTGTGTGGAGGCTTTTGATAGATCCAAGACATACAAGTCGTTATATCTTGAAGCTGACATAAGAACCTATCCTCCTCAATCACATAGTCCTTCTTCAACACCTAGCACTTTTTGTTGTCAAATAAAACTTTGAATCTTTTATCGCAGATCTGGGAGACAGAAAGTAAGTTGTTATGTAGTTGTTGAACGTAGTTGAACTTGTCAAACTTGACTTTCTCGTTTCCCACTTTGCCTTGAGCGGTGATGTAACCTCCTTTGTTCCCAGCAAATGAAACATGTCCCCCTTTGATTTTTTTGATGTTGAAAAGGAGGGACGAATTCCCTATCATGTGCCTGGACGCCGCACTATCAATAATCCAGGTATTAGTGATAGCGCTGTAGCGGACACCCTAAACAATCAAAGAAACTTTTTAGTTCAGATTTAGGACCCAAGCCTTAACTGGCTTGGGTGACCCAGAGGAATCACACATCATAAACTCAACCCATTGTCCTTTAGAGGATGAGGGCATATTTTCTTCTTATCAATCACTCTATCAGACACTATACTTGATTTTTCTTTCCATAAGCCAGTTTTGGTAAGGCCTGTTTGTGGTAAACAGACGACTGACTTATGGTTTGAACTTTAGGTTCACTAACACTCTTAGGTGGAGTCTTAGATCTTATTTTAGAAGAGTGCTTTTGTATCATAAAGTTCAATTTTCTTTCTGGGCGTCTGATAGTAAGGACAATTAGTAGAAATGTGTCCTCGTTTTCCACAACTGTAGCAAGATCTTGCTTCTACAAATTGGAGAAAACTTTTATGTGATGTTGAGTTTAGTGAAGGTGTGAGGTGTGTCTAGTTTGGTTTTGTCACTAATCTTTGAGATGTTTCATTTTTATTAACAAAATTAATTGTTTCAACGTTTGAACATCTTTAACTTGCACTTTGGTTGGACTTTATGATTAACACGTTTGTGGTTAATGGTTTAGACATTTTGGGTTTTGAGATGGATGTTGGTGAACCTGACCTTACATTAACCCTTTTAAATGCATCATCCAAATTCTCAACTGGCATCTACCTTTTTGATTTCAAAGTAGTCTCTTTCTGTTTAGTGTCAGATTTCACAGGCTTACTTGTAGAATCAGGATCACCAACTAACTCGAGGAGTGGACACCATATGATCCTTAATTGGGTTGTTATTAATAGGTCTACATTTGTATTCAAAAGGATCTCATGTGGTGGTGGAACTATTTTGTTATCCCAAACCTTCCCCATTGTTTCGTTCTTTCACGAAGTTCTGTACTATGTGAGAAGAACTAGCGCAAACTATGCAGTTTTGTTTTAAAGAATTAACCTCGACATCTAAAACTGTTCTCCTTTTTGGTTTCTTCTAAAGAATTTAAATAAAACTTTATCATCTAGATTGGATTTAAAGCAACAACCTCAGTTTCCCTTAGTTGTGTACCCACAAGTTCTATCTTTTCTTTAAAACTGCACTCATTTGTTTTAATATCGATTAGCCTCAATGCAAAGTTGTAAGTCATTTACTAAGTTATCATTGTGTTCTTATAATCTAGCAAATTTTCAAAAAATGATTCCCCTAGATTTTTCACATTCAGAAAAAGCATGTTTATTAAATAATTGATCTAAAGAACTTACTGTGAGGAGTTTGTTGAATCAGCCATCAGAGCAGAGTTAGCTTTTCTGTTGCATGAGATTCTAAACTTGTTGCTTTGAGCTCTTCCTCAACCAACTGATTTACCACGTTCATAGCTTCTTCTGTATCTGACATAACTTGCTCAGCTGCTATCTCACTTTCATTGGTAGATCCATCATCCAATGCTTCGACAAAGGCAATGTTTGATTCTCCAAGAGAGACAAATCGAAAGGACCAGTCTTGTCCTTCATCACCTTGAGCAGTTAGTGCCTTAGTATCTTTACTTGAAGAACTAGTTCCAACCATGTCTTTGTCTTGACGGTTGAAGGTAGGAAATGGGTTAGCATTTCCAGTTTTCTTGGGTTTCACTCATTCATGTTTAAAATGCCCCTTTTCACCACAGTTGAAGTAGGTGACCTTGGTTTTGTTGAAAGCAAAAGTCGTATCTTTCGTGGCTACTAGATTATGCCCCGTCTTCTTGACAAAAGTTTTAGCTCTTCGAACTGCACTGGCTAGAGACCACATGATGTCCATTCTTTCCGGCTCGTTCTCGTCCACTTACGCGTAGTCTTCATCTGCAAGATGATAGTTTCCGATCTTCCCAGCAACTAAGCCATCGTAGGATTGAACCACCACTGCTAGAAGATCCATGTGCTCCTTTGCAACCTCCACTGTGATATCACTAAGATTCTTGGTTTTCAACTTCATTGTGTTTGCTTCAGGCGCTATGTATGGGGTCCGTGATGACCCTGACGTTTCTGGTCCAAAAGTAGTGGTTTGGGAAGGAGTAGATGAACTAGAAACGAATGCTATTTGTAGTGGTGCTCCTGAACCAACTGTAGACGGAACTGAGTTGTAGAGTGAAGGATTCTGTACGTAGGATCCTTTCTTTGACTTGTACTTCATCCGTAGTTCCTCCTCCCTTAACTTCAAGATGAATTCATTTATGTCCAACGTTGCAAGAATGTCATTCTGTCTCAAGTTGGATACAAATTAATCCCATTTCTCAGGCAACCCATCAACAAAACTTGAAACTTTATCTTCCATTGATGTGGTTACACCATGAGTGTGCAGCTCACTCATTAGATGATATAATTTGTCAATAATATCATCTAAGCTCTCATTCCTTATCAACAAGAAATTATCAAACTCCTTCTTAAGAGCCTTAGCCTTTAGAGCTTTTAACATTTCATTTCCTGCATACCTCTCCTCTAATGCCTTCCATAGCTTTTTGGCTTGCTTATTCTCAAAAAACTGATGAAACATGTCTTTCGGTATTGACTGAGCCAATAGGGCATAAACTTTCTTCTCAGCATTGAAGAGTATCTTCTAAGCTTCACTCATTCCCCCCAACGTCAACTTGACTCCATTTGCATTAACTGGTACCATATAACCAGTCTCGATGGATGTCCAAAGATTGGGATCAACTCCATTTAGATAAATCTTGAACCACTTTTTCCATTATGGATAGTCATCTAACGTTATAAGCTTCGGCGGTTTATTGTGATTTCCTATCTCATTCTCCAGAAGCAGAAGGTTCTGGATGCGTGAGTCCTTCCCGACAGTAAACGCAACAAACTGATCTTCCATTTGTATAAACTTGGTACTAGGAGAACATGACAATTTCAATCGTACGAATGGGCTATGAGTATGGTTCACTCGTGCGAATGAATTCAATCGTGCGATTGGATTCAGTCGTGTGTATGAATAAGGAGAATGGACTCAAACGAATGAAGTTGTTCAGTTGTGCGAATGAGGAATGTGACTGAGTTCAGTCATGCGAATGGGGTGTACAAATGAGTTCAATAATATGAATGAGCTATTCGTGTGGCTGAAGCTGCTGTGTTTGAAAAAATCAAATTTTTGACACTTAGTGTCAGAGCTAGGATGGACCCTGATGTGGTGTCAGGTACGTTTCTAGTAAACCAAACTCTTGCCTCTGTGTTATTTGATTCTGGTGTTAACAAGTGTTTTATTTCTGCAGCTTTCTATGCTAAGTTGCCTGTTAGTAATAGGAGTGTAGACGCGCCCTTTGATGTAGAAACTACCATAGGTAAGTCTACCAGGATTTCTGAAATGATAGAGGGTTGTGACATAGAACTAGAAGGTCACAAGTTTCCTGTTAGACCTTTGTGATGACCTTAGGTGGGTTTGACGCAGTCTAGGAATGGATTGGTTGGCGGACTATGAGGTGAACATTGTGTGTCGTAAGAAGATGATTCAATTGATAGCGCCTGACGAGAATACGGTAACGGTTTATCGTGATCGAGTCACGATGATCCCAAAGGTGATTTTGATGGTGGTGGCGGGAAAGTGCATGAGGCGTGGATGTAGTGCCTACTTCGCCTACGTGAAGGATGTGGATACACTAAGACCACAATTGTCTGACGTACTGGTGGTGTTTGACTTTCTAGAAGTGTTCCTGAAGACTTACCAGGAGTGCCACCTAACCGTGAGATGAAGTTCCAGATTAACTTGATACTAGGTGCCCAACCTCTAGCTAAGGCACCGATGGTTGGCTTCGACTGAGATGAAAGAGTTGATAGAGCAATTGCAAGAGCTGCTTGTTAAAGGTTCATTAGACCGAGTATCTCTCCTTGGGGTGCTCTGATCTTATTCTTGAAGAAGAAAGATGATAGTATAAGGATGTGCATAGACTACCGTGAGCTAAATAAGTTGACAGTGAAGAATCAGCTCCAAGGTGCCAGTTGGTTCTCGAGGATGGATCTTCGATCTGGTTATCATCAGTTGACGGTGAAGGAGCAAGATATTCCTAAAATAACTTTTTGCACACATTACAGACACTCTGAGTTTCTCATTATGTCTTTTGGTTTGACTAATGCGCCAGCTGCTTTTATGGACTTGATGAATCGAGTGTGTGGGCCGATGTTAGATAAATCAGTGATTATGTTGATCGATGATATTCTGATTTATTCAAAGAGCGAGGAGGAGCATGCCAGTCATATTCGAGAGGTTCTAGAAACGTTGAGAAGGGAGAAGCTGTATGCCAAGTTCTCCAAGTGCACGTTCTGGTTGTGCAAAGTTCAGTTCTTGGGTTATGTAGTGAATCCCGATGGGATTATGGTGGACCCGACAAAGGTGGAGGCGGTGATGCAATGGAAGTCTCCAAATACGCCATCTGAGATTCGTAGTTTCTTGTGTTTGGCGGGCTATTACAGAAGGTTTATTCAAGACTTCTCTAAGATCGCTTCTCCACTAACCAAGTTGACCCGTAAGGATGTAAAGTTTGTATGGGGTCAAGCTCTAGAGAAGGCGTTTGAGGAGTTAAAGGCAAGATTGACTCAAGCTCCAGTTTTGTCATTACCAGATGGAAGCAAAGATTTGGTGGTTTATTTCGATGCTTCCTACTCGGATTGGGATGTGAGTTGATGTAGAGAGGAAAGGTTATAGCCTACGCATCCTGACAGTTGAAAGTTCATGAGGTGAATTATCCCACTCATGACTTCGAGCTAGCAGCCGTGGTCTTTGCGTTAAAGATATGGAGGCACTACTTATACGGGACGGAGTACACATATTCACGGACCACAAGAGCTTGAAGTACTTCTTCGAGCAGAAAGATTTGAACATGAGATAGAGGAGATGGTTGGAGCTCATAAAGGATTAGGATTGCAAGATCCATTACCATTCGGGCAAAGCCAATGTGGTAGAGGATGCCCTTAGCCGAAAAGAATGACCCAAGCCGATTCGGGTGAAGGCTTATTAGTTGATCATGACCTCTGATGTAATGAATCAGGTCAAGGAGTTTCAAGATGAGGTAGTGAAGGAAGATCATCTTAACTCTGAAAGGATGAGAGGTATGGTTACGGAATTGGGTTAAAACATACTCGGTATTAGAACCCGATTCATACGAATGTGGATTCCTCGTTATGGGGATCTATGTGGGAAGATTATGGATGAAGCTCATAAGACTCGATACTCTATTCATCCTGGTGCTACAAAGATGTATCAAGACATGAAGAAAGATTATTCGTGGCCGGGTATGAAGCGTGACGTAGTGGAGTACGTAAGTGCCTTACTTGCTTGCAAGTGAAGGCGGAGCATCAAAAGCCATACGGGAAGATCCAACCTTTGGATATACCTGAGTGGAATTAGGAGCATATCACCATGGACTTTATTATGAAGTTGCCATGTACCGTGAAAGGGTATGATGCCATATGGGTGATAGTTGATCGTTTGATGAAGAGTGCTCACTTCCTATCGATCCGCGTTCCGAAAGATTAGCGATCTATTCATCAAGGAGATTGTAAGTCGCCATGGTGTACCAGTTTCTATAGTGTCAGATCGTGACACCGGTTTAGATCCAAGTTTTGGAAGAGATTTCATGATGCTATGGGGACGAGGTTACATATCAGCACAGCTTATCATCCCAAATAAATGGTTAGTCGGAAAGGACCATTCAGAGGCTGGAAAATATGCTTCGGGCAAGCGTTATTGATTTTGGAGGAAGTTGGGATGACCACTTGCTGTTAGTCGAGTTCTCATATAACAATAGCTACCTTGCCAGCATGCTTCATTATGAGATGTTATACGGTAGGCGATGTAGAACACCTGTGGTCAAGAATACGACTGAGAAGCTGCAAAGGATCAAGGCCTTTATGAAAGAAACTAAAGAGAGGCAAAAGTCATATGCTGATAAACAACAGAGACCGATGGAGTTCCAGGTAGGTGATAGAGTCATGTTGAAGGTCTCACCTTGGAACGATATCATTTGATTCAGAAAGTGGGGCAAGTTGAGCCCAAGGTAAATAGGGCCTTTTCAAATCATTGTTCGAGTAGGAGAGGTGGCCTATAGACTAGATTTACTAGATGAGTTAAGCGGGATTCACCCGACATTCCATGTATCTCATCTGAGAAAGTGTGTAGTAGACGAGGATATGGTTGTTCCACTGGAGGATATTGAGGTAGATGAACGGCTCAATTATGTGGAGCAACCTATGGTGATCATTGATCGAAAGGTGGTTCCTCTTGTCCGTGTATAGTGGAATCACAGGAAGGGATCTGAGTCTACGTGAGAGACGGAGGAAGAGATGAGACAGCATTACCCATGATTGTTTCAGGAATTACAAGTTTCGGGGACGAAACCTATTTAAGGGGAATGGACTTGTAACACCTGGTTATTTTAAAAGTCAAAGAAAAAAAGAATAAAGTGAAGGAAAAAGAAAGAAAATATATACTACCCAAGTTAAGGGGTAAAAAGTGTTGAAAGGAAAAAAATCTTTAAAAGTTAGTGAATAAAGCAACATGGCCGCCCATGTTGCCTATTCACATAAACTCTTTCGAGTTTTGAAGAAAGAGAGAGAAAAAGAAAGCTGAACTTCGGATATTTTGAAGAACAAGAGCTGAAGATTGAATTCAAGGTAAGAATTCATGATTTTAAGATGTTCTTAACTGGCCTTAGCCTCGGTTATTTGCTTATGTATGTTTGTGTGTGTTCGGGTGTGCTTTTTGGTGGGTTTCTAGGCAGTTGAACTCAATTGCAAACGGGTTTTGAAGAAGTCAGAACTAAAGGATGCTAAGGTGAGTTCTAGAACCCCCTTTTTACTTGTTGTTTTTAACTGCTTTGAGGCTGGAAATGCATGTATGAACGTTTTATAAAAAAATGGGTCTTTACCCGATTGTATATGTGTATGTGTTTGCGGGTGGGGTTTGATTTTGGATAATGTATCTGTTTGATGATGGTATGGTTGTGTTCCTAAGGCTTAGAATGTAAGATTTAAGCTTAGAACAGGTCATTTGATGTTTGGGGACTGAATTATGATGTTTAAGTGTGACATAGACTGCCCATGCGCCAAACATAAATAACTGCCTAAGCGTCCCATGCGCCCAAAACCTCATGCGCCCAAAACCTCATGCGCCCAAATAGTACCCATGCGCCTAGAAATAGGCTGAAATTTAATAAGTATTCATGCGCTCAGGATTCCCATGTGCCTAGGCAATCATGCGCCCACAAAGTGCCCATGCGCCTAGAATTGCCCAGAATAAACTAAGTGTTGCTCATGCGCCCCAATAGTGCCGATGCGCCTGAAATTTGCCCATGCGCCTAAGTGTTCCCCATATGACTAAAAGGCCATGCGCCTGCATAGTGCCCATGCGCCTAAAGACTTAGAAAATTTTTTGATTTTAGGGAAAATTGTAAAAGTAGGCTTTGACTTGGGAGGTTCCTGGGGGCTATGTAAGGTGACTTTTTGAAGTGATAGATGATGTGATGGGTGATGTATGATATGATTTGATGATTGATGCTTATGCATGTTGGTATGTATGATGTATGTTATGTATGTATGATGGTGCCTTGTGTGGTGATGTTTGTATGTTCATGTTGATGTTCCTTATTATGTATGTTATTTTCCCATGGCTTTACGTTGAATGTTTATGAATGAAATGATAAGTATTATGTAACATAAAGTGGAAGATAATGAAAGAGGAACGTAATGAAAGAATGCATGCATTAATGAATGAATGAAAGTAAGAAAGTCTTGCAAACAATGTATGGAGGTTCACACCTAATGAAGCGTGTTAGCTCAACTGTGTGCAGGTTAACTACCCTAGAAGGATGCACACTGGGGTCTAATCCTTGTGATTGACCATATGTATGGGATCCTTTCCGCTTGCCCCAGGTACTAGAGTCAGCTTCGTGCATAATGTTTGAGGTCTATGAAAGACGTTAGGCCTAGTAACCAGCTTCGTGCACAATGTTCAGGGTATAGCATATGGCATTGGTCCGGAATGAAAGAGAAAAGATAAATGGTGAATGTACTTGCCCAAGGTACTGGAGTCAGCTTCGTGCACAATGTTCGAGGTCTATGAAAGACCTCGGGCCAAGTAACCAGCTTCGTGCACAATGTTCGGGGTAATGTACATGTCATCGGAAGTAATGAACGACGAATGAAAGTAAGAAAGTTATGTATGAAAGTGAATGATAATGAAGTATGATGAATGAATGAAACTTAACGAACGAGTGATGAAGATAATAATGATATTATCTATGTGTACGTACGATGTGTAATCATGTACCAAAGTAAAGAATGGTTTTAGATGGAAATAAAGTATGTTTTATTTTAAAACTAGAACTCACTCAACAACTCTGACTTTTATGTGTTTCCAGTTGGTAGGTAAAGGTTGCTGAGGATGGCATGGGGAGGCTACTTGGATCTTTTTGGATGGCATCATTTTTTGGGATAACAATGCCAAGAGCTGGCTTCCCTATAATATATTTGAAAATCCTCTTGACTGCATTAAAATGTGACTTTTTTGAATCTAATTGGTACCTAGCACAAACACACACAATAAGCTTTATGTCAGGCCTGCTGGCAATTAAGTACATTAAAGATCCTGTAATTAATCTATATAATCTTTTATCAACTGTTTTTCTTGTAGGATCAGGTACAATCTTGTCTATCATTGAAGCAAGTGTTTTGCATGAAAAAGTATTAGCAAGGTTGTACTTCTTCAAGATTTGAGGAATATACTTCTCCTGATTGATGAATATTCCATCTGGTTTCTAATGAAATCGAAAACTAAGAAGAAAGTTAATTCTCCCATTGAACTCATGTGAAATTCAAATTTCATCAAACTTTCAAAGTTTTCACATAGTCTTGCTTGTTGATCCAAAAATAATGTCATCCATATAAATTTGGACAACTAAGAGATCTTGATGATCATTCTTGAGAAAGAGAGTCTGATCAATTGTTCTTCTTTTGTATCCATGCTTGAGCAAGAAGGATGAAAATGTTTTATACCACTTTCTTGGTGCCTAATGTAGAGCATACAAAGCTTTGTCAAGCTTGTATACCCTTTATGGGTAATCAGGATCCTCAAAGCCTGGAGGTTGAACAACAAATTTTACATCCATCTAGTAAACTGTGAACTTATTATGTGAAGCATAGGCTAGGAAGACTCTAATGGCTTCAATTCTTGCAACAGGTGCGAAGATGTAACGCCCGAAGTAAAGTCTAAGGGAGCCAAATAATAATAATGGGCTTAGACAAGATTATTTAACGTAAATAAGATGGATTTGGGTTATAAACTGAGTTAACTCTTTGGGTTATGTGTCCGACGAGTTAAAGGTCCTGAGAACGCCCGATATATATTAATGGATCAGATTGAGCAACTCTCATTTGCAACTCAACATCCCAATTCTAGAGAGAGAGTGTGTGTAGAGAGAGAAAGTGGAGAGAATTGAAGATTTAAGGCTCGGTTGATCACGGGATTGAAGATTGGTGTTCGCGGGAATCCAAACAACAAGAAAACACAAAGAATCCAGGTAAGGAACATCATTTAATCATTCCTTTTAATGTAAACCCGCATTCTTGGGCTTGGGTTTTTTTAAATGTGGCAAAGATTCGCCCCAAAACTCACGTTTTTGTGTAAGAACACATGTAAGAAGCTTAGATATAGCTTATTGGGTGATAAACCAAGTTTTGGATGTAAAAGATTACAGTTTTGGGTCAAAAATAAGGTGGTTTGTAATTTTCAGCCTGTTCTGCGAAACTGGGTGTTCATCCAGCGAAATTATGTATTCGTCCAGCGAAACTATGGGTCTTCCTGCGAAACTATAGTTTCGTAGGTAGTTTTGTAGACATGGTTATCCAACGAAAGTTGGGCGAAATTGGTAGCGAAGATGCTAGCAAAACTACCAACGAAGATGCCAGCGAAACTAGCAACAAAACTGCTGGCGAAACTAGCAGCGAAACTGTTGATCTGGTAGCAATATTAGCAGCGAAATTAGGCAAAAATTAACTCCTTTAAGTGTTAACTTATCTGCATGTTGTGTAGTGCAACCTTGCTTTGAAAGCTTGATTGAGAAGCTACTCATCGAGTCCAAGTGAGTTCTAGATCCCCTATTTTAAAGGATTTGAACTAGTTTGGGGCTGGAAATGCATACCAATATATGTTTTAAACGACCTAGATTTTAAGAGGTTTTAACAGGAAGATCGATTTTTCTATAAGGAAATGTGCTATATAAAAGTGTTAAAATAAAATTTTTTCACAACTGACCTGGCAATGCGACCCAGCCAGGGGAGTTGCCCCATGAACCCCACTAGGGGCTGCTGCCCCTAGGACCCCGCTGTCAGGGCTGCCGCCCTCCGAACCCCCGCTGTCTCGCGGAGGTTCAGTTATTTTTGATGATGACTTATGCTTGTTGTGCATGATGTTTATGATGATGTGTGATGGTATATGTTATGTATGATGATGTTATTCTTATGTTTGATATATTTTCTTATGTTCCTTACTACGTATTTTGATATGACTTTACATGGTGTGATTATGATAATGAACATAAAGTATTATCTTAACGAAGTAAAAGATTTAAGATATTGAAAGTGGAACATAATGAACGAATGAGAAGTCTTGCAAGCAAATGAAAGGAGGTTCACAACTCATTGAGAGCTGTTAGTTCAACTATGTGTTTACAACTTGTGATTTTGGCTAACTCATAAGGGTTCATACACATAGTAGGAGTTAGTCTTGGTGACAGCTCCAATACGTGCAATTTGGTAATTACTGTGTGTTATGTAGTGTGCAATTTTGGCTAACCCATAAGAGTTCACACACACAAGGGAGTAGTCTTAGTGACTACTCTATACATGCGATATGGGGTCCTTGTTGCTTAACCCTAGATGATATAGCTTTGTGCTCAAGAGGAGTGTTAAGTACAAGACCTAGATAGAAGTAAAAAGATAATAAATGTATGAAAAGTGCGATAAGTACGAAATGTACGAAACATGCGAAATGTACGAAATGAACGATGACGAACATAATAATTATTACCTTGATGTACGTATGATGTGTGATCACGTGCGATAGTAAATAATATGTTTTAACAAATGTAAGTTACTATAATTTTTTTTGGAAAACTAGAACTCACTCAGCAACGCTGACTTTTATGCATTTTCTAGTTGGCAGGTAATGGTTGCTGAGGATGGAACGGGGCGGCTTCTTGGCTCATTTTGGATGGCATTCTTTTGTATAATGTTTTTTTGTAATGCGAACAAACGATGTTTTGTAACAAATGATGTATTAACTTGCAAAAGAATTTATGTTGAACTGAAAAGTTATTTAATGTTTCCACTACAATGTTTTATTAAAGCTAATGTAATTATATGCTTTATGTGCAATGACTGACCAACTGTGAGCATCTCGGGAACGGGGCCTTACAAAATACTTCATCATAGTCTATCCCTTCTTCTTGTGTATAACCTTGTGCTATCAGCCTTGCTTTATTTCTTACTATGATACCTCTTTGATCTAGTTTGTTCTTGAATAGCCACCTTGTACCAATTGGATATTGGCCTTCAAGTAGATCAACAAGATTCCAAATAATTTGTTTTTTGAACTACTAAAGCTCTTCCTGCATGGATTCAATCCAACTATTGTCTTTTAAAGCTGTAATGATATTGGCAGGAACCACTTATGAAAGAAAACAAGGAAAAGATATATGTTGGTAGCTCACCCTTGACTTCTTGTGGTTATTTCATTAATATCACTAATTATGTTATCTATTGGATGATTCTTATGATGTCTTGATGTTGGAATGGATGCAACTTGAATGGATGTATCCAAGTTAGTGATACTTGTTGATGGAGATGGATCCAACTAAGATGGAGAGTCAACAAATTATTCTAGATCCTCATCATGTTGATCTTCTAAAGTTGAGTGAAAACCATCTTCATTTCATGTGTCAACACATGAATGGATAACTTCTATAGGAGGTACAAGAACATCTATGGATATTTTTTGTTGATTTGCTGATGTATTGCATTCCTTTGAAAGTAATGGAGTATCTCTGGAAGAGAGAATATCTACAGATGTAGATTGAACATCTGTTGATGCAAAGTTCACTTTTCCAGATGCATTAGAAACTTCTGCTGATACTTTGTTTACTTCTTTGGAAGTTGAAATACCATTTCCATCAGTATTGTCATTTCTTGTATGAAATGATTGTAAGGATTAAATATAATGGCTGATGCAACTCAAACACTCAAAGTTTCTCCTACATGCATGGACAAGTATTCTAAAGTAGAATGCTTCGGTTATTTCACACCAGCAACAGAAATATTCTAAGTGTGAAATCGTCCTAAGCCAAGACCAATATCTTCCGAAGCCAAAGATGAAGTCTTTCGAAGCTTCAGAGACAAAGTCTTCCAAGCCAGCACTAGGAGACTGATTTCTTCCAAAGACATTTAGAATACATGCTTTATCTGATGTACTTTACATAAAGCTGGACCTCTTTCTGCTGCATCTCTGTAAAATCACCAACTTACATAAGTTGGTGAAAAGGACCATGCTTTTGGTAACTGTACATTGAGGTCTTGAGTCTGTAACTTTCTACTTCATGTACCTTATCCTTTTTGTAATATATTAGGATGTGAGCTATGGCATGTCATAGTCACTATTCAAAAAGAAATCTTCTTTTTAACTCTACAATTGAATTTGTTTGTGTCTAGTCAATTGTATCCAGTTGGCCTTCAAAGTATGGCCGGCTGTAGGATGTAGTCTATGTATCTCAAGTACTTGTAACTTTCTAGTATGCTTTGTAACATTTGTAATAGAACTTGAGAAAGCAATATACTGCAATCTTGAAAAACCAACTCCTTGTGTGTTTTGCTATCTTGTTCCATCTCATATTTACTTGTGTTCTTAGTATCATTACAAGAGGTTAACCAGTTTCATTGTTTCATTAGTTAAGTGTTCTTAGCAACTCTCCTCATTGTGTTGTTGTGTTGTAAGTGCATACCCTTCATCGGTCCTGCATATGGTATTAGAGCATTCAAGGCTCTTGATATAAGATCTCACCATCTTAAGATCCCTCACACACATAAAATACTTAACTTATCAAATGGCAGCCATTTCCAAATCTGATATGGAAACTGGAACCATGACAAAGTCGCCACTGATCACTCTTGATGAATTTGACAACTGGTGCCAAAGAATGGAAGATTTCTATGGTTTCTAGACTCAAGAATATGGAGTCTGTTGTCAATGGACCTTACATACCAAGCACCTCTTCTACAACTGGAGGTAGTATGATCCCCAAGGCTGTGGTTTGAAATTTTCACCTTTAAAGCAGGTGAAACCATGACTCAACAATACTTTAGGTATGTTGAGATTAAGGACACTCTAGTGGATGGTGGAGTTGCTTTTGAAAACAAATATTGTAAGGAAGTTCATGTCCTCTCCTCCTAGGCAATGGACACACTACTGTGTGGTTATCAAGAGAACTAAGAACCTGAAGACTCTCATCTTGAAATAGTTATATGGTATTCTCAGTGGATACCATATGGAGATAAACATGTAAGGTTCATCTGGTAATTCCAGCAATGAAATGGGTTTAGCCCTTCAAATGGTTAAAAGGGACAGAATAGAACCCCAAGATCATCTCATATGCTACCCTGACAACTCACAAAAGGTCCTTTCATCACCTTCCCTAAGACACCAAGGGAGAGTTACACTCAAGGAAGCCCATTCCAAGAGACAAGTTCTTCTCAAGCCTTTGTGTCTTATGATGAAAGTTGTGGCAGCTTTCTCTTCACCCTTAAAGACCTGGATTGTCCAACAAATGATCTGGAGTACATGGAGATAGTCCAACAAATGGCTCTTCTCACTCACAAAGCCAAGAAGTTCTATAAGTGAACTGGAAGAAAGTTCCCCAGCAATGCAGCCAGTGGAAAGTTTGGACTGGATGAAAGGAAAGTCAAGTGTTACAACTATAACTTGATGGGCCACTTTGCCAGGGAGTGCAAGGCATCGAGAAACAATGGTGGCCAAGCATAATCCAGACCAAACTACACTAACAAAGCCACCCAGAATGAGAAGCTAAAGCAGCAAGCATCAGTTGCTGTTGAAGAAAGAGGCTTCGACTGGAGCTTTCAGGTGGAAGATGCATCACCAAACCAAGCATTAATGGCAGATCGTGATGAAGCCAAGGTATTGGAACATCTCTGTACCCCTAAATGTATTACTAAAGTTAACATATACAGGTCCTACAACTTAGAAATAAGATCTGATCTTCAGTCCTTAAAAATCCTAAAAGGTGATTTTAGAAAGGCTAAAATGACTATAAACTAAAGATAGAGGACTTAAAGAAAACCATTTAATTTCTAAAACATGAGCAGACCAACTATAGGACTCATATCAAGGATCTCATAACTAAGTTGATTGAATGCCAGGCTGAGCTTGTGATTAGCAAAGCCATGGCAGAAAAATGTGTTCTTGAAGAAGAGACCTTCAAGAACATGATATCCTCATCCCTGCATGCCAAGGTGTGTTATCAAAATAAGCAGGGACTGGGTTCTAGTGAGTTTGCTCCTCCACATATAATCTTGTCTGTAAGATCACCTAGGTATGGAACTTGTGAAGATGAGCTTCCTCTCATAGACCCATTAAGTGATGAGGATGAAGAAGTGATAGTGAAGAATTTTCTGAGAAGAGTGAAGAGGAGGATTTTAAGAAGGGTCACTATCCTTTTGAGGAGAAAAGAAAGACTGTGATGACCTAGTCTATGAGGAAGATTTTGATCAGAAAGAGCAAGAGAAAATCTAGGAAGGCTAAAGAGATCAAGGCCACTTTTGACTCTAGGCATAAAGAAGTTTTTATCTCTGTAGGGTTTGAATTGGTGAAGACTGAAGAAATGAACCTAAACTCTTCTTCCAAGAGTTCTGGTTTATGTTAAAATCATCTCAGCACCAAGAAGTCTGGTCTGTTGTGTACCATTGCTACACAACTTGGACCATCCAACTCCAAGAATAGTTCTCAGCCCAAAAGGACTGTCTGAGCATCTACATAGATGAAGGTGGAGAAGGGATGTGATCAAGATCAGTCTTGTTCTCAGCAGAAGGCTCTTGAGAAGAAAAAAATGCAATGTGTTATGTGTGAAAGGATTGTCAATAGAATCCAAGAGGTGCTCCACATATGACTAAGAAAAGGACTTCCAAGAGTTCCAAGAAAAATTTCAGCTTCGAAAGGAAAATCTACTTCCTTCAGAAGCTCTAAATCAAAGAAGAAGGCAAGTGGAAAATTGCATTTGGATTAAAATTTGGTCTTAGAAGAAAGTGATACTTCCGAAGCACTAAAGTCTGCTGCAGTGTTTGCAGAATCTTCTGAAGGTCTAGTCATCAAAACTTCCAAATTCTCAAAAGATTTTGAAGTATTGAAGGCCAAGTCCAAACTTCCAAAGTGGTGTGGAAGTCAAAGAAAAACCAAGTGACTGAATGTTCTCCATCAACAACAACACAAGATCTTCAAAGCAAAACTAAAGGATCTATTACTGGTGCATTACCTTCTACTTCTTTTAATGAGCCCAAGACCAATAAGGCTTGGGTTTCCAAATTTAACTAATCATTTTCTTTGTGCAGGAACAACTCAAGACAAACAAGAATGCCTAGAACATTGATAGTGGCTGTTCCTGGCACATGACAGGCAATAGGTCACTACTCCAGAACTTTGAAAGAATTGATGGAGGGCCAGTTGCTTTTGGATGTGATGAAGGTTGTTACATTTCTATAAGTGGCAAGGTCACAAATAGTAAGCTCAACATTGAGAAGGTAAACTTTGTCAAGGAGCTTGGGTACAATCTTCTGAGTGTATCCCAATTTTGTGATCAGAGTCATAACATGTTCTTTACTCAGCATGAGTGCATTGTTCTCAAGCCCGGGGTGGTCATTCCTCATGAGCATATTCTGCTTAGAGCCCTTAGTAAAGGGAACATGTACAAGATGGATTTGCAAAAGACATCTCTCTCTAGAGAAGTCTCGTGCTTTCTATCTAAAGCCAATAGTGATGATTCTTTTCTGTGGCATAAAATAATGTGCCATGTAAACTTTAAGAACATGAATAAACTGATTAAGAATGATTTGGTAACTGGAATGCCAAAGAAAGAGTTTACAAGTGATGATCATTGCGTTGCATGCCTGAAAGGGAATCAACATAAGGTATCTCATAAGCCTAAGGAAAGACACTCCATCACTACACCCCTACACTTGTTACATATGGATCTCTTTGGCCCCACCAGTGTAATGAGTCTAGGAAGGACCTCTTATTGTTTGGTGATCATAGATGACTTTACAAGATTCACTTGGGTTTTCTTCCTTATAACTAAGGATGAGACCCCTAAAATTCTGAAGAATTTCATCTTAAAGATTGAGAATCAATATGATCACAAGGTCAAAACCATAAGATGTGATCAAGAACTGAATTCAAGAACCAAATGCTTGATACATTTTGTGATGAAAAGGGTATTACAAAACAATACAATGCTCCCAGGACTCCTCAACAAAATGGTGTTGCTAAGAGAAGAAACAGGACACGGATTGAAGCTGCAAGAACCATGTTGTCTGACTCTAAGCTGCCCATCATCTTCTGGGTAGAGGTAGTCAACGCTACCTGCTATGTGCAGAACAAAGTTTTAGTGGTTAAGACTCATGGTAAGACTTCTTATGAACTTTGGCACAAGAGGAAACCTTTCATTGGTTTTCTCAGGTCATTTGGATGTCCTTGCACCATCTTGAATACTCAAGATCAAATTGCTAAATTTGTTGAGAAATCAGATGATGGAAACTTCATTGGATACTCTTCCTAACATAAGGCTTATAGAGTATACAATCTCAAAACTAGAATTATTGAGGAGTCTGCTGCAGTGTTTGCAGAATCTTCTCAAGGTCTAGTCATCAAAACTTCCAAAGTCTCAAAAGCTTTTGAAGTATTGAAGGCCAAGTCCAAACTTCCAAAGGTGGTGTGGAAGTCAAAGAAAAACCAAGTGACTGAATGTTCTCCATCAACAACAACACAAGATCTTCAAAGCAAAACTAAAGGATCTATTACTGGTGCATTACCTTCTACTTCTTTTAATGAGCCCAAGACCAATAAGACTTGGGTTTCCAAATTTAACTAATCATTTTCTTTGTGCAGGAACAACTCAAGACAAACAAGAATGCCTGGAACATTGATAGTGGTTGTTCCTGGCACATGACAGGCAATAGGTCACTACTCCAGAACTTTGAAAGAATTGATGGAGGGCCAGTTGCTTTTGGATGAGATGAAGGTTGTTACATTTCTATAAGTGGCAAGGTCACAAATAGTAAGCTCAACATTGAGAAGGTAAACTTTGTCAAGGAGCTTGGGTACAATCTTCTGAGTGTATCCCAATTTTGTGATCAGAGTCATAACATGTTCTTTACTCAGCATGAGTGCATTGTTCTCAAGCCCGGGGTGGTCATTCCTTATGAGCATATTCTGCTTAGAGCCCTTAGTAAAGGGAACATGTACAAGATGGATTTGCAAAAGACATCTCTCTCTAGAGAAGTCTCGTGCTTTCTATTTAAAGCCAATAGTGATGATTCTTTTCTGTGGCATAAAATAATGTGCCATGTAAACTTTAAGAACATGAATAAACTGATTAAGAATGATTTGGTAACTGGAATGCCAAAGAAAGAGTTTACAAGTGATGATCATTGCGTTGCATGCCTGAAAGGGAAGCAACATAAGGTATCTCATAAGCCTAAGGAAAGACACTCCATCACTACACCCCTACACTTGTTACATATGGATCTCTTTGGCCCCACCAGTGTAATGAGTCTAGGAAGGACCTCTTATTGTTTGGTGATCATAGATGACTTTACAAGATTCACTTGGGTTTTCTTCCTTATAACTAAGGATGAGACCCCTAAAATTCTGAAGAATTTCATCTTAAAGATTGAGAATCAATATGATCACAAGGTCAAAACCATAAGATGTGATCAAGAACTGAATTCAAGAACCAAATGCTTGATACATTTTGTGATGAAAAGGGTATTACAAAACAATACAATGCTCCCAGGACTCCTCAACAAAATGGTGTTGCTAAGAGAAGAAACAGGACACGGATTGAAGCTGCAAGAACCATGTTGTCTGACTCTAAGCTGCCCATCACCTTCTGGGTAGAGGTAGTCAACGCTACCTGCTATGTGCAGAACAAAGTTTTAGTGGTTAAGACTCATGGTAAGACTTCTTATGAACTTTGGCACAAGAGAAAACCTTTCATTGGTTTTCTCAGGTCATTTGGATGTCCTTGCACCATCTTGAATACTCAAGATCAAATTGCTAAATTTGTTGAGAAATCAGATGATGGAAACTTCATTGGATACTCTTCCTAACATAAGGCTTATAGAGTATACAATCTCAAAACTAGAATTATTGAGGAGTCAGCCAATATGACTTTCAATGAACACACACCCTGTGTGGCTGGTTCTGGTCCTGATTGGCTATTTGATCTTGATTTAGTTACCAACTACTTTAACAAATCTTGTGAGAATGTTTCAGGATCAATAGATATCTTTCCCACAGGTGATCTTGACCCAAGATTTAAGCTGAGAAGACCTTCAAGTTACACATCTTTAGCTTGAGTTGTAAAAACTTCTGCAAATGAAGAGTCTATCAACAATACAATGACAAATTCAGCTGATACATCAGAGATGCCTTCAAATTCCAGCTCAGAGGCTCAACAACTAAGTAAAGAAGCTTCTAATGTAGAATACAATAGAGGTGGTGATAGTGATCAAGAATTTCTTGATGCTGATAACAACACCACAGATGAAAACATCAATGATGTTACACACTCATTGGATCAAGTCTCTCTTGATAAGTGTGCTGATGTGGTGGGAGAAGCATCAGTGCTAGATCTAAATATTTCTAATTTAGATTTAACTCAGTAACTTTCTGTGATCCCTCAACTAAAATTTCACAAGTCTCACCCCACCAAAAACATCATTGGAGATGTTGACACAGGGGTTAGAACAAGAGGACAAACCCATGAAGCAAATGTTTGTCTTCACTTTTGTTTCTTGTCCCAGATAGAGCCAAAGAAAATTGACGAGGCTCTGAAGGATGGAAATTGGGTTGAAGCTATGCAAGAGGAGCTTCTTCAATTCAAAAGGCAGAAAGTTTGGAACCTTTGTCCTCTTCCTCATGGGAAGACTACTATAGGAGCCAAATAGGTGTTTAGGAATAAGGAAGATGATAGAGGCATTATCATCAAAAACAAAGCTAGACTAGTTGTTCAAAGATACACTCAAGAAGAAGGAATTGAATACACTGATTTCTTTGCACCAGTAGCAAGACTAGAAGCTGTTACGATATTCTTGGCATTTGCTGTATCCAAGAACTTCAAGGTCTATCAACTTGATGTCAAATGTGCTTTTCTATATGGGGTGATTGATGAAGAGGTGTATGTCAAACAACCACTTGGCTTTGCAGATCCTTATCATCATGATTATGTCTGCAAGCTTGACAAAGCTCTTTATAGGCTGCATCAGGCACCAAGAAAGTGGTATGAGACTTTATCTCAGTATCTCTGCAAGCATGGATACAGAAGGGGTGCTATAGATGGAACTCTCTTCATCAAAGGACATGGAAATGACTTAATGCTAGTTCAAGTATATGTAAATGACCTCATCTTTGGTTCAACTAATCCAAAGCTCTACAAATACTTTGAGAAGCTGATGAAGGACAAATTTAAAATGAGTGCCATGGGAGAACTCAATTTCTTTCTGGGAATTCAAGTGAAGCAAGTTGAAGATGGAATCTTCATTAGTCAGTCAAAGTATGTTCAAGACATACTCAAAAGATTCAACATGACTAATTGTAAGATTGCTAAGACACCCATAGCAAGAAACCACTCCCTTGGACCTGATCTTGAGGGGGGAGTGTGTGGATGAACACCTTTATAGGGATATGATTGGGTCTCTTATGTATCTTACAACTAGCAGGCCTGATATCATGTTTGCTACATGTATTTGTGCAAGATATCAAGCCAACCCTAAGATGTCTCACCTTATCACTGTCAAAAGGACTCTAAGATACCTCAAAGGTGCTTTAACACTTGGTCTCTGGTATCCTAAGAATTCTGACATCAATTTGTATGGTTATACACATAATGATTATGCTGGTTGAAACATTACTACAAAGTATACATTTGGGACATGTCAGTTTCTTGGTGGAAGGTTGTCTCATGGCAATGCAAGAAACAATCCCGTGTCTCTGCATCAACTGCTGAAGCTGAATACATTGCTGCTGCAAGCTATTGTGCACAAGTGTTATGGATTTAAAATTATATGATTGACTATGGATTAAACTTCAAGGAGACTCCCATTCCCATAGACAACAACAATGCTATCTCTATCACAGAGAATCCTGTGCAACACTCAAGGACTAAACACATCAATATCAGGTATTATTTAATTAGAGATAACTTTAAAAGGGATTAATTAAACTAGTCAAAGTTAACATAAATGAATAATATGCTGATCTGTTTACAAAAGCTTTTGATGAACATAGATTTAAGTATCTTATATAAGCTATTGGGATGATTAACTTTGAGTAACTTTTTCTTAAAACTAATTTATATTATTTCTTAAAATCAATGTCCTAAGTTGTCTAGTTCATCACCTTCATAAGCTCTTGTTTTCTTTGGATAAAAACTTTTTGAAGACTTTCCTTATAATTTTGAAAAATTTTGATCTTTCGGAAGATCTTCTTTTACCTTCAGAAGAAACTCACGCCTTCAAAACAAATAAGTGTCTAAGTAATTTCCCTTCGGAAGAAATTTTTGAAATATGTTTCGAAGCTTAACACTTGTCTCAGGCACTTATATGTTTTCAAGGACCTTTATCTTCCGAAGCAAATTAACTCTTTGAAGCTTTGTTCTTCTGAACAAAGCATCCAAGTTTTAACTCTCTTCCGAAGCAAATTTTTTCACAAGTCTTAGGAAATTCTTCCAAAGTCATTTTAGCTTCGGAGCTTTTTTATTAAACTTCCGATGACAATTTACCTTCAAAAGCTTTTTGACTTCCAAGAAAACTACTTTTTGAGCAAAAGCAAACTACTTAGGTGGGACCGACATCCGGATTTCAAAGTTTATCCTCTTTCATTAACTTTGTCTTAAATTTGTTTCAAATATAAAGCCAACAGTTCCCCCTCTTTCTATCATCTTTATCATTCCTCCAAACCTAAACCACAAATTTCTCACTGAAATTGCCTTCGTTCATCTTTCTTCATCCTTAAGTTCTCTCTCAATGGCTAACCTAAACCATAGAAATTACCTAGATTTCTCCATGCAGTTACACAGGCAACACAACCAAGTTGCTCTATTAAACTCTGAGAAGATCCATATTTCTCAAAGGTTTGATGTTTCTTGGCTCTATCCAACTACTTCATCTCCCTTACCATTGATCCTACTCTATATGAGGACCATCTGCTCAAATTTTGGAAGACTTGCCAAGAGGTCGCTATGGATGGGGAGAAGGCACTGTCTGCCACAATGCAGGGGAGAACAGTCTTCATCACTCTGGCCATCATCAATCATCTTTAGCTGGATGATAAAGATGGTGATTTGTTCTTCCCCAAAGAAGTTGTTAATCACTCCTTTGAGCAAGTGGGCTATGAGGGTGACTTCTCTGTAAAGACCTTCGTGAAAGGGAAGGTCTCATCCAAATGGAAATTCCTGCTCCATGTGGTTATCCACAGCTTGTCAAACAAGCATGGATGATGGGACCAGATTCTTGAAGTTCTCTCCTTCATTGTCCATGGGATGGTTCAGGGAGTCAAGTTCAGGTATTCTCAGTTTGTTTATACAAATTTGCTTGCAAACTGGACTCCTTAGAATACTGCATGTTTCCTTGATATGTTCAATACATTCTTAACTATGAGCTGGGCTCATAGTTAAGGGAAATAGGTAATATTCTTAAATCAGGACAGATAAAGCCTGACATCTTTTAAATATTGAGAAAGCCCACTATTGGCTTCTCTAGGGTAGAAAAGCCCTTGTCCCAAAAATGTTAGAGCTCATTGCTCAAGGTGACTACCTAGCAGCACCAGCTAGTGTTGAACCCACACCTTCTACATCTTAACCACCTCAACAGCCACAAATCATCCTCCCCTATAAAAGAAAATCCAAAATGAACCCCTGCTCAAACTATTAAGTCTGTTTAGGCCCCTATATACTTACCCATTCAGGAGGAAGTGGATACTGGAGCACCTACTTCCCCTGTGGAGCTACCCACTGCTGTTACTTCAAAGATCAGTGCCGAGGTTCCTCATGCTCAACCTGATGAGCTCACTAGGTCAACTGCCTTAAGCCTTCACTCGAAGTCTCAACACTTGAGTGAACAACCTTCAAGGGACAACTACCATCCCTAGCCTTTAGATTTAAACTAACCCATTTTTAACCTTGACTTCTATACTGATGAAGATTTAGGTTTCAGTGAGTACCATGATTCTCTCTTCTTTTCCCCTACTCAAAGGGAGATGAGTGCTCCTGAGTTACCTATATCTAGCCCACATCAGTCACCCATTACTGAGGTGGATACTTCTGAACCTGTTCAGGATGTCCATATGAAAGAGGCTCTCACTTTTGCAAGTGATTCCATCATTAAGACCTCACCATGGCAACTCAGCCCATTGACACTGTTAACTTAGGTTGAGCACACTTGAATCAAATCATGAATTTATAGATCAAAATAATGATAACACAATGAAAACCCTAATTTGATCATCAACAAGATTGGATAATATGTTTACAAGTAATCCCTCAATCTATTGGTCATTCAACCATTATCTAACCCTAATTACAACTTATCTATTTATAGTGAATATAATATTCACTAATGACGCATTAAGCCCCTAGACTTAAACTAATTAGGGAAATTAACATATAAAACCTAAAAATGACTAAAACATATTTAAATATATTTTGTTGACACAAAATATATTTATTACAATAAAACTCCTATTCATCTAAATTTTCAACGTCTCATCTCTGTTCTTCGTCTCGTACTCGATGTTGACTTTTGTTGACTTTGACTGTGTTGATAATATAGACTATTTGTACAACTCCTACAATACTCCCCCTTAGTCTATCATTATCAACATTTTCAAAAAGGATCAGCACCGAGAAGTCAATCGTAGAATATCTTCAACTTGAAGCTTTCTGAATCTGATGAGAAAAATTATTCATCTCATAAGCTCCCCCTATTTATGTGCTTCCCCTTTTTGAGTGCATCCTTTGCGAGGATATTGGAACATCTTTCCCAAATCTCTAATCTCGAGGGCTTTAGAAGATTTAGGAGGATTCCTAGCTTGGTGTCTTCTGCAAACTTGAGGAATAGATTCTTTGATCAGGTACAATGCTCAACTGATGATCGACCATAATTTGCAGCAAAAATCTGAAAGACATTCTCAAACACAATCTCGACATTTCTAATTATATCAATTCATTTTAACAAAATAAACTCATATTTATCTGTGTATGAAAACAAGTGAACCCTGTGTTTGTTTGTGCACAATTTTTGTGAAGTGCATGAAAAATGATAAAATTTTAACAACATAATATGGAATACCTAAAAGAATTTTGAAATGAAAATTTCTTATAATTTTTTTTAATTCTATTTTATGTATATATATATATATATACACATATACATATATTTATATATTATTTAATTACCGAGAACTAAATCGATCATGAGATCACATCCTCAAGATATACTCTAGCACAAAGATGTATTTAATCATCAACAAGTAATGAGATCACACTGATAACTGAATCTAATCACAGACTTTGAATAATTTTGAAATTCTCAACAGATCAATAACGATTGCTAATATGTTTGTCCGCTTAAACCCATGCCCTATCTTTTTCAACAAGCGTAGATGATTCGTTAAGGTTCGATTAAGCACTTTAGAATGCTAGGACCCCACAATCATTTGGAAAAAACCCTCACCCAACCTCAGGATTTCTGGAATTTTGTTACGGTCTTTATAATGTAAGGCTTGTGCATTAGTGTGAAAGTGATTATCATCAGAATAATGCATTCTGAGATGAACTTATCGTTAGATGATTTGATGCAGCTTAGATCAAAATGGTGGGAGCTCCAAGTTCATACTCACGTATAACAAAGGAGATGACCATTTAATCATGTGCCGATGAGAGCTCCAAGTCAGTACTATCATATAGCAAAGGAGATTATCACTCCAAGTCAGTGCTTCCGTACAATAGAGGAGATTAGCACAAACCCAACACACATAAAATCACCAAACATGGCTCAAAGATATGGCTTGTATGATTTGTATCATGGAAGGTGAAAGATCAATTATCAATCCAATTTTTGTCAGGACTCAGTTTTCGTGCAGGCCAAAATGATTACATAAATCAGACATCCTCAAGAATACATATTAATTTAAACCATTATGTTGCTGTCTACTTTATTATTCAGGCTGAGTCTACCAAGCATATCATTAAAGAGTCTGTTTGATTTTCTTTTACTTGCAATTAAAAATAAGATGTGAATCAAATAACAACATCAGATTACTATCATTTCTCATTTTATAAATGCAAGTTATGGAAGAACAAGCATTTCAAGATGATATACAATCATTTCTCAGTCATCTTGAATCAAGTTCCTAGTTCTCTTTTCATGCAATTTTTTATTTAATTTTGATATACTCTCCCCTAAAATTTTTATTTTTGCAAACCTATTTTTTATTATTTTTTGTTTTTATTTTTCTATATATTTTGTTAACCTGTTTATTCCGCCTCAAATTTAAATTAGAAACAATCTCTGTTAGTAAACCGGATTACTAACAGTCCTCCTAAATTGATCCTACACTCGTTAACAAATTAGTTAGAGAGGGGAACCCATGCCATCGTAGTCCTAGGAGTTCCTTTCTCATCAATATAAGTAACCTGCTTCGGCACATAATTTGTGGAAAGATCGAGGATTTTTTTATCTTTCCTTTTAATTTGCCAATTTTGTTTCGGTTCAATTAATTTGGATTTGAATGAATTAAACTTGGAAATCATTTTCTGTTTAAGTCCGGAAGGAAAAGAATTTGGTTTTGAACCTTTGATCATTTTCATCTTGAATCATGAGAAACTGGCTTCACATGAAAAGATTTGAATGGAGGGTTTTTCATCCAACCATTCAAAGATGTATGCTTTTTACCTCTTGATTTAGAGAAGTAACCCGTGTTGCCTTTACCAACTAGAACATCCCTTGTAGACTGTGATCTGGAGAAGTAATTTGTTTTGCCTTTACCATAGGAAGCAAGTATTTGAGGGCACTTCTTTACCACATGACCTTGTTTTCCACACTAAACAAGCCATGAAAGGCCTTTGATGGTTGGCTTATCCATGTGATGCAAGTGTGGATGAGGATTGCTTTGAGCTTGTAGTAGATTCTTTCTTGTTCTGAAGTTTCCCGTGCTGAACAGGGAATGAGATTTTCACTGGATGACTAGCTTGTTTTGTAGTTGGAAGAGAGATCCGTATTGATATTGATTAAGCTTTTAGAAGCTCTTGAGACTTGACATTTCATGAGATATCTTGATATTTGTGGAACCAACACGCTCCTCTGTGTTTGATTCATCATCTGAGCTTATCCAGTCTCATATAAACAAATGTTTCTCCAACGCATCTTGATTGACACCTCCTATTGTGTTGGCTTTGGTTATAGGATTCTGATTGTCTGACGATTCGACAACTGTTCCTTCTTTGACAAACCTGACAGGAACAAACGAAGGAATGTTACCTGTTTTGAATTTGTTAAAGAATATTGGAAGAAGCAATGATATTGGTTTTGAAGCATCAAATGTGGAATTGTCATTAATCTTCTTACCAGATCTCTTCCTAAGGAATCTCAAACCTACAAGAGAATCCTGCACATCTCTAACCTCTGGAAAATTAACACTGCTTAAACATGCATTTAAACTATTAGTGTCTGCAGCTGCAATCAAATCATTAGATGGATAAAGTTGAGGCATAGGAGAGTAACAATGGGTGCTAGGAGGAGGATAGATGTATGGATTTTCACCACAACCACTCCCGTTTTAATCCTAGCTCCCTTTTGTTTACATAGTAGCTCTTCCTGTTTTATTCTGGATATGGTTCATTTAACAAGCTTTGTTTTAAGCCTGCTTGTTTCAAATCCAGCCAAGGTGACTCTTTCATTTAAAAGATTAATTTCAACATTTCTTTCAAGAAGAGTTCATTTTAAATGATCATTTTCTTTTAAAGCTTCATTTAAGTTTATGAATACTTGGCTTGTCTTTTTAAGTTCCACGTTTATGGTGGTTGGTTATCTAAAAGTAACCTATTAGCTTTATACACACCACATAAATGAATTTTACAAGAAGAAGAACACATATCCTGAACTGTCTCGTATGGAAGATCCAGGATGACTCTTCATCAGCAAGAGCCTTCTCGTAGTTGCAAACTCTGGTATTTCGCTTCCATCCTCTTCCTTCTCAGCATCACAAACTTCTTCATTCAACTCAGCTCTACCTTTACCCATAATATCTGCTTAAGCTCCCCTTGCATCTCTTCAATTCTAGGTTCTGGTAAACCGTCAGAATTGGTGACAAAATCTGATATCTCTTCTGGTTTCTCTATGGAGTTTGAAGTGATCTTTGGAGTTAGATATGTCGCTTCATAGTACTCATGACGTTTGATATCCAACTCAATTTCTTTCAGTTTGTTGATCACCTCCATCAGTTTATAATCCGAAAAGCCTCTATCTTGTTTAATCGACTTATCGTGTGAGCTCATTCTAATGGGAGGGAATCAAACAATCTCATAACTTGTTCATGATTTCCCAATTGGGCATCAAACTTCTTTAGATTGCTTGCCACCAAAAAAATACGATCAACAAAATCGGACATCCTTTTATTCTTTAAAGCTGCAAAATTATCAAACTGACATTGTGTAGTTGTGAGATATCATATTGAAGGATTTAAATAGATTTGCAAAAGCCATTTTATTTATTTATTTATTATTTTAAGTGTGTAAAAATTTTGAACAATTAAAAGCCCCAAAATTATTTTTCCAAAATTGTAAAATAATTCTCCCCCGATGATAAATATGTAAATGTCACACTATGCAACTTAACAATTAAACGCCCCAAAATAATAATTATATATATATATATAGATATATATATATATATATACTATATATATATATATTATATATATATATATATTGTTGGGTATTCTACCTTTGAAGAAAGAAATTGAAGATTTAACTATTATTGAAGTTGAAGACTTGAAGCACAAAATCCAACAAAAATATTAGTCTTGGGTTTATATTGTAATTATTTTTATTGCTAGACTAGTATAAATATTAGCCCATATTATCATGTAAAGGGGAATAATCTCCACAAAGGGTGTGTTGGACCATAAAAGAACCAATGAGCCAAGATCAGAAAACCTCTAAGTCCACATGGTATCACAACAAATGCTGAAGCCTAATCCAGTTGACAAAGTGATGAAGACTTCAACAGTTGAAGATCAAGTGCTGAAGATTCCAATAGTGAAGAGAAACTAAAGTGTGAAGTACAAAGCTGAAGAAACCCAAGTGAGGAAGCTGAAAAAGACCAAAGTTACTGAGTACAACAGCTGAAGAGTTGACAAGTGCTGAAGACTTCAACAGCTGAAGATCAAGTGCTGAAGATTCAACAGCTGAAGAACTAAAGTGCTGAAGTACAACAGCTGAAGAACACAAGTGCTGAAGCTGAAAGACCAAAGTACTGAAGTACAACAGCTGAAGAGTTTACAAGTGCTGAAGATCAACAACTGATGTACAAAGTCTGAAGACAAAGACTGAAGACATCAGCTGATGATATCTACTGAAGTCATCAGCTGATGAAACATCTGAAGGTCAAAGTCTGAAGATCAAGTACTGAAGCGTCAGTAGTTTGTCACAACTGCTGAAGAGTACTTCTTCAGTAGTTTGTCAACTGCTGAAGAGTACTTCTTCAGTAGTGTGATCAGTAGTTTTATATTTCTAGTTTCAGTAGTTTTATGTTTCAGTAGTTTTGTAAAACGACTGAAGAGCTTGTTCTTCAGTCGTTGTAGTTTCAGTAGTTTCCAATCAGTAGTTTTATATTTTGTACTTAACACTCTGATATGTTCTCAGTAGTTGTGAACATTTCAGTAGTTTGTTAAGAGTTAGTTATTTTTGTATTAGATCTGCCAGTTGTCACTTTCCGTGATAACAGCAGTGATTGTTGCACTCTATATAAGGAGTGACAACCTATTGTAATATGAATGTGAATGAATGATGTGAATGATGAATGATTTGATTAGAAACATTCCATATCTATAAACATTCCTTGAATCAGAAATATATTCTCTCGCTATAACCGTATGTGCTCTTAATGCATACAAGCATCGACTTCTTGCTACAATTTGTCTAATTCCTATTCTTATTCCGCTGCCTTGAACTCTAATACATCAAACTTGTGATCGCTGATCCTGTCAAATGGTATCAGAGCAGGTTAATCATTGATCGATCTAATAATTGATCATTGAAACTGCTATTCAAGATCTAAGTTTGATTGAATTAGCTTTTGTTTTTGCAAGAAACGGTTATAGAGATTGAATTTTCTGTATTTCTGGTCATTCATCCTGAGATCTTTTCTTGGTTTTCATTGAGTTTGTTGTGGTCTGTTTAAAACTTTTAAAAGCTTGAATTAAATGTTTTTGAACTGAAAATGACCACTCCCTCCAATGATCCTCACAATACTGGTTCCTCAACCAAGCCACCAATGCTGGTTAGGAATGAGTATAACATATGGCAAAGACGAATGCTCCATCACCTGTCTGTTAACAGCGCAGGTTGTTGGACATCAGTGGTACATGGTCCACACAAGCCTATGGTGAATAACCCGGAAACCAATCAAATGGTTCCGAAGAGGAGGGAGCAATACTCAGATGAGGATAAGAAGTTGCTTGAAATTGATGCAAAAGCCCATGGAATTCTGGCCATGGCACTGCCAAATGAAATCTATTCTGGGCTAATGCATCATGAAACTGCCCATGACCTCTGGAATGCCTTGAAAGAACAATTTGGAGGAACAGATGAGGTCTTGGCAAATAATAGAGAAATCTTGCCCAACAATATGAGACATTCTCTCATAGAAAGGGTGAGACACTGACTCAACAATATGAGCGGTTCTCTTGTTTGATCTCTGAACTAAAAATGGTCAAACTTGAGTACACAAATATTCAGATGAATAACAGATTTCTCAGATCACTGCCTGAGAGATGGGACACATATACTATTGTCCTACGCTCCAGTGCAAGTTTGGACAAACTATCTCTCACCCAACTCCATGGGAAACTGCTCACGTTTGAGAGAGAGATAGAACAGAAGAGAAAGCTGTCTTCATCTGGAAAGCTCACTGAAGACTTTGTACCAGGCAACACTGCCTTGGTGGGTCATGAGTCAGAATATGCTTCATCTGAATGCCAGTATGATGAGCATATTAATTTCTCTTCAAGCACTTCTGATTCTGCATTTGTGAGTGTTGATGGTCAGTTTACTGGGTGTAATAATGACAATCTATGCTTCATTATGGATGATCTCAAGGGATTGCTGATGATGACTTAGAAGAGATGGATATTTTGAGCCAAATGGCCCTGATAAATATCAGATCTCAGAAGTTCTATAAAAGAACTGGAAGAAAATTCCCAGGACTCTCTGGCAAAACCAAAGTTGGTTTTGACAAGAGCAAGTTGAGGTGTCACAAATGCCAAAGGCTTGGACACTTTGCAAGAGAGTGTAGATCAACTGGATCTAACTCCACTGCACCCTTTGTGACTTTTCCTGGCAATAGTCAACAACACAGAGGGCAACATCCTGTCACTTCTAGTCATCATCCTCAACAACAATCTCCGCATATTTTGTTCCTCAGGGTCAAATGCCATATCCGTACCCTTGTTATTACATGCCACAGTCAAATCAAGTTCAAGTTCCTATGGCACCACAACCTCATGCACTACCAGAACCTCAGCCATCCCAATCTCATCAACAAACTCAACCTCAAACACAGCTTTTCACCCCAGGAGTTGTTGACTGGAGCAGTTTACCAGATGACATGTCTGGTCATGACAACTGTTCTCAGGTGCTGGTCAACATGGTGGTGACAGTCCTTTTGGGAATCTAGCTCTTATGGCTTTGGAGTCTGCTGATACTTCATTTTTCTAATGCCTCTACACCTCAGGTATCACAGGTATCCTCTGAGGCAAAAGCCAAATTATGTTCTGAACCATGCATAGCAGCATTTGCTTCCATTAGAGAAGCAAATGTAGCTCTAATTAATAAGAACATTGAGCTAGAACAAATAATTTCCAAAAACAAAGCTGAGTTTGAGTCTGTGCTTAAAGATAAAAATGATGAGATTTATAAACTGAATTGCCAAATAATTGATGATAAGGCTAGAGAAGAGGTACTTCTAGAGAAGTACAAAGATCTCAAAGAAACCCTTGCAGTTACCCAGGTAGAGTGTGATAGATGGGTACAATCATGCAAAGGTTTTGAAATGCTTCTTAGTAAGCAATCTGCTTCCAATGTGAAGTTTGGAATTGGTTACAATCACACTGCTCCACCTACAGATTTTACCCCAAGAGCAGAGGTAGAATCTGATGGTGAGAGTGATAACCAATCCATCACATCATGTGATCTACCTTCTGATACAGCACAATCAGAAGTAGCAGTCAGCATCAAGCCCTCTTTGAACTTATCAGCTGATGTTGATGGTTCAAATGCTGACACTCACATGATCAATGAGTTGATCAACTCAGGAGTTAATTCTGAAGGTCCTGAAAGGACTAGAGAGCAGGATTAACACCTGAAGTTCAAACTTCAACTGCTGTCAGTACTGAAGAGAAGAAAACTGCCAGTAGAAAGAGTTTGAAGACTACTAAAGAGGCAGTCAAGAAAGCAAACAATGCTTCCAAAGCATTGAAGAACAAGTCTTCAGTTGCTTCACCCTCTTTAGTTGATGATCAACCTAAGATGAAGAAGAAACCATGTGAAGTATGTGGTTTGTTCAATCATCTTACAGATGATTGTTGGTACAAAAGAGGTTCCAAACTCAAACAAAAAGAAGAAATTAATGAGAAAATGGTAAAAATGAAAACTGAGTTTGAGACCACATTTGTATCAGCAACATCAAATCCTGTAACCCTTAAGTCCTCAAAGAAATCCAAAAAGGAAGGGGTTAAACAGGTGACAGCTGAGAATGCTCAGAAGAAGAAGGGGCAACATAGGAACTTATCAAACTCCACTGGCAATGTGTCTGATGAGCTGAAAGCTTTATCACAAAATCAGACACAGCTGGTTATGATGGTTCAACATCTGTTGGGTAGAGTTAACCAACTAGATGCTCCTATGTTGAAACCACAGAAAAGGAGGTCCAAGCCAAAGGACTCCTCTTCTACACCATCTTCTTCCTCTCAGGCTGTTGTTTCAAATAAACCTGTTAGTTTACCATCTATTGATGAGACCAGGCCCAAAACCAAAAAGGTTTGGGTCTCTAAAACTAACTGATTGTTTATTATTGCAGGGTTCTTCAACATGCCAAAGTAGCATCTGGTATGTAGACAGTGGGGGATCTATGCACATGACTGGGAACAGCTCTCTTCTTCATGACTACTCTCAAGGAAAGAAGGGATTTGTTTCTTTTGGCAATGATGCTAGGGGTTACATCATTGGTAAGGGCTTTGTCTCCAATGGAGAAATCAAATTTGATGATGTTAATCATGTGGAAAATCTCAAGTACAATCTCTTGAGTGTCAGTCAAATGTGTGATAAAGGCCATGTTGCTCTTTTCACCAGTCAAAACTGTAGGATTCTGTCATCCAAAGTTTTGCACTTGATTGACAAGGTGTTGGATGATCACACTCTCCTGAGAGCCAACAGGACAGGAAGAGTGTATGCCTTAGATCTTTCCAAGAAATAGATCTCAAAGGCAATCCTTGCCTATTTTCCAAAGCCTCTTCTCAAGAATCTAAACTGTGGCACAGAAGGCTTGGTCATGTTAATCTCAAAAACATGAATCAGCTTACCCACAATAGTTTAGTCAGAGGCTTACCAATAAAGGAGTTCCACTGTGATGAAACCTGCACTGCTTGTTTAAAAGGAAAACAGCACAAAGTCTCATTCCCTCCTATTGAAGTGCCTAAGTCCACTGCCTGCTTGCAATTACTGCATATGGATCTATTTGGTCCTGTGAGAGTAATGAGCATGGCAAAGAAGAAATACTGTCTGGTAATTGTGGATGATTACTCCAGATTTGTATGGACTTTCTTTCTACATTCAAAGGATGAGGCTGCTCAGAAGATTATTCACTTTGTGTTGTATATTGAGAAGCAGTATCCCTTCCAGTCAAGTGTATTAGGAGTGACAATGGAACTGAGTTCAGAAATCATACACTTGATGACTTCTATCTTTCAAAGGGGATCAAAAGGCAGTTTAGCATCCCAAGGACTCCAGAACAAAATGGAGTAGTGGAGAGAAAGAACAGGACCTCATTGAAGCTGCAAGGTCCATGCTGGCTGACTCAGGTTTGCCACTGACCTTTTGGGCTGAAGCTGTCAACACAGCTTGCTATGTGCAAAATAGAGTTTTAGTAAATCAGAGGTTGATGAAGACTCCATATGAAGTTCTCCATCATTTGGCTCCTCTGATTTCATTTTTCAAAGCATTTGGGTGTCCCTGTTTTATTCTCAACACAAAGGATCAACTCCAAATTTGATCCTAAGGTGGATGCAGGGTATTTTGTTGGTTATTCATCTACTTGCAAGGCATACAGAGTCTTCAACTGCAGAACAAAGATGGTTGAAGAAACTCTACATGTTAAGTTCAATGAATCTCCAAAGGACAAGATTCCACAAAGCCCTGTGGAGTTATTTGATTTGGACATACTGCAATATGTTCCTTATCAAACTCCTGCTGTTGCTCCTGTCAACAGTTCACCACCTGGTGGTACTGCTGATGATGATGATGATTGCAGTACTCACCTCTTCAGGTTTAGTGATCAGCTGCCTGATTCAGCTAGACCTGATGTTCCTGTAGCTCCAGTAGCACCATCCACAACAAATGCTGATGAGATCTCTTCGAATTCAACTTCCTTTGAATTACCATCCACTGATTGGTTTCAAGGAAATGATTCACCATCACCATCTGTTACTGCTGAGCCTGCTACAAACACTTGCACAGATCTCATTGTGTATCAAGATCTGAAGAATCACCCTATGTCTCAAATCATTGGTGATATCACTGCTGGAGTATCAACAAGAAGTCAATTGTCAAATTTCTGCTTCTATGCTCTCTTCATCAGTCAGCAAGAGCCAAAGAATTATCACATTGCTTTAAAGGACAATGGATGGGTTGATGCCATGCAGCTTGAGCTTCTTCAGTTCAAGAAACAGCAAGTGTGGGAACTGGTTCCTCTACCTCCAGGTAAGTGTGCAATAGGCACTAATGGGTGTTTAGGAACAAAACTGATGAAAATGGGCTTATTGTTAGAACAAGGCCAGACTGGTTGTTCAGGGGTTTGCACAAGAAGAAGGTATTGATTATGATGAAACCTTTGCCCCTGTAGCCAGACTGGAAGCAATTCGATTGTTTTTAGCTTATGCTGCTTATCAAAACCTTAAAGTTTTTCAAATGGATGTCAAAAGTGCATTTTTGTATGGAAAAATTAAAGAAGAGGTTTATGTATGTCAACCTCCAGGCTTTGAGGACAATAAACATCCTAATTGGGTGTATAAGCTTGATAAGGCTCTTTATGGTTAAAACAAGCTCCTAGAGCCTGGTATGAGACATTATCAAACTTTCTTCTGGAAAATAATTTCACTAGAGGCTCCATAGATAAGACTTTATTCATTAAGAAAGCTGGGCAGCATAATCTACTTGTTCAAATTTATGTAGATGATATCATTTTTGCATCCTCTGATCCAAAGTTGTGTGATGCCTTTACAAAGTTGATGCAACAGAAGTTTGAAATGAGTGCCATGGGAGAATTACAGTTCTTTCTGGGGTTGCAAATCAAACAAAAGGCTGATGGAATTTTCATTCATCAGTCCAAATACACAAAAGATCTTTTGCAAAAGTTTGATTTACAAAACTGTAAGCCTGTTCTACCCCCATGTGCAGGCACCAACAGGATACAGATCAGAAAGGTAAAGTGGTTGATGAAACACTTTACAGATGTATGATTGGGTCCTTGATGTATTTAACAGCTTCTAGACCAGATATTATGTTTGCTACATGTGTTTGTGCTAGATTTCAGGCTGCACCTAAAGAGTCTCATCTGATTGCAGTCAAGAGGATCTTTAGATATCTGCAAGGCACTCCATCTCTAGGTTTATGGTATTCTACTGGACATTCTGGTAAATTAGTTGCTTTTTCTGACAGTGACTATGCAGGGTGTAAGTTGACCAGGAAATCAACTTCTGGTGGATGTCAATTCCTAGGCAACTGCTTGATTTCTTGGCAGAGCAAGAAACAGACCTCAGTTGCTACATCAACTGCTGAAGCAGAGTACATTGCTGCTGCAAGTTGTACATCTCAGGTACTCTGGCTTCAAACCAACTTTTGGATTATGGCATTACAGAGACTAAGACTCCATTGTTAATGGATAGTGCTTCAGCTCTTTGCATTGTCAAAAATCCAGTCCAGCACTCTAGGACCAAACATATAGAGATCAGACATCATTTTATAAGGGATTGTTTTGAAAAAGGTCTGATTGATCCTAAGTTTGTGCCTAGTGCTGATGAGCTTGCAGACATTTTTACTAAGCCTTTGGATAGTTCAACTTTCCAAAACCTGGTGTTAAGGCTTGGTATGCTGCAGCTAGAATAAGTGACAACTACTGATGATCTTAGTAATAAGTACTGATGATCATTAGTAACTATGTCACATATAAGTACTGATGAGCTCTTTTACCCTCAGCAGTTTTTATAACTACTGAAGGCTAAATGTCTCACAAGTACTGAAGTACTTCATCTGTTCTAAACTACTGATGTAGTTACAACTACTGATGCAGTTACAACTACTGCAATCAGTAAAAACAGATAAGTACTGATGTCCTATGAAACAACTGAAATCAGCCAAAAGGCTGATGAATGTGTTGAGGACAGTATGAAACAGCTGAAAAGCTAAGAATTGACGAAAACAGCTGAAGAGAATTTCTCTTCAGTCGTTTGTACAATGCTGTTTCATTCTAAACAACTGAAGCAAAACCATGTCTTCAGTAGTTTTATAACTACTGATGACTAATACCAAGTCTTCAGTTGTTTACAACAGCTGATGAAAAACCACTGTCCTCAGTAGTTTCATAACTACTGATGACAAACACCAAGTCCTCAGTTGTTTCAATCATCTGAAGTCAAAACACGGTCTTCAGTAGTTTTCTAACTTCTGATGCCTAACACCACGACTTCAGCTGTTTCAACGTCTGAAAGGATAATACCATGTCAACGGTCGTTTAAAACTACTGATGACTAACACCACATCCTTCAGTCGTTTTCTTACCCGTACCCTATAAATATCCCTGACCTAAGCTCTCAATGCTTCATCTTCTTCAAACCTAACGTTCCTCTCCAAAACTTCCTTTTCTCAATGGCGTCCATGCAAATTAAACCGCGACACAACTGTGTTGCCTACCTCACTAAATCGCCATCTGGACTAAGTTCGATACTGCTATCGATCTTATGGTTCAGTCCCAATACAATACGGCATTTCTTCTGAATCCCATACTACATGCCGAATCCCTTCAACAATTTTGGATGAACGTTACTATTACCACTGGGGAGAACAACACACCATCTCTCCAGTCGGTCGTCAACAACAAAGAAGTAGTCATCACTCCTGCAATAATCCGCCAAATTCTTCATGAATGATGCTAGTTCTCCTGCTGGATATCCGAAGGGCACCACAGATCTATCCTTTGCCCAACATGGATATCAAGGCGATCTCAGTGCCTCCACTATCATGAAGAAACACTTTAATGACGCTGAGCGCCTAATTTTTCACATGGTGAATGTATGTTTGGCCCCTAAGACGTCGTCTTGGGATCAAATGTCGACAAAATGGCAGCAGGTAATGTATTCTATTCTTGAGCAACAACCACTAAACTTTTCAGAAATAATATTTTCGGAGCTCAAGGACATGGCTCAAAAACTAACTGCCAACCGTTGGATACTATATCCACGGTTCATAATGGCCATCATTACAAACCAGCTTAATGCTGAGGGACTTGTTGGCTTGGGAGTCCCTGCTACGGCTGTTCTGCCGGAAGTATACTCCCGGCACAACTCTGACCAGACACTAAAATGGCTGCCAAGCTGCGAAAACCCACGCAGCTGGAACCCACAGCCACCACCTCCAAATCAAAAGTCCCCACCAAACCCACCAAAAAGAAACCCAAAACGGCTACTCAGGGAATTGAGTCCCCTGAGGATGCCCCTGCACCACAAACGCAGGATATATCCACTAGTCCAAACCCCCTAGTGGATACAATGACTCTTCCAGCCATAGCGCTCAGGCCTCCTCTCAACAGGAGCCTGCAGCAACCACACAAGGGGTACCTACATATCTGGGATCTTCCTCACTTGAGGGGATTGCCATTGAAGAGCACCAACCTCCCCAGGTGCACACTGCTTCTATCCCTTCACCCCAAACAACCGCCCCTCACAGCCCAACTTTAATAGTTGCACAAGTGCTGACTCAACTGCACTCCTCACCCCCTCCCCAGAAACCACTTACTACTGGGATACCTCTACAATTGAGGGGGAGGAACACAGTGCACTTGAGAACCCACAGCACAGGGGTTTACCACTTCTATCTCCTGGTGTAGACAAGGAGCTTAGAATATCTAGTGAGGCTGCCACCTCCTCTGACTCAGCACATGATCAGAATGAGGCTGGTAACATTGCTAAGACCTCACTAGAGGCAACAGCTGATGATGGACACTGTCCTGAGGCTGGAAGTCCCCAGTACCAAGCACAAGGGGCACATGCACCAACTGGTCTACACCCAGTGCATGTAAATCCTGCTCTAAGCAGGAGGTCAGATGATTCAGTTTCGGCTGATGATGACCTGGGCTTTTTCTATATGTTCTTGCCCAGAACACAATCCTTGAAGAGAAAGTCAGTAGGCTGCAAAACCTACTTGATCAACTCTCACAAGGAGAAAGACCATCTGCCTCTACCCACCCACAGATGGCACCTTCACTTGAAGGTTCCCCAAACACTGAGCCACTCCAAACTCAACCACCTGCCTCTGCTTCAGGCCCTACTTCTCAGGAACAGAACCCTCCTGAGCAAATAGGTGCTGTACTTCAAAATTCCCTCCCTCTCATCACACCATAATCACTGATATTGTGACTAAAGCCATTGATGAGAGGCTTTCCTCAACTTTACAGCCCTTGATTGATGCTGCTATCAAAAGACTCTTTCTGCGGTACAAACCCCTTCCTCCAATGCATCCAAAAAGGGGGAGAGTACTGCAGTGAAAGAAAAGAAGAGGAAAAGAACAGAGGAAAAGAAGGAAGAGAAGCAAGCCCAAGAGAGGAGGAGAAAGAAAGAAAAGCAACCTCTGCTCACTTACAAGCGAAAGAAAAGTGCTGATGATCATACTGCTGAAGACAAATCCTTGGAGGAGCTGGTAAAAGAAGCTGACACTACACACAGCCGATCCATGGATAAAATAATTGAACAACTCTTCAGGCAGGGTTTGACACAGCCACACTGGATAGTGAGATCAGAAGGTTGGAAGTGCAAGAGATACAAACCCGATGGGCAGGGTATGATGCTCTGGAAAAAGAGAGGTTGGAAATAATGATCCGCTTTATTGCAAAATACTTAGGAAGATCATTAATGGAGATTCGCGCATGGACCAGGGACAGTATTCTGGCTATAGCCACCAGAATCTGTCTGTCTGAGCAATTCAACAAAGGGATTATTGTGGAAGCCTTGATGAGGCTGGGGCTGGTAAAAGGTTAGAGATGGCTAAACTCACAAAGGCGAAACTAACTACAAAGATGCTGGATCAACCTTCCCTTCCACCCACTCAAACAGATCCTATCCCTCAAATCTCCAACCAATCTCTAAGCCAAAATCCAAACATCCTCATTCTTCAAAACCATTCCTTCACCAACCCAACCATCATCCAGTGATGCACCCAGAAGGAGGAGAAGGGTGCTGAGGATGGAAGAAGAAGACGAAGAGGAGGATGAAGATGATAGTCTGCCACTCTCTGCTGTTCTAAAGCTGCCAAAACCCCGAAGTCAACCCATGATCACACCTGACTCTCAAAGGGAAATGGTCAGAGTCAAGATAGAAGAAGAAGAACAGCAGAAACAGCACGATGAGCAACTGTTGAAGATGGTTGACAAGGAATTTCCTCAGTCATCATCTATTCAAGCCATGAAAGGGCATGCTCAAAGGCTGTACACTCTCAGGCACACTTTCAGTATCAGAAGGAGAGAGTGAGAGTATGGCCAGACCCCAGGGTGAGTTCTAGAATCCATAAAAGAACTATTCCTCACAGATACAATGGCCAGGTACGAAAAACAATAGATTCTACCATCATGTTGGCCATTGTAGTCTCACCTTGGGAAATCATTGATGAATTCAAGAAAGCTCACCAAGCAAAGAGAACCCTCAAGCTTTACTAGAAAACAAGATGATTAAGAAGGGGTTGTATATAAAAAGCTTGAAGACATCCAGAAGAATGAGCTCCAGTTACTCCTTGAAGGCAACCATCCTGATGAATTTGTATATAGGGAGGTAACTACGGTGGAGCTGAAAAATGGCAGGACCATGAAGTACTTATCAGAGTACTATGGTCCAGAGTTCTTCTTCGAAGGAGGAGTAGAAGAACTCTCTCAGGAGGAACAAGTTGTTCTCCTTGAGGCCTATGTCGAGAGTCATACAGACTCATTATGGGGAAGTAAATCTCATGAATGGGATAACAACTCTGTGTCCAGTTCCCCAAAACAGAGTTCCCATTCATACCCTGCCAAACAAATATCTGAGATTTCTTCCCAGGCCGGAGCTTACATGGGTCATCTTCTCTACTGATCAAGAAGGAAAAAGACCAACTTTGCCAACAATAAGTGGGACAAAAATAATTTAGAGGTTTTGGCTGCATTGGTTCAGGGGGAGTTTGTTGGACCAAAAGAACCAATGAGCCAAGATCAGAAAACCTCTAAGTCCCACATGGTATCACAACAACTGCTGAAAGCCTCATCAGCAGTTTGACAAGTGCTGAAGACTAACAGTGAAGACAAGTGCTGAAGATTCAAAGCTGAAGAATAAAGTGCTAAGTACAACAGCTGAAGAACACAAGTGCTGAAGCTGAAGACCAAAGTACTGAAGTCAACAGTGAAGAGTTTACAAGTGCTGAGACTTCAACAGTTGAAGATCAAGTGCTGAAGATTCCAGAAGCTGAAGAACAAAGTGCTGAAGTACAACAGCTGAAGAACACAAGTGCTGAAGCGAAAGACCAAAGTACTGAAGTACACAGCTGAAGAGTTTACAAGTGCTGAAGATCAACAAGATGTACAAAGTCTGAAGACAAAGACTGAAGACTCAGCTGATGATATCTACTGAAGTCATCAGCTGATGAAACATCTGAAGGTCAAAGTCTGAAGATCAAGTACTGAAGCGTCAGTAGTTTGTCACAACTGCTGAAGAGTACTTCTTCAGTAGTTGTGATATCAGTAGTTTTATATTCTAGTTTCAGTAGTTTTATGTTTCAGTAGTTTTGTAAAACGACTGAAGAGCTTGTTCTTCAGTCGTTGTAGTTTCAGTAGTTTCCAATCAGTAGTTTTATATTTTGTACTTAACACTCTGATATGTTCTCAGTAGTTGTGAACATTTCAGTAGTTTGTTAAGAGTTAGTTATTTTTGTATTAGATCTGCCAGTTGTCACTTTCCGTGATAACAGCAGTGATTGTTGCACTCTATATAAGAAGTGACAACCTATTGTAATACGTGAATGTTGGAATGAATGCGTGAATGAGTGAATGATTTGATTAGAAACATTCATATCTATAAACATTCCTTGAATCAGAAATATATTCTCTCGCTATAACGTATGTGCTCTTAATGCATACAAGCATCGACTTCTTGCTACAATTTGTCTAATTCCTATCTTATTCCGCTGCCTTGAACTCTAATACATCAAACTTGTGATCGCTGATCCTGTCAGGGTGGGAATTAATTCCATAAACAATATCATTATAATCATCATCCTACAGTATGATGATTTCAACATCAAAGCAATAAAACATGAAACATTTAACCACATTGTGTTATCAGTTCTTCAGGCACATTATTATTATTTTGGCATCTAATCATTCAAGTTTATTATCATCAATATGAATCCTAAGATCCATGCTCAACGATTTCCCGTTCATAACAGAAAACACACAGTTGCTATCAGAGCCAGAGTTGATGGATCATATTGATTTTGATGAGATTTCATGGTTAGATGCTAAACTTATTGAAGATATGAAAAAAAAGCAATTTCATCAACAATCCATTCAACAATACAAGATCCGATGCACACCAATGTGAGAAATCAAAGTTTGTAGGCTGCAATATGCGGCTGCCGAAGGTGAACTTAGCTGCGGATTAGGGCTGCCGAACCAAAGACGCTGCCGAACCAAAGTGGCCTTGTAGACACATTAGGGATGTTGAATTAGGGTTTGCAACCTAGGGTTGCAAATGGGCTCGTGAACACCGTTGTGTTTGTTACTTGGCTCCTTCATTAAAACAAAAAGAAAAGGTGGACTCGGATTTAATTGTTTAGGCTGCCAACATCAAAAAGAAAAGGTGGACTTGAATTTTAATGTTTGGGCCACCAACATCAAAAAGAAAATATGGATTAGGGTTTTAGCTTAAAGCTAATGAAAGCAAGCTATAACCACAAATCAAAAACAAAAATTGGTTGTTCTAAAGTTTTGAAGATCTCGCTTCTGCACATCAACAACCTTAGCTTTGAACAAATATTTAACAAAATCAACATCAAGCTTCAATTTACATTAGAAATCTACAACTTAGGGGGAGTATTGTTGGGTATTCTACCTAAGAAGGAATTGAAGATTACCAATATATGAAGTTGAAGACTTGAAGAACAAAAGCAATAAAAATATTAGTCTAGGGTTATTTTGTAATTATTGTAATTGCTAGATTAATATAAATAGCAAGTGTAGAGATTAATGAAGAGGCTGATGCAACCTAAACATCTTTAGTCTTTCCTGCATGCTGCACAAGTGCATTGAAGTGGAATGCTTCGGAAGTTTACAATGTGCAACAGAAATACTCTAAGTGTGAAATCTTCCAAAGCCAAGACCAACATCTTCCGAAGCCAAAGATGAACTCTTCCGAAGCCTCAGAGACAAAGTCTTCCGAAGCTTCAAGTTCATGAAGACAGATTTCTTCCGAAGACTTTTAGTAACATGCTTTATCTGATGTACTGTCCATAAAGCTGGACACCTTTCCGCTGCGACTCTGCAAGTCACAAACTAACATGGTTTGGTGCAAAGGTCCATGCTTTTGGTAACTGTACATTGAGGTCTTGAGTCTGTAACTTTCTAGTTTATGTACTTTCTGCTTTTCGCAATCTGCCTTTTGACTCTACAATTGATTTTGTGGGTGTCTAGTCAATTGTATCCAGCTAGCTTTCAAAGTATAGCCAGCTGTAGGATGTTGTATAAGTATCTCATGTTCTTGTATCTTTCGAACATGCTTTTGTAACACTTCTAATAGAACATAGAGAAGGTAATATACTGCATTCTTGAAAACCAAACACTTGTGTTCTTTGTGTTCTGTCTCATATATACTTGTTGAAGACTTGAAGAACAAAAGCAAAAAAATATTATTCTAGGGTTTATTTTGTAATTATTGTAATTGCTAGATTAATACAAATAGCAACATATATCATTCATGTAAAGTTGAATAATTCTCCACAAAGGGTGGGAATTAATTCCATCAACAATATCATTTTATCATCATCCTACATGTATGATGATTTCCACATTAAAGCAATAAACATCAAACATTAAACACATTGTGTTCATCATGTTCTTCATCATCATTATTATTATTTTGGCATCTAATCATTCAAGTTGATTATCATCAGATGAATCCTAAGATCCATGCTCCACGATCCCGTTCATAATGGAAAAACACACACACACACACACACACACACACACACACACATATATATATATATATATATATTTGTAAATCTTTTGAAATCATTGAATATTTCTTCATTGGTTTTTTTTTTAAAAAATGAATACTTTCTTTGAGTTTTAATGAGCCCAATCTTGTCTTTATTGATTTTTAATGAGCCACACATTAATTTTTAAAAAAATAAATTCAGCCCATTTGCTGAACCCAATTGAAAACCCAGCCCAATGAGAATTAACCCAATTACCAACTGAAAACCCTAAATCACTTGTCAAAAACCAACAAAACACACACTTCAGATCTGATCATTGGAAACTACTCCCAAACACAACCTCAAACCCTAAATCTCTACTCCCAAATATCCAAAGAAACCCTAGATCGGCTGCACATTGCGCATAGGTATATTATTTGAAACACAATGGCTGATCAGAACCAACATTTAACAGTTAGGAGAATAGCAAGCCAGCTGCATCTTTCACAATACGCTCTATCTCACTATGGTGATCTCAACAGACCTACTGCAACTCAGAAGCAGTTCACCTATGGGAATTACACAAAAGCATGGACAACAGTGGGATTTGGGGTTCGATCGAGGGAGGGCTTTGGAAGGTCGGAGGTAATTTCACCTGAAACGAGCGAAATTGCTAGTTTCGGCTTTAATTTCACCGGAAACTTTGAACTTTCATTCAGAATGATGCTAGTTTCGCTGGATGAGGATGTTGAAGCTCCAAGAACACAAAGAACACACACACTAGAGAGAATATCAGATCTGAATTTTTTTTTCAATTTCATGAATAAAATATGTTGTAGATCAGGAATTGATGTTGTATATCTTCAAATTTATAGTAGATTGTTGTAGATCTAATTAAATTTGGACTTAAATCTGGTTTCTCTCTCTAGAAAATTGTCAGGCCCCGTTCCCGGGATGCTTACAGCTGGTAATTCATCGCACATAAAACATATACTTTGCATTTAATCATCAAAAAATTGCAGCGGAAACAAAGAACAAATGGCATTTTATTTCATCATAAAAACTTTTGCAAAATAATGCGTCGTTTGTCGGTTACAAAATTACATTGTTGTATTACATCACAAAAGCCTTAAATAAATGGATGCCATCCAAACGAGCTGAGCAGCCGTCTCGTGCCATCCCTAGCAACCTTACCTGCCAACTGGAAAATGCATAAAGTCAGCGTTGCTGAGTGAGTTCTAGTTTTATAGCAAAACATACTTTTCTTTCATAAAACCATCCTTTCACATAAAAACATATTATACTTTACATTCGTTCGTGATCATACATCGTACGTACATACAGATAATATCATTATTATCTTCGTCATTTTTTCGTTCATACTTTCATTCATTCATCATTTCATTCCTTACTTTCATCATCACCATGAACTTTACCCTTTATGCTCGTGAAACTATGCCTAAGCCTATAAATGACCTTCATCGGTGGTGCCCAGCACCAAGTGGTCACAGTACCTAAGGTAAAGTCCAGGTATACCATTGTCATATTCCATGCCCTTCATGGTCATTATTCTGGACATAAGCCTATAAAAGACCTTCATCGATGATGCCCAGCACCAGGTGGTCACAGTACCTAAGACACACAACAATGGTTCATCCATATGGTCATCACAAAGAAAGACCCCAATGTGCATCCTTTGGGGTAGCTAACCCGCACACCGTGAGCTAACACCTACAATGGTGTGCACCTCCATACATTTGCTTGCAAGCCTTTCTTACATTCATTCATTCATTAATGCATGCATTCATCATCATCTTCCGCTTTCATTATCTTTCACTTTACGTTACACAATACTTCGTTCATTCATTCATTTTCATAATACGTAAAGCCACACGAAAGATAATCATACAACATCACAAGGAAAATAAACACATCATTCATACATCATCATGCAAGGCATCATACATACATACATACATCATGCATAACCATGCAACATCATCATCATCATAAACATCCAACACATAACATTACATGCCCATCATACCATTATGCCCTCATAACTCAACTTACATAACCCGGGGAACTTCCTAGGTCAAAACCTACATTACTCCTTTTTGTCCCCAAAAGTTAGAATTTTTCTAATTGTTCATCCGCATTTCCTATAGTCATCCGCATTCCTACAGTTCATCCGCATTGGCTATAGTTCATCCGCTTTGGCTATAGTTCATCTGCATTTGCCATCAGCATTTGCCTAACTCGTCCGCGTTTGGTTTCCTTTATCAGCATTAACTTACTTTGCTCATCCGCATTTCTATACTTAGTCAATGCTCATCCGCATTAACTCACTTTATCCGCATTGACTTACCTTGCTCATCCGCATTTCCCAGACTTAGGCAAATGCTCATCCACATTTACTGCACTTAGTCAATGTTCATCCGCATTGACCTCATCCGCATTGACTTCATCCGCATTGAGTTACCCATTGGTTAATGTTCATCCACATTTCTTCCAAACACTTCGGAAGATTTAAAGATTTATCAAGTGGGTCTAAAACAACATAATCAATTTCCATGCACCATTCATCAGGTTCTAAGCTTAAATCTTACCCTCTAAGCCTTAGAACACAATCATACATCATCAAGCATGAACATAGTCACACATCACATCATACCATCATCATACACACATTCAAGCATACGGGTCCGAAACCCAGTTTATAAAAACATACATTCCTGCATTTCCAGTCCCAAAATTAGTTAAAAACCAGTAAAAGAGGGGTCCTAGAACTCACATTGCAGCTCTTTAGTATGGGTTCCTCCAAACTCGTTTGCAAATTGAATTCAACCGCTTAGAACCCACTAAAAACAACATACCCAAACACATACAAACACACATAAGCATAAACCCGAGGATAAGACCAGTTAAGAACATCATAAAAGCGTGAATGCTTACCTTGAATTCGAATTTTTTCTAGTTCTTCCTTCAAAACCGAGAATTGCTGCTCTTTCTCTCTCTAAAACCCAAAAATCAGTGTGTATGTGACATATGGGCGGCCATACTACCTTTTACACCCACTTTTCAAACATTTTGTCCTTTTGGACACTTTTTACCCCTAGACTTGAGTTTTATTTCTTTTTCCTTCTTTACTTTACTTATTTTCCTTTCTTTGACTTCAAAAAATAACCGGGTGTAACAAGTCCACCCCCCTTAAATAGGTTTCGTCCTCGAAACTTGTTATTCCTCAAAGAATTATGGGTAATGCCGCCTCATCTCTTCTTCAGTCTCCCATGTAGACTCGGATCCCTTCCTGTGCTTCCATTGTATACGCACAAGGGGAACCACTTTATTCTTTAGCCTCTTTTCCTTTCGATCAATGATTGCCGCTGGTTGCTCCACATAATTGAGCCGTTCGTCTACCTCGATATCCTCCCGTGGAACAATCATCCCTTCATTGGCTAAGCACTTTCTTAGATGAGATACATGGAATGTGGGGTGGATTCCACTTAACTCATCGGGTAACTCCAATCTATAGGCCACCTCTCCTACCCGAGCAATGCTTCGGAAAGGGCCTATGTACCTCGGGCTCAACTTGCCCCGCTTTCGGAAACGAATAATACCCTTCCAAGGTGAGACCTTCAACATAACCCGGTCACCCACCTGGAACTCAATCGGTCTACGTCGTTTATTGGCATACGACTTCTGTCTATCTTGGCTGCCTTCATGAAGGCTTTGATCTTCTCAAGCTTCTCAATCGTAGCCTCGATTACCTCGACGCTTCCTAACTCTTTCTGACCAATGTCACCCTAACAACCGGGTGTTCTGCACCTCCTACCATATAGCATCTCGTATGGAGACATGCCAATGCTAGACTGATAGCTATTATTGTACGAGAATTCAGCTAGCGGTAAGTGGTCATCCCAACTTCCACCAAAATCAATAACACACGCCCGAAACATGTCTTCCAACGTCTGAATGGTGCTTTCTGACTGACCATCAATTTGGGGATGATAAGCCGTGCTAATGTGTAACCTCGTCCCCATGGCATGGTGGAATTTCTTCCAGAATTTAGATGTAAACCGGGTGTCACGAGTAGACATAATGGACACCGGCACACAATGACGAGTTATAATCTCCTTGATGAACAGGTCAGCCAACCTCTCGGATGAATATGTCTCGCGAATCGGTAGGAAGTGAGCACTCTTCATTAGACGATCCACAATCACCATATGACATCATACCCTTTAGGAGTATATGGCAGTTTTGTAATGAAATCCATGGTGATGTGCTCCCACTTCAATTCCGATATATCCAATGGTTGGATCTTCCCATACGGCTTTTGATGCTCGGCCTTCACTTGCAAGCAAGTATGGCACTTACTCACATACTCCACCACGTCACGCTTCATACCCGGCCACCAATAATCTTTCTTCATGTCTTGGTAAATCTTTGTGGCACCAGAATGGATAGAGTATCGGGTCTTGTGAGCTTCGTCCATAATCTTTACCTATAGATCCCCAAAACGAGGAATCCACACACGGTCGAATCGGGTTCTAACACCGAGTGTGTTTTCACCCAATTCCCCAACAAGACTTCTCATTCTTTTAGAGTTAAGATGGTCTTCTTTCAGTGCCTCATCTTGAAACTCCTTGACTTGCTTCATCACATCAGAGTCATGATCAGCTGGTATGCTTTCACCCGATTCGGCTCGGGTCTCTCCTTTCGGCTCAGGGCATCCGCCACCATATTGGCTTTGCCCGGATGGTAGTGGATCTCGCAATCATAGTCTTGTATGAGCTCTAACCATCTCCTCTACCTCATGTTCAGATCCTTTTGCTTGAAGAAGTACTTCAAGCTCTTGTGGTCAGTGAAAATGGTGCACTTCGTACCATAAAGATAGTGCCTCCAAATCTTTAGTGCAAAGACCACGGCTGCTAGCTCCAAGTCATGGGTAGGGTAGTTGACCTCATGAACCTTCAACTGTCGGGACGCATAGGCTATAACCTTCCCTCTCTGCATTAACACACACCCCAATCCCGAGTGGGAAGCATCAGAATAAACCATCAAATCTTTGCTCCTATCGGGTAATGACAGAACAGGAGCTTGAGTCAATCTCGCCTTCAATTCATCGAATGCCTTCTCTTGAGCTTGACCCCATACGAACTTCACATCTTTTCTGGTCAACTTAGTTAGTGGAGAAGCGATCTTGGAAAAGTCTTGAATGAATCTTCTATAGTAGCCCGCCAAACCCAAGAAGTTACGAATCTCGGATGGCGTCTTTGGTGACTTCCATTGCATAACCGCCTCCACCTTTGCCGGGTCCACCATAATCCTGTCGGGATTCACCACATGACCCAAGAACTGAACTTCGCGCAACTAGAATGCGCACTTGGAGAATTTTGCATACAACTTCTTCCTCCTCAACGTCTCCAGAACCTCCCTAATGTGACCGGCATGCTCAATCTCGCTCTTCGAATAGATCAGGATATCATCAATGAACACAATCACTGATTTATCCAGCATCGGCCGACACACACGATTCATCAAATCCATTAAAGCAGCCGTCACGTTGGTCAAACCAAAAGACATGACAAGAAACTCGTAGTGACCATAGCGCGTACGGAAAGCTGTTTCATGAATATCTTGCTCTTTCACCTTCAACTGATGTTAACCAGATTAAAGATCTATCCTTGAAAGCCAACTGGCACCCTGGAGCTGATCAAACAAATCATCAATTCTCGGTAAGGGGTAGCGGTTCTTCACTGTCAACTTGTTCAGCTCACGGTAGTCAATACACATCCTCATACTACCGTCTTTCTTCTTCACAAACACGACCGGAGCACCCCAAGGAGAGATGCTCGGTCTGATAACCCCTTGTCAAGAAGCTCTTGCAACCGCTCCTTCAAATCTTTCATCTCTGTCGGGGCCAATTGATACGATGCCTTGGCAACAAGTTGGGCGCCCGGTATCAGATCAATCTGGAACTCGATCTCACGGTCAGGTGGCACTCCTGATAAATCTTCTAGGAATACGTCTGGAAAGTCACACACCACAGGTACATCGGATAGTTTTGGTGTTGGCGTATCCACATCCTTTACATAGGCCAAGTAGGCACTACATCCGCGCCTCATACACTTTCCCGCCACTGCCATTGAAATCACCTTCGGAATTGTAGTCACCCGATCACCATAAACCGTCACCGAACTACCGTCAGGTGTTGTCAAACGAATCATCTTCTTACGGCACATAATGTTTGCCTCGAAATACACCAACCAATCCATCCCAAGAACCAAATCAAAACCACCCAAGGTCATCACGAACGGTGTAACAGGAAAGTTATGACCTTCGAGTTCCACGTCACAGTTCTCTATTATCTCGAAAATCCTGGTAGACTTACCTATGGTAGTTTCTACATCAAAGGGTGCATCAATACGTCTACAACTACTTAGCACAGAAAGCAGCAAAAAATAAAACTCTTACTAGCACCAGAATCAAATAGCACAGAAGTTAAAGTTTGGTTCACTAGAAACATACCAGACACGACATCAGGGTCCGTCCTAGCTTCCTCTTGTGTCATTGTGAATGCTCTGGCACTCGCCCTTGGTCCTTCACCTCTGGTTTTCTTCCCCCCGGAACCCTCGGCCCTTGGCTTCTTACAATCCCTATTCATATGACCCTCTTCACCACAGTTAAAGCACCGGGCCGTATGACAGTCCCTGGCCATATGCCCCGTCTTCCCACATTTAAAGCACAAGTTTGACCCAAACCTACATTCCCCACCATGCTCTGTCCCACATCTACCACACTTCTTCATACTCGCACCCAATATGACCACACAGCGATCATCCACCCTTGCCTTCTTTTTCCCGTCGAGGCATCACCCCGGCCAAACCTCTTCCCGTTCCAGTTTCTATCACATCCACCCTTCCGACTACCTTCAGTCACCGCCACCATAGTCCTTTCATCATACAATCGTTCTGCCAAATCCATTTCCGACCTAAACGTGCTTGGTCGGGTGGCAATCATATGCCTGCGAATATCTGCTGGCAAACCTTGAATGTATCTCTTGATCTTTCGAGATAGAGGTGTCACCTGTTCCGGCACCAGACGTGCCATTTCATTGAACTTTGTGGTGTACTGCTGGTGCGTCATAGTTCCCGCCTCAAGTTGCAAGAACTCCCTTTTAACCTTGTCCATTTCCAGGTGAGGACAAAACTCCTCGATCACCAACTTCTTCAGCTCAGACCATCTCATTCTCCCGATGGCCTTGCTACCCTTGGCTTGGACAATGTTGTCCCACCAGCACAGAGTCGAATCCACAAAAGAGTGGGTAGCAAACTTCACCTTTTGATCTTCACGACACTTGTTGATATCAAGAACAACCTCCATTTCCCTCACCCACTGGTGAGCAGCAGCTGCAGTGCCGTTTCCATCGAAAGTAGGGGGCTTGCATGTCATGAATACCCCGTAGTTACAGCCTCGTACTGCCTCCCACACAGGCTCTGCTTCTTCCTCTTCTTCTTCATCATCTGACGGAACCATCTCAGTCTTGGGCTGTCTTCCTTCGCCCGTAGGTCCACTCCCTTCCCTTCTCTCCCCCTCTCTAACTGCCTTTATCACTTCGATCACCACAGACGGTAGGATCGTCTGCATGACTTGATGCACTTCTTCCACAACTGCCTACTTCACTGAGGCTCTTAGGTTAGCACTCTCATCTCCGCCCTCAAGATGAGGGGTTTTTGGTTCTTCATGAACCACCTTTCCAGCCATAGTCCTTCCTCTCGTAACCCGTGGTTCAGCACCACGTCCACCGCCACGCGAAGCTTTAGATAATCTACCACTGGCCATCCTCTAACTCACACTGAAAGATTTAAACACTAATACGGTCATTCCAGGAAACGGCTCAGTTTATGGCAAGTATAGTAAGTCCCTAATTATAGTGGCCAGTTGTGATTAGCCACTTACTTTACTCTTCATTCCCCACGCATTACCTGTCCTAACTACATCAGCATTTAAATCTACATACAACACATAACGACATACCATGCGCACATAAAACCAGTTATCTTTACGAAAATACCTGATGGCACACAGCTACTCAGATTGGCATCCTATTCGCTATCCGCCCCATTCTCAGTTTAAGTTAAGGTTCATTTGAAAATTTACCCATTTTACTTAAACTTTGGCTCTGATACCAACTTGTAAGGCCCCATTACGGGACGCTTACAGCTGGTAATTCATCACACATAAAACATATACTTTGCATTTAATCATCAAAACATTGCAGTGGAAACATAGAACAAATGGCATTTTATTTCATCATAAAAACTTTTGCAAAATAATGCGTCGTTTGTCGATTACAAATTACATTGTTGTATTACATCACAAAAGCCTTAAATAAATGGATGCCATCCAAAAGAGCTGAGCAACCGCCTCGTGCCATCCTCAGCAACCTTACCTGCCAACTGGAAAATGCATAAAAGTCAGTGTTGCTGAGTGAGTTCTAGTTTTATAGCAAAACATACTTTTCTTTCATAAAACCATCCTTTCACATAAAAACTATTATACTTTACATTCGTTCGTGATCATACATCGTACGTACATACAGATAATATCATTATTATCTTCATCATTCTTTCGTTCATACTTTCATTCATTCATCATTTCATTCCTTACTTTCATCATCCCCATGAAGTTTACCCTTCATGCTCGTGATACTATGCCTAAGCCTATAAAAGACCTTCATCGGTGGTGCCCAGCACCAAGTGGTCATAGTACCTAAGGTAAAGTCCAGGTATACCATTGTCATATTCTATGCCCTTCATGCTCATGATTCTGGACCTAAGCCTATAAAGGACCTTCATCGATAATGCCCAACACCAGGTGGTCACAGTACCTAAGACAAACAACAATGGTTCATCCATATGGTCAATCACAAAGAAAGACCCCAATGTGCATCCTTTGGGGTAGCTAACCCGCACACCATTGAGCTAACACCTACAATGGGTGTGCACCTCCATACATTTGCTTGCAAGCCTTTCTTACATTCATTCATTCATTAATGCATGCATTCATCATCATGTTCCTCTTTCATTATCTTTCACTTTACGTTACACAATACTTCGTTCATTCATTCATTTTCATAATACGTAAAGCCATAGGAAATATAATCATACAACATCACAAGGAAAATAAACACATCATTCATACATCATCATGCAAGGAATCATACATACATACATACATCATGCATAACCATGCAACATCATCATCATCATAAACATCCAGCACATAACATTACATGCCCATCATACCATTATGACCTCATAATTCAACTTACATAACCATGGGAACTTCCTAGGTCAAAACCTACATTACTCCTTTTTCTCCCCAAAAGTTAGAATTTTTCTAATTGTTCATCCGCATTTCCTACAGTTCATCCGCATTGGCTATAGTTCATCCGCATTGGCTATAGTTCATCCGCATTGGCTATAGTTCATCCGCATTGGCTATAGTTCATCCGCATTTGCCATCAGCATTTGCCTAACTCGTCCGCATTTGGTTTCCTTCATCCGCATTAACTCACTTTGCTCATCCGCATTTCTATATTTAGTCAATGCTCATCCGCATTGACTCATTTCATCCGCATTGACTTACCTTGCTCATCCGCATTTCCCAGACTTAGGCAAATGCTCATCCACATTTATTGCACTTAGTCAATGTTCATCCGCATTGACCTCATCCCAATTGACTTCATCCGCATTGAGTTTCCCATTGGTTAATGTTCATCCGCATTTCTTCCAAACACTTAGGAAGATTTAAAGATTTATCAAGTGGGTCTAAAACATTATAATCAATTTCCATGCACCATTCATCAGGTTCTAAGCTTAAATCTTACCCTCTAAGCCTTAGAACACAATCATACATCATCAAGCATGAACATAGTCACACATCACATCATACCATCATCATACACACATTTAAGCATACGGGTCCAAAACCTAGTTTTATAAAAACATACATTCCTGCATTTCCGGCCCCAAAATTAGTTAAAAACCAGTAAAAGAAGGGTCCTAGAACTCACCTTTGCAGCTCCTGAGTATGGATTCCTCCAAACTCGTTTGCAAATTGAATTCAACCGCTTAGAACCCACTAAAAACAACATACCCAAACACATACAAACACACATAAGCATAAACCCGAGGATAAGACCAGTTAAGAACATCATAAAAGCATGAATTCTTACCTTGAATTCGAATTCTTTCTAGTTCTTCCTTCAAAACCAAGAATTGCTGCTCCTTCTCTCTCTAAAACCCGAAAATCAGTGTGTATGTGACATATGGGCAGCCATACTACCTTTTACACCCACTTTTCAAACATTTTGTCCTTTTGGATACTTTTTACCCCTAGGCTTGGGTTTTATTTCTTTTCCTTCTTTACTTTACTTATTTTCCTTTCTTTGACTTCAAAAAATAACCAGGTGTTACAAGTCCACCCCCCTTAAATAGGTTTCGTCCTTGAAACTTGTTATTCCTCAAAGAATTATGGGTAATGCTGCCTCATCTCTTCTTCAGTCTCCCACGTAGACTCAGATCCCTTCCTGTGCGTCCATTATACACGCACAAGGGGAACCACTTTATTCCTTAGCCTCTTTTCCTTTCGATCAGTGATTGCCACTGGTTGCTCCACATAATTGAGCCGTTCGTCTACCTCGATATCCTCCAGTGGAACAATCATCCCTTCATTGGCTAAGCACTTTCTTAGATAAGATACATGGAATTTCGGGTGGATTCCACTTAACTCATCGGGTAACTCCAATCTATAGGCCACCTCTCCTACCCGAGCAATGCTTCGGAAAGGGCCTATGTACCTCGGGCTCAACTTGCCCCGCTTTTGGAAACGAATAATACCCTTCCAAGGTGAGACCTTCAACATAACCCGGTCACCCACCTGGAACTCAATCGGTCTACGTTGTTTATCGGCATACGACTTCTGTCTATCTTTGGCTGCCTTCATGAAGGCATTGATCTTCTCAAGCTTCTCAGTCGTAGCCTCGATTACCTCGATGCTTCCTAACTCTTTCTGACCAATGTCACCCTAACAAATGGGTGTTCTGCACCTCCTACCGTATAGCATCTCGTATGGAGACATGCCATCCTCAGCAACCATACCTGCCAACTGGAAAATGCATAAACATCAGTGTTGCTGAGTGAGTCCTAGTTTTATAGCAAAACATACTTTTCTTTCATAAAACCATCCTTTCACATAAAAACATATTATACTTTACATTCGTTCGTGATCATACATGATACGTACATATAGATAATATCATTATTATCTTCATCATTCTTTCGTTCATACTTTCATTCATTCATCATTTCATTCATTACTTTCATCATCCCCATGAACTTCACCCTTCATGCTCGTGATACTATGCCTAAGCCTATAAAAGACCTTCATCGGTGGTGCCCAGCACCAAGTGGTCACATTACCTAAGGTAAAGTCCAGGTATACCATTGTCATATGCTATGCCCTTCATGCTCATGATACTGGACCTAAGCCTATAAAATACCTTCATCGGTGGTGCCCAGCACCAGGTGGTCACAGTACCTAGGACATGCAACAATGGTTCATCCATATGGTCAATCACAAAGAAAGACCCCAATGTGCATCCCTTGGGGTAGCTAACCCGCACACCGTTGAGCTAACACCTACAATGGGTGTGCACCTCCATACATTTGCTTGCAAGCCTTTCTTACATTCATTCATTCATTAACGCGTGCATTTATCATCATGTTCCTCTTTCATTATCTTTCACTTTACGTTACATAATACTTCGTTCATTCATTCATTTTCATAATACGTAAAGCCATAGGAAAGATAATCATACAACATCACAAGGAACATAAACACATCATTCATACATCATCATGCAAGGCATCATACATACATACATACATCATGCATAACCATGCAACATCATCATCATCATAAACATCTAGCACATATCATTACATGCCCATCATACCATTATGACCTCGTAAGTCATCTTACATAACCCCGGGAACTTCCTATGTCAAAACCTACATTACTCCTTTTCTCCCCAAAAGTCAGAATTTTTCTAAGTGTTCATCCGCATTTCCTATAGTCATCCGCATTTCCTACAGTTCATCCGCATTGGCTATAGTTCATCCGCATTTGCCATCAGCATTTGCCTAACTCGTCCACATTTGGTTTCCTTCATCAGCATTAACTCACTTTGCTCATCCACATTTCTATACTTAGTCAATGCTCATCCGCATTGACTCACCTCATCCGCTTGACTTACCTTGCTCATCCGCATTTCCCAGACTTAGGCAAATGCTCATCCGCATTTCCTGCACTTAGTCAATGTTCATCCGCATTGACCTCATCCGCATTTCCTGCACTTAGTCAATGTTCATCCGCATTGACCTCATCCGCATTGAGTTACCCATAGGTTAATGATCATTCGCATTTCTTCTAAACATTAGGCAGATTTAAAGACTTATCAAGTGGGTCTAAAACATCATAATCAATTTCCATGCACCATTCATCAGGTTCTAAGCTTAAATCTTACCCTTGAAGCCTTAGAACACAATCATACATCATCAAGCATGAACATAGTCACACATCACATCATACCATCATCATACACACGTTCAAGCATACGAGTCTGAAATCCAGTTTAATAAAAACATACATTCCTGCATTTCCAGCCCCAAAATTAGTTAAAAACCAGTAAAAGAGGGGTCCTAGAACTCACCATTGTAGCTCTTGATTATGGCTTTCTCCAAACTCGTTTGCAAATGAATTCAACTGCTTAGAACCCACAAAAACAACATACCCAAACACATACAAACACACATAAGCATGAACCCGAGGATAAGACGTGTTAAGAACATCATAAAAACATGAATTCAAATTCTTTCTAGTTCTTCCTTCAAAATCGAGAATTGCTGCTCTTTCTCTCTCTAAAACCCGAAAACCAGTGTGTATGTGACATATGGGCGGCCATACCACCTTTTACACCCACTTTTCAAACAATTTGTCCTTTTGGACACTTTTTACCCCTAGACTTGAGTTTTATTTATTTTCCTTTCTTTGACTTCAAAAAATATCGGGTGTTACAAAAACCCACCAGCTTTACTTTATCTTTCTAAAACCTCAATTTTTCTCTCTAGAATTATGAAGAACAACTTCAATAATTCTTCAAATCTTCAATCAATTTGATCCAATATGGCTCTGATACCAAATTGTTAACTTAGGTTGAGCACACTTGAATCAAATCATGAAGATTATAGAACAAAATAATGATAAACACAATGAAAACCCCAATTTGATCTTCAACAAGATTGCATAATATGTTTACAAGTAATCCCTCAATCTATTGGTCATTCAACCATTACCTAACCCCAATTACAACTTATCTATTTATAGTGAATATAATATTCACTAATGACACATTCAGCCCCTAGACTTAAAATAATTATGGAAATTAACATGTAAAACCTAAAAATGACTAAAACATATTAAAATATATTTTGTTGACACAAAATATATTTATTACAATAAAACTCCTAGTCATCTAAATCTTCAACATCTCATCTCGGTTCTTCATCTCGTACTTGACGTTGACTTTTGTTGGCTTTGACTGTGTTGATTATGTAGACTATTTGTATAGCTCCAACAGACACCTCAACTGAGGCTGCCAGTGAGAAGAGGAAATCTAGCAGCCAAGAACCTAAAGCTGGTGATAAGAGAGAGGACTTTGGTCCAATCATCTCATTCCCTAATGATTATGCTGATGAGGATAAGGGGAATCTCAGGCTGAGGGTGCAACAATTGTCACAAACATGCACCTATTTAGTCTCCAAGGTTAGTCACCTTGGTTCTCAGGTGACTACCTTGCAAAACAGGGTCAATGATCATCAACTTGAGATTTCTTATCTCAGGGAACAACAAGTTGGGAGACCTTTAAGAGGAGCTTAACTAGGAAATCAAGAATGTGTGAGTGTGATTGACCTAACTCCTAGCTCATCTATGCAAGAGGGTGATGCTACCAAAAAGGGGGAGAAAGTTATTACAGTTATAGAACCTAGGAATTCTTTAGGGAGTATGGACATTAAGGACTCACCATCCTCACTTGCAATTGTGCATACTTAGCAACTTCCTCAAGTTCACATTAATGTGGACTCTGTAGACTCCTACATTCAGAGTCTGTTTGAGGAAGGGATACCAAGGGCAATGTCATCTCCACCAACTTCAAATCATATTATTGAGTGGATGTATGATGAAAACAAAAGAGCCCTAATCATTCTTAGAGTTCAAGGAAAACAAGAGGTCTTCAGATTTCAGACCTTGAACTTCTATGAAAGTTTGGATGAAGTCAACATGCCACTTGTCAACCAAAGCCAATCAAGACAAGCTGGCTCAAAGAATCTAAGACAGGATCATTGCAGAGTTCAGCTTCAGAGGGAGACTAAGGCAATAAGGGATTGTCATTGATCAACTGGATGTTGAGGTAGACCCTAAGATTAGCTTCATAGGGGAAACCTTGACTGAAGGCCTAGTGGTAGAACCTGAGAGCCCTATATCATCATCAACTGCTAGAGAGATTATACCCTTTTTAAGACACCTGCTAGTGAAGGTACATCTTAACCTCTCTCGGGCCAGAGCTTGGAAGCTACACCAAGCAATGAAGGCTTAAGCTCTCTCCATCCTGAGCCACAAAGGTTTGTGAGTGATAAAGGGAAAAGAAAAATGACTTTTGAGGAGATTGAGGAGGAGGAGAGAGAGAGAGGAAAAGTAAGCTAAGGGGAGAAGGTTCCTCTACTGGGTTTGCAAGACTCATGGAAGCTACTATCAAAACTACCCCACGCCAAACACTCAGGATGATGAGTGGAGGGTAGTCAGTATCAACTATGTAACATCTCGAACTTTGTTAACTAAACGTTAACTTCGTTTATTCTTATAAGGGTCATTATTGTCAATTATGAAACTCATGTGTTATTTATGCTTATTCTCTTTGGTTATGGATGTAAGAGAGTTAAAAATAAAAATATCAAATAATATTAATTATGTTAATATTAATAATAGTGATAATGATACAAGTCATAATTATAATAATAATAATAATAATAATAATAATAATAATAATGATAATATTAATAATAATAATACTATAATAATAATGAGAACTTAAAACAATTAAGTTAGGGGGTAAATTGTTGTTTTTAAAACTTTAAATGCAAGTTTGTTCATAAATTAATAAAAAACAAAACTGCAGGGACCAATTGTGTAAAATTCAATTAAAACCCAAACCACCCGCCCTTTACCCCGTTTTTCCGGTGACCTCGTTGGCCGGGCTCTGGCCAAGTCCGGCGAGGCACCAAAACCGCCAAAAATCGATGTTTTCTTGATCTAAAACCGTCCCCTAACCGTCGTGAACTCGTTTCGAACCCCAATGTGAACCTTATTTGCATTTAAACATCGGTACTAAACCCAATCAAGTGGGTAACCGAAGCTTTTAATCATAGAGGCATTCGAGCCTTAATCATCAATAATTATGCAATTAACTTCACTTGATCGAACGTTTAACTAACTCTAACCTGTACAACCCTCAATTCGTACCTGAAACAAACACAAAACACCCCAATTGATTCTCTCTAAGCCGCAGCCTGCAACACCATCGACTTGCACCTTCCGACACACCTAAGCTGCAATTGATAAAGGGCTTTGGGTCTAGTTTGTCATACGAAGCTATACACAAGGTTAATTGTGTTATCATCAACGTTTACATCATTTCTGCATCTCCTTCGACCGCGACTTGTGCATCGTTGGGTTCACCTTCAATTCAAACTTGTTCGGGTAATTTACATACATGAATATGCTCGTTTTAGCATGGGGAACAAAAGCCCCATGATTACAAGCTTTTACATTAACGAATTCGGGTTCAATTTTGAGGATTGTGGAATTAGGGTTCTTAAAGATTTGGGGAAACTTTCTTTAAACGGCTTATAATAATTCGAAACCATATGAACCGCGGCTCAGGCCTTGGTTCATTGGTTAAGACATTGCATTCTCAACATGAGGTCCCGGGTTCGAACCCGGGCACCCTCATGTATATTTTTAAAACCTTTTTTAGCCTTAAATTAATTATAGCAAACTTATAATAATTATAAAAATGAATTTTATAAACCCTAAATATTTTTAAAGTCATCTAATTATTTCTTAAAACTTTTCTTGTAAAACTTTGTAAAATTTTAATATAAAATTATTTACAAGTGTAATAATTAAATATTTTTATTATTAGATTGTTATATAATACTTAAAACATTAAATTAATATTATGTTTATGGATTTATCATGAAATTTAGGATTTTAAATATAATTGTATAAATGAAATCACAAGTTATTTACAAAGGATCAATTTCCTTAAAAATAAATTTATAAATTTCATAAATAGTATTTTTTTTATAAATAAATTATTAACTTTATACAAATCCTCAAAATTCTAATACCCTAGTTCATATTAACTCGTTAATCTTATTATTAACCTAAATCTTATAATATTTATATATTTAGGTGCGTTGTGACGTTTTATCTTGGAACGGCATATTTTATTCTTATTAATCTTCATTATATATTTATTTGACAAGTGAGTTTTCCTTGCCCCATTTTATTTTATTTCACACTACTTTGGGGTGAAACATGATTATCTATACATTGTACACTTATAAACGTTTGAGACTTGTAAGCACATGCAATTCATCTTATTATTATGTCATCGTTATTTGTGTATTGTAAGTGTTTATATGAGATACATAGTTTGTTTACAATCATTAACAATTGCTAGCCTGGCGACGTCTTAGATCTTTGGGCCTGACAAGCCTATTTGGTGCTAAAGTCGATGTATTGCCGACTCCTAGGAGCCGTATGCTTGTGCACTAGTGAACTAAATACACTTAGCCAATCTTTTATACTTGTAATCAAGTCGAGGTTTGGTTGTAACGATATATGTTCTATAACCTTGCTAGCTTATAACCTATGACATGAATTGCTACTTGTAACTTTCTTTTTCATATTATGTATGAAAACCTTGGAAACTCACCAACTATTTTTAGTTGACTCTTATTTTTATCATGTTTTAGGTCAACCTCAAGTTTAAAGTGATCCTTTTGAAGCATGCTATAATCTAGGACTTGGACCTAGATAATGAAATAAAAAAGTTACATTATGTTTTGTTATGTTAAGCTTATTTCTTGTATAAGACTTATGATTGTATTTCCATTTCAAGACTTATGATAATAATATTTACAATTTAATATAGCGTTATGTGGCTGTGAATAATCTTAACCCTCACATCTCGACGTTTCCGCCGTCAAGGTTGGGCTGTGACAAACTACATGCAAACTAGGAACTATGACATTGATAATGTCATTTCTCTCCCTTTAGATGAATTAAATGAACTGGTTGACATGGAGTTGTCAATAGAGAGAAAGGTGGCATAAAATACAGAGCTACTTATTCAAATCAAAGAAGAAAAAAAGACTATACAAACATGTGCCTACTCTCTCCCAGTTCAAGAAAGTCCTGTATAAGAGGATGTGGTTCAACAAGAACCTCAAGTAGACAAAGAAGAAGATAGGATGAAAATGATCAACTACCTAAGTGCCACATGTCTCTATCAGGCTGCTGCACTTCTTCCCTTATCCTATGACTATATTGAGTTTGATTACCTCAAACAACTGGAACTTGAGATAGTCAAAGAAAGAAAGGTCACCAAAAGGAAGTTAAGGGAAGAGGCTGCAAAGTCAAGAGCCATCATCTAGAAAAGTATGAAGAAGTCTGCAGATAGGCAGAGGATGATGAGCTTCTTGAAGCTGTATGGATTCTCCGGAAGGAGACTTGGCCCTATGTCTCTGTCCACTATGGATGATCATATCAGGGTAATCAAGCAGAAGATCAAGAGTGGAGTGCTAATAGACTTACACTCCCCTCCAAGTCAAGCTCCACCTTAAGTGGAAGTTAAGGTTGAACAACTTGAGACAACATAACCTGAACCTCCTGTTGAGACTCAACAAGATTCATCTTCTAATCCACATCAGGGTCAAACTCCCTCTCCTTCTGAACCTTGTGAGGGAGGAAGACCCAATTAAGAAAGACAAAGAAGATCAATCAGGTGCTGCAGGCCTGTCTTCTCAGTTAAAAGGATCAAAAAGAAGAAAAAAGGATGGCTTCAAAACCAAAGCCAAAGAAGAAGAAGGAAGAACCATCCTTTCCAGAACCTTAGGACGAGTCAGAACATCTTGAGGATGTGCAACCAGAGGATGCTCCATCATCTCCTATTCCAACAGCTCATCTAGCATAAAAAAGACCCATCCTATCCTGGACATACACCACAAATCTAGAAAGGTGGCATGTCATCAGAGATCAAGGCATTAAGAATGTCTACACATGGCAAGACATGTTCAATCTGCCTCTGCATGATCACTTTGACATGAGAAGACACTTTGAGAGTCTGAGTGATCCTGATCATCTCATGAAGAAACGGATGGTCATCATCGTAATAAGGACCGTTGATATCTGTAGTCTTCAAAGTGTTTTGGTAGAATCATCCTAGGGGGAGTTTGTAAGGATTAAATGTAAATGTTGATGCAACTCGAACACTCAAAGTCTCTCCTGCATGCATGCACAAGTATTCTGAAGTAGAATGCTTTAGAAGTTTCACACCAGCAATAGAAATATTCGAAGTGTGAAATCTTCCAAAGCCAAGACCAATACCTTCCGAAGCCGAAGATGAAGTCTTTCAAAGCTTCAAAGACAAAGTCTTCCAAAGCCAACACTAGAAGACAAATTTCTTTCAAAGACTTTTAGAATACATGCTTTATCTGATGTACTTTACATAAAGCTGGACCCCTTTCTGCTGCAACTCTATAAAGTCACCAACTTACATAAGTTGGTGAAAAGGTCCATGCTTTTGGAAACTATACATTGAGGTCTTGAGTCTGTGACTTTCTATTTCATGTACTTCATCCTTTTGGTAATATATTAGGATGTGAGCTATAGCATGTCATAGTCACCAGTCAAAAGGCAATCCGCCTTTTGACTCTATAATTGATTTTGTTTGTGTCTAGTCAATTGTATCCGGCTGGCCTTCAAAGTATGGTCGGATGTAGGATGTAGTATATGTATCTCAAGTACTTGTAACTTTCTAGTATGCTTTGTGTCACACCCCAACCTTGACGGCGGAAACGTCAAGATGTGAGAGTTAAGATCGTTCATAGCCACATAACGCTATTATAAAATCCAAATATATTAATCATAAGTTCTAAAGGTAACATTACAATCAAAAGTCTCAAATAAAGAAATTAACAAGCATGATAAGATATATATTATGCTCATTCATTTATTTAACTAGGTCCATTCCTAGGTGTGAACAAGCTTCAAAGGTGGCAATCAAACTTGAGCATTTCTTGAAACATGTTAAAAATAAAAGGTCAACATGATGTTGGTGAGATTTCCATAGTTTTCAATACATAAGTATATAAAAGATGGCAATTCATGGTGTAAGTTAGAGAAAAAAGTAACTAGGGATGTAAGACAGAATGCACAATCAAACCTTGACAGATTTTTACAAGTCTCAAACATTTACAAGTATATACGATTAGCTAAGTGTACTTGGATTAACCAAGCAGGCTTGTCAGGCCCATAGATCTATGACGTCGCCAGGCTAGCAATAGTTAAAGATTGTACATATAATCGACATTACATGGTAGCTACAAAGATCAACTAACCACAACATATAAGTGAATTATCATAAGTTTACAAGAGTCAAACTTTACAAGTGTAACAATTATAAGGTAACATGTTTCACCCCAAAGTGTGAAAATATGAAAAAGGGGTATGGAAATACTCACATGATCAATAAGTATATAATTGAAGATTAAATAGAATAATAAATGTCGTTTCAATGTAGTCCTTCACAATGCACCTAAAAAGTATATATATGATTACAAAATTTTAGTTAAGTAATAAGTTTTATGGATTAATGAAGAGTAGGGTTCAATGTGGTATTAGGGATTGTCAAATAATTATGTTTAACAAATGGAACCATTTATATTTATTAGTATCAAAGAACATTATTATATCTTATATAGAGTTTTATGTAAAAATTATAACACTTATAATTATATCCTAAAGGTTAAATAAAGTCTAATAAATATTATCTTAACAATAAATTTTCCGTTTGAGATAATCACATTTGTGGAATAAAGTTTTGGTTAAAGTATAGTTTTTTTATATTATAAAAACAAATTATCTAACAATAATTTTTTAGAATATTTGTAAAGAAAAGAAAGTATAAAAAGTATTTTTTTTAAATCAATTTACAGAAAATTACTAAAAGTATTTTTAAAATTATCAGATTTTATAAAATGGCTTTTTATAATTTAATAGAAATATAAAATTAAGGTTGAAGGCTAAAAAAATCTCAAACAAACATGGGGTCCCCAGGATTCGAACTGGGGACCTCAGGTTTATGGGGCACGCATCTTACCAGCTGCTTTAAGGCCTCAGCCGCATTAAAAAACCGGTTTTAAAAACTTATATACACAACCCCAATGTATTTTCCCGAAATCAAGAACCCTAGATTTGATTGATCCCAAATTAAACCATAAAACGATGTTTTTAATCGAATTAACCATGGGGCTTTTACTCCCCATGCTTAAACAAACATATACATGTATTTAACTACCTGAATTAGTGAAAAATCGATAGAGAACGAGCACAAGAACGGCCGCGACTCACGTATCATAGGTTTGATGTTCAAACGACGATGTTAATCAAATTAGTTGCACAAATAATCTCTAATGAGCCCAATGATGACAAGCCCTCTGTCAATTACAAGTTAGGAAGCTCGGAGAGTGGTGTTCGAATTGTTGCAAGTCATGGCTAGTGGAGGGAATCGAAAATGATGTTCGTGTTTGTTTTCAGGTGTAATTGAAACCAATATTCGTTTAGAGGTTTCCATATGGTTATTTATGATGAGTTAATTAGGTTATTATTGAGAATTAATGTTCGAACGGATCGATTGATGAAGTTGATGGTTACTCAACGTGTTTAAGTTCAAAACGGTTGTTTAAACTCAATTAAAGACTATAATTGAGTTTGAAACATGTCTACGAATCGATTGGGATGATTTACAGTCGGAATTCAGGAAGTTTTCGGGGGTTTTGGGTCTTACCGGACGGCGCTGGAGGTGGCCGGTGAGACCGTCAGAATTGCGGCCAAGATGGTGCAACTTTTGGTTATTTGCACAAATGGTCCCTCAACTTTCAAATTTTATTATTTAATGTGTGAACTCCTATTTAAATGTTTTTAAATTGACAATTCAACCCCCTTAACTTTAAGTTTTAAACATTACCAAGATTAGCTGTTGATTCATATATATCATGCTCATTCATTTATTTAACTAGGTCAATAATGTTTTGTTGTGGAATATAAACTCTATATGATTTAGATGTTGATAAATAACCAACAAAGGAACCAACATAAGTTTTTTTAGAAAAATTTTCTAATTGATCTTTTGTGTTTAATATAGAGACATGACACCCAAAAGATCTAAGATATCCTATAAAAGGTTTTCTTTTCTAGTGGAGTTTTTAGAGCACTAAATTGTCTTACTATGCCTTTGTCCCTGCAAAAGGAATCTAAAACATCATTAACAAATTTAGAACCATTATCACTTCTTAAGATTTTGTCTTTTAAATCATGTTAATTTTCAATCTCAGTGATGAACTCCATTAATGTTTCTGAAGTTTACCAAATGATAATCATAGCTGACTGAAGATCTCATTGTACAAGTTCAGAGACCAAATTGCAAGACAAAGTCAACATCAAGATAACAAGAAAAGTGAAAATTAGGTCATGATATAATATTAGTATAAGTAGACCCACAAGTGCATTTTTACAAGTGTGGCTTTTTTGTGTGTGTTTCTCATGGTGTAAATCACCACCCAAGGAGAAAGTCTCTCCTTTGAGTGGGTTTGATTTCACCAGCCATCTATGACTCTTATTGTAATTTGTTTATCAACATCAATGAAATCATAACATTATCATTATTCATCTCTTTGTTCTTTGATTCACACACGTCCACTGATCTCAATATTGATTTCTAGATCTGAATGAGATGAATCCTAAGATCCAAGATCAATGAATCTAAAATATTGATTTAGCAAATTTGTATCAGAGCTGTTGGTTGCTGGATTTATCTAGTTTTCATATCTGATTTCATCTTTAATGATGTCAAGAACAATGATGAAAAGAAGAAAAATGAAGAACAAAGTCACTATTCATCAAAAACCTATCTGTTCATACCCAAATATGAAGAAAAAACAACAAATTTGTTCAACTATGGTACGATTTGAAGAATCGTGAACATGTTTATGATTATTACAAAAAAATTCAATGCAATTGAACAAGATTATCATAAAAAAAGAAAACCCATTTGTTCATCTCAAAATCAAGAAGAAAAATCATCAGATCTGTTCTAAAATGGTACGATTTGAAGAAATATTATCATTCCCTAGATTATTCCTTCAAAATTTGATGCAATTTAACATGATTATCATTAAAAACAAAGAAAATATGAAGAAATGGAAGCTACTGCTGATTTCCCGACCTGCATTGTAGTTTGAAATCGAATTTGTTCAAGTCTGAAAAACAAATGTGGATCAATAAAAACAAATGCGGATGAAGCTTGATCAAATGCAGATGTGTTATACACAAATGCGGATGTGTTATCCACAAATGCAGAAGTGTTATACACAAATGCGGATGACTTGTCACCAAATTCGGATGACTTGTCAACAAATGCGGTTGACTTGTAAACAAATGCGGGTACTTTAAGAACAAATGCAGATGTAATGAAATCAAATGCGGATGCATTGAAATCAAATGTGGATTCCTTGCAAACAAATGTGGATGCTTTGCAAACAAATATGGATGGGTTAGCAAAGAAATATGGATGTGTTGGAAGAAATACTTATAATAACTGATGAACACAACTTACAAAAGAAAAGAAAAAGATAAATATGGATGATAGCAACCAACAAACACATCTATTTTGATCATGAAAGCAAAAAAAATAAGTATAGATGTTGGAGCATATATAGTCATATATAGTGTGTCCGTCGCTTGTCGAATAGTCTAGGCTTAATGTTATACACCTGATATGTTGTAAACACATGAAACTGGGTCATTCGCAGGAGCATATGCGAATGAGACTCAGTCGTACAACTGAGCCATGCTAATGGACCAGCCGTGCGACTGAGAGATGCGATTGGGACATTCGTAAGACTGAACCATAAGTATGGTCCAGTCGTACGATTGAACCATACGCATGGTCCAGTCGTACGATTGAACCATACGCATGGTCCACTCGCACGAATGGGCCCAGTCGCATCTAATATGGGCCGAGGCCTATATATACCAGTTTCAATGTGTAGAGAGATTAAGGATTGAGAGGAAGTCAGCCCGGAGCCTAGGGCTGCCAGATGTGAGGGGAGATCATGCTCGATCTTTGGTTTTGGTTGTAACGAGCTTATGTTGTAACGAGTCTTGATTCTTATGTTGTAACGAGCTTGTAATCGTTAGGTTATTATCAATGAAACCAATATTTGATAGTTCGTGTTATTGATTTGACTTTTGGTTTTGGTTGTTCATCCTTCCGTCAAGAACATGCTCGGATGTTTATCGATCCCGAAAAACCGATTTAACAATAGAAATCAACTTTGGTCACTTTTTCATAGATTCATCCAGGGAGTTGTACAACTATCGGATGCCCTTTTTGAAGTACTTGGGCTCACATTTTTTTGATAATGTTTTGCACCCGTGTAATCACACATAAATCAACACTGTTATGGGCTAACTTCAATATACAAAGCATACATTGAGATAATTATGTACAAGAGTTTATTACAAAAGTTTATTAAGTTCTAAGCCCATACAATGTATCTAGACCTATCAAAACTAGATCCAACAATACTCCCCCTTAGGCTTAGATACTTGTATTCTGTTCTTCAAACTTGAAAGCTCCTTTACTCTTGCAACTATATTATTATTGAAGTAGGAGACTCCAACTTTTAGATCATCATACTTGTATATTGTTGGATTCTTTATGCCCAAGACACATAGAATATTGCTATGGTTAGTACGTTATGTTCCAAGTCGGGTCATACCCAATAACAAGCTTAGAAAACACCAATAAATATTTAATTGATGATATGATCATGCAATTAAATAATTACCCCAATTTAGAAAATGAGTTTTCTAAATAAATTGTATATGAGATGGAACAACTTATAAGGATATTTTGTTGATGAGTATTATTTGTAATGTTATTTAAGATGGTTAAATAACATCAAATAGTAATAAAGTGTATGAGTTATATAATTAAAACGTTAATTACATAACTTATAAAATAACTATTTAACAATTAAATGAATGATAAAAATTGGGGAGAAACCCCAATTTTAAACCCCATTCGGCCGCCCCCTCTTGTGGGCTGGTTCATTTTTGTTGTCTTGGGAGAAGACTTCATTAACTAATCCTACACTTCATCTCTTCCTCTCTCCTACATGCAAAAGACCAAAAAGAACAAAACTCTCTCATTTTCTTGAAGAAGTTCACGGCTGGAAAGTGGTTTCAAGAGCCTTTTTTGGTCATTTTTGGGTGTTCAAATCCTAGCAACAAGGTGTTTGCTTGATGCTTGTAGGTATGGAAGCTTGAGGACACCTTCCTTGGTGTTTTGGTCGTTCAAGAACTTCATTCCCTTCTTCAAATCTCAGGGTTTTGGCAGCTCTTGAAAGGTAGTTTCATGAGTTTGTTTTTAGTTTTTCATGCTTGATAGCTAGTTCTTTCACATATATTTGATCCTTTTGTTCTTGGGTTTGTTGATGATAATAATATGCTTTAAATTTCAGTTCTTAAAACATATTATTAAGCTTTGATTCCACTGCGTTTTCATGTTTAAGAGGTTAAACAAGTTTGATTATGTGTCCAACAAACCTAACAATGGCATCTAGAGCCGGATATGTGGAAAACTAGCTTCTAAAGTCCTTGTAAAATTGGTTTTATGGGACTTAAACAACCTAATAGGGGCTGTTTTGTGATGATATAATGAATCGCCAATCTTTCAAGGTTATATCTTACATGCTTATGATTAAACCTTGAAAGATGGATGTCAAATGGTTGATTATTTTTGTTTGGACAAAAACTCTAAATTGTAGGTTTATGTTGGCTGAAAATATTGGGTTAAATAGGGATTTATTTTGGTTATTGAATGTTGAATATGTTGTTTAGTATTGGTGCATAACCTAGCCTTGACCTCGTGTTGCTTTGGTTTTGGATGAATGTTTGGTTTTGGTTGATTTCTTTCATTATGGGTTGTATTATTTATTCTTTTGTGCTTGTATATGGTTTTAATTTATTTATTCATTCAATGGTGATGTAATAAATAGATTAGGTGTATTTTCTTTTCTTAGAAAATTTGTATGAGGATATAAATTTTGTAAAAGAAGATGCACAAGTTGGAAGCACAAAAGGAAGGCACAAAGAGAAGGACTTGAAGCATTTGGATGCAACTTCAAGTGGGGGTCTTTGGAGATCTTATCTTATTTGTTGTTATTAACCCTTAGGAAAGACCAAGTGACAACACTTGTGATGGCAAGCAAGTGTAGTCAACTTAGTGGCTATGGTTATGCACTTGTGATTGTATGATTATGCTTGTTTGGTTGTTTGTTTTATGATTGTTACCTGATATAGGATACGCAAGACAAACTAATTAACAAACAAAACAAGCTGAAAATGTATGGTTCCTTATCATTAAGTGATTAATAAAAGGTTATTAAAAGGATTAATGATTTTAATAAAGGGGGTTTTTACTAAAAAGAGAACCATAGGGTTCCATGTATTTGAAAGCATGTGAATACAAGGTACATAAAGTTTTCAAAACTAGAATTAGTGAAAACTAAAGTCCCTTTGGAAACAAGTTTAACACCATCCTTTTACACCACACTCGAATCACTTGAGAACTATTTGTGCGATAAAGGTCACCTAACCACATTTAGGGAACTTGTGTGTTTGAGGTGGGCTTAACGTATTTGGGGGATAAAGGTCACCTAACCACTTGTATGTGTAAACTCACACGTGTGTGTAAGTAGGATGACTTGAAATGGAAACCATGTGCATAGGGTCACTAAAGCACGACGTACAATGGTGTTGATGGGATTTTACATGCCAACTAAACATAATATGTTTAACCAATCCCATAAGGCTAGAAGTTGCAAAAGGTTGCAATTGTCAAGTGTTGACTACCTTGTTAATTTAAATAATGGGATAAAGGTCACCTAACCATCATTTAATTGTAACGTTGGATTCTAGGTTTTAATTATTAATTGTCTATGAGACATAAAAGGGTATTTAATGAATAAAATTTAATATTTCAGAAATACTAATATGAACTTTGTAAATTGTTGTAGAAATGGCCGCAAAGAATAATGCTACCACCCCGACCGTCCATACCCTATCGCTAAGAACCATCATAGAGTGGGATCGTATTAACCATAAAAGATATATGGAATGGTTGCGAAACATGAGAATTGTTCTCAAGCAAGAGAAAAAGCCCCATGTCCTTGACAATCCCATTCCTGGCCAACCCGACCCCGAGGATGTGAAGGCCTATAACGATTGGCTTTAGTACACTTATGATTCCATGCAGGTTTCCTGCCTCATGTTGCGAACTATGATTCCCAAACTCCAAGAGGATTTGGAGCATCATGGGGCATATGAAATGATTACGCAGTTGAAGGAAATGTTCCTTCAACAAGCTAGGGTAGAGCGCATCGAAACGGTTCGAGCGCTTCACGCGTGTGGCATGGATGAAATCCAATTGGTATCATCTTATGTACTTAAGATGAAAAGCCACATTGATCGCCTCGAGAGGCTTAACTGTCTCGTCTCAAAGGAGTTGGCCACGGATTTGATCCTTAATGGCCTAACTAAAAGGTTTGAGACGTTCATATTGAATTACAATATGAAAGGGTGAGACAAGAGCATAGGTGAGCTTCACGCGATGCTCAAACCAGCCGAGGCAGGGATGGGTAGAAAGGTTCTACCTGTTCTCTCGATCAATGTGGGAGGCAATAAGAAAAGGCCATTCCCAGATCCCAAGGCAAATGTTGCCAAAGGAAAGGAGTACATCAAAGGCAAAGGGAAAGGCTAAAGCGGAACCTCCAAAGACTAAGCTTAAGAAGCCTAAGGTAATGGAGAACGATCCATGCTTTGAGCGTGCTAAGATAGGACATTGGAAAAGGAATTTTCCAACCTATCTTAAAGAGTTGAGAAACAAGAGGGATGCCGACAAACCTCAGGTACAACTTTCATGATTCATATTCGTTTAAATGTTATATCTTCAAACACATGGGTATTGGATACCGGATGTGGAACTCACATTTGCAATTTTTTGCAGGGGTTCAAAAGAAATAAGCACTTCAAGAAGGGAGACACAAGTCACTACATGGGCAATGGAGCAAAAGTTGATGTCGAAGCCAAAGGAGACTATATTTTGAAACTTTCAAATGGTTTGGAAGTTGTTCTTAAGAACATTTTGTATGCTCCTAGTTTGACTAGGAACATAATTTATGTTTCCCTTTTAAAACAATGTGGTTATGATTTAAAGTTTGTAAACAATGGTATTTATGTTTGTATGGATGATGTATTTTATTTTAAGGCTATGCCTTTTAACGGTATCTATGAATTGGTTCCTGATGATTTATCCTTTAATAACTCATTATACAAAACAAGCACCAAGAAACTTAAAATGGGTTTAAGTAATTCATAACTTTGGCATTGTCGCCTTGGTCACATAAACAAGAATCAGATTCAAACACTTCAAAAGAATGGTATTTTGGAAACAAATGAAAATGGTTCATTTGATAAGTGTAAATCTTGTTTACAAGGTAAGATGACCAAGTCGCCCTTTAGTGGTACTAACAAGAGGGCAAAAGACTTATTAGGAATCATACATTCGGATGTATGTGGTCCTTTTAAGCCAATGACAAGAAATGCTGAAATATACTTCATTACCTTTACCGACGATTACAGTCGCTATGGTTATGTGTACTTGATGACCATAAATATGAAGCTTTTGAAATGTTCAAAATCTTCAAGAATAAAGTAGAAAATCAACTCAACAAATTTATCAAAGTTCTTCGTTCAGATAAGGAGGTAAATACCTCAGTGAGGCCTTTTAGGATCATCTAAGAAGTTGTGGGATCGTCTCACAACTTACTCCACTCGAAACACCACAACATAATGGTGTGTCTGAAACGAAAACAGAACCCTATTGGATATGGTTAGATCTATGATGGCTATGAGCTCACTACCTTTATCATTTTAGGGTTTCGCATTGCTCTCCGCAGCTCGTATTTTGAATATGGCCCCGACCAAGAAAGTGGATTCGACACCTTCTGAAATATGGCATGGAAGAATTCCATCGCTATCATATTTAAAAGCATGGGCTTGTGAAGCTTATGTTGAGCTAAATACCTAAAACAAGTTGGAAAGTCGATCCACTAAGTGTATATTTGTTGGATATCCCAAAGACTGTATAGGATACTACTTCTTTGATCCAACAGGGCAAAAGGTATTTATTTCTCGAAAGGCAGAGTTCTTGGAAGCTAAGTTTCTTATGGAAGGAATGACATATAGAACAATGGAATTTGATGAGGATCAAGACCCACAAGCCGATACACGTTTGGTTGACACTAGCAATCAATAAGAGGTTGTTGATGATTATCAAGAGGTTGATCAATACACACAAAATGTTCGCAGATCTGGTAGAGTTAGCATTTCACTTGAAAGATACAGATTTTTCATGAATGGATGCTACGTGGTTGACTCCATGAGCCAACAACATACCATGATGTAATGTCCAATTCAGATTATGAGGCTGGAAGCCATTGATGTAGAGATGCAATCCATGTATGACAACCAAGTTTGGGAATTGGTTGACCCTGCACTTAAATCCAAACTGGTTGGATGCAAGTGGGTTTTTCAAGAAGAAAACGGATATGCATGGAAACTTGGATACTTATAAAGCAAGACTTGCAGCAAAAGGTTTCACTCAAACTCAACGGGTTGATTATGATGAAACCTTCTCACTTGTGGCTATGCTAAAGTCAATTAGGATATTATTCACCATAGCTGCATACTATGACTATGAGATTTGGCAAATGGATGTGAAAACCGGTTTTCATAATAGACATCTCAAAGAGATTGTCCATGTGGTTGAACCTGATGGTTTTGTCGATCCACGACATCCTAATAAAGTATGCAAGTTAAAGAGATCAATCTATGGATTGAAACAAGCATCAAGAATTTGGAATCAATGTTTTGATGAAGAGATCAAGAAATTTGGTTTCATCAAGAATGCTGATGAGGCTTGTGTATATAAGAAGGCTAGTGGGAGCATAATTACATTCTTAGTATTGTATGTTGATGACATACTACTTTTTGGAAATGATATTCCAACCATGGAAGTGTTAAAACCTGGCTTGAAAGTTGTTTTTCCATAAAAGATCTCGGTGAAGCCGCCTATATTTTGGGAATAAAGATCTATTGGGACAGATCAAGGCGGTTGATAGGTTTAAACCAATGTGCATATATTGATAAAATCTACAAAAGGTTCAAGATGGAAAACTCTAAGAAAGGTATGGTACCTATTCAAAGAGGGACAATATTGAGTACATCTCAATGTCCAAGCTTAAAGGATGAGCAAGATCGAATGAAGGACATCCCATATGCGGTTGCTATAGGATACATCATGTATGTGATGATATGCACTAGACCAGACGTGTCATGCGCGTTAAGCATGACAAGCAAATATCAGCAAAATCTAGGTAATAGCCATGAGATGGCTATTAAAAGTATATTGAAATACCTTAGGAAGACTAAGCATATGTGTCTAATATACGGGTCTGATGAAGAGGAACTCGTTGTAAAGGGTTACACGGATGCGAGTTTCCAAACTGATAGAGATGATGCTCGATCAGAATCGGGGTTTGTCTTCATTATGAATGGAGGAGCAGTGTCCTGGAAGAGTTCAGAACAAGACGTGGTGGTATTGTCCACTACAAAATCCAAATACATAGCTGCCTCATTAGCAGCCCAGGAAGCTGCATGGATAAGGAAATTTATTGCCTATCTAGGGGTGGTCTCTGCCATTCAAGACCCCATACAAATCTTTTGTGATAACGAGGGTACAATTGCTCAAATCAAGGAACCCCGTGCACATTAAAAAACTAGACACATTGAGTGGAGATTCAACTACATAAGGGATAAAGTTGAAAAAGTAAAGATATGTATTCGTAAAGTTCACACTGATCAAAACATTGTGGATCCACTCAAGAAGCTCCTTGAAAGGGCAAGCATGAAAATCATACTTGTGCCTTAGGACTTTCATATTCTAGTGATTGGAATTGATCTGTTTAGTATTAAAAGTTTGGAACAATTGTAATATTTAACTCTTTCATATATTTATGATATTCAGAGTTATGTTCCTTTTAGCATGTATACATCCATGAATATGTTTATTTTTCTAAATATCTGTAGTCGGTCATGTTTATAGGAACAAATATGAACGTAAGACTATTATGAACATGGATTAGTGGATATTCATAAGGCATGAATATAGAGCAATTGTTTACTACCAAGGTTCATAGATATTTGTGGGATACGAATATTGGACTGGCCCGCATCTTAAATTTTACTACATGGAATCTTCTTGGTTGATCATAAGTAAATTTGAGTAAAGATGAATATCATTTGGTATCCTTTGACCTGAGATACATATTGGGTTTTGATATTCATCAAAGTGTTGTACCTTGAGCTAGTTCTTCATTGCTCTGTAATAATGGACAATACATAAGGCTATGTTCAGGTGTGACACGAGGTGATTGTGAGAAACGTATGTAGTCAAGATTGAATTTGTTCCTCTTATTCGTTGAGAGCAAGATGTCTAAGGTCTGATTAAGTTAAATAAAAAAGGAATGATCATTTTGTATCCTTGGATTTAACATGACATCTGTAACAAAAGGATAAATGACTGATTCACCTAAATCATTTCAAGTTGGATACTTGAAGGGGATAATGTCATTGAATGGCTTTTAGTCATGCGTATTAAGGGTAGTAAACCGTTGTTAGGCGGTATTTATTGCTTGCATCAATCTTCTATGAATCTATACAAGTGGGAGATTATTGGATTCTTCATGCCGAAGACACATAGAACATTGATGTGGTTAGTACGTTATGATCCAAGTCGGGTCATACCTAATAACAAGCTTTGCAAAAACCAATAAAATTTAATTGATGATATGATCATGCAATTAAATAATTACACCAATTTAGAAAATGGTTTTCTAGATAAATTGTATATGAGATGGAAAACTTATAAGGAAATTTTGTTCATGAGTATTATTTGTAATCTTATTTAAGTTGGTTAAATAACATCAAATATAATAGAGTGTATGAGTTATAAATAAAAGGTTAATTATATAACTTATAAAATAACTAGTTAACAATTAAATGAATGATAAAATTTTGGGGAAACCACAATTTTAAACCCCATTCGGCCGCCTCCTCTTGTGGGTTGGTTCATTTTTGTTGTATTGGGAGAAGACTTCATTAACTAGTCCTACATTCCATCTCTTCCTCTCTCACATGCAAAAGACAAAAAGAACAAAGCTCTCTCATTTTCTTTGTTAGGACCTGGTATTTGACTGAAATACCTAGAGATCACGTGTATACCAGATCAAATAGTGCGGAATCCTATTTGATTGGCGATCCAATCAGTGAGAACACACGAAGAATCAATCAAGGATTGAAAACTAAAGTTAGAAATTGATAAGGAATCGATCTAATGTGTTCTATGAACTTGGAGAACGATTTGGAAGGTTTCTGGATGGCTAGGGTTCATCTGGAATCGTACTTGATCGAGTGCCCTGTTTTTCACGAATTGAGTTGTATTTATAGGTTGGCACTATTCAGTCGTGCGACTGAACCATTAGTTTGGTTCAGTCGTGCGATTGAACCATGCGGTTGGTTCATTCATGCGACTGAGTGTTCAGTCGTGCGACTGAGCCAATCTTATGTTACAGTCGTACGACTGATCCAGTCTCCTGGTTCAGTCGTGCGACTGAGTCAATCGTGTGAAGTTCTTCATGTGTATGGTTCATTCGCATGAGCCATTCGCATGAGAACTTCATTAAGTTAAGTTTGAATGTTTTAGTTAATTAATATAATATTATATGTAATCATTCAAGTAATCATAAACCCAATCAATTCAGTCACGACTCATTAATGAACTACTAAAAATTATAACCAACAGACTATCAATATCAGTTCATTAATCATACCAAACAAGATCTATTACATCACATATCATGATCTAGGGACAAACATGTATCAACAAACTCCCCCTTGGACCTAGATCTCTCTAATGTCTTGTTTTCTTCATTACCTCCTCATATTTCTTGTACTTGTCCTCTTGTGTGACTCCCGCGTGAATATCAAACGCGAAGCAAAGTCGTATTATATTTTGGAACTGGAGGGCTTGTACAATGTCTTGTGTGTCATAGAACAATGGCCACTTGTATAATGTATCGACATCATTAGCAGACAAGTTGGTTAGCCACATTGGGTCGAATACCCTGATGGTATCCATTTGGTTCCCTTGTTCAGAACTATGACAGCTTCAGCAGTTCTCCAATCGTAGTACCACCATTTGAAATGTGGAGTGAAGTCCTGTGGCATTTCCCTGAGAGGGATTCTCGACATAGTGCACGGAGGACTCCACTTCAACACAATCTTAGGTTTTCCAGTAATGGCATCCATCTCAGACCTTCTAATATACCTTGTAGGTTGTTGAGGTCTGAAGTTAATCCACCTGGTGTGGTACTCTTTCTTTAGGGCAGCCTCAAACCAGCCTGACATCTTTCTCGGGTCAGCATACAACAGCTTCAATTTGGCCAGCTGGTTGAGCTCAATTCCTGGTAGAGTCTTTTGATCATGTGGAAATCTAAAGTACTCTATGCCCTTTTCCCTCTTAACGGCATAAACGTTAAGATCATCAAAATATGCCCATGCTATAATCCTACCTGACACCGTAAGATGTTTCTTGACGCTGTAGAACTTGGTGTAGGCATCCCTCTTCGGTGCAGCACGTTGGGCTCTGACTTCTTTAAAACATTCAGCCCACTCAGCCTTTCGAATGTATACGTCATCGTTTGAGGCTTGGGCTGTTCCTTTGGTCTTTCCAGCTTCCTGCTCCATCTTGTCTAGTACCTCAAACATATCACTGACTAGGGACTCACCCAGATTGGGGAGCACATTACCCTCGTTGTCAGCGTACTGAGGGTACTCTTCAGCAGCAATATCTTCAACCTCAACTTCATCAACGTCATGTAGTTCGTCGTCACTGGTTAAATCAACTGTTGGAGCATCCTTGACAATGTCATCAGGATTGAGTCTGAACATCTCTGCCAGTTGCTCGTTAGATAGGTCGTGAATTATTTCACCTTCTTCAGGGGTATAACTCACTGACCTTCTGACAATCCCTTGCAGATCAAGAATCATTGTGAGTTGAGACTTGACCTGTTGAAGTGGAGCAATATCAAACTCATCTCTGTGGTATTTGATTTACACATTTCACACTCAAGTCATTAGTAATTTATCAAACAAAATGCATTAACTTAATATAAACATTTAGTACATGGTTTTCATACAGAATACAAAAGTAAATAAATACATAAACATCTACTATTTACTTTTATCCTGAATGCTAGACTCTTCATGTGAAGGTGCAGAAGCAGAAGCTGACTGATCCTGTCTGTTCTTTATTCTCTTCTCTTGCCCTGGAGCTGAGACAGATTCAGCTGCTTCTCCTTCTTCAGTGTCTTCATCTGCACACCACTCTTCGGTTTTCTCTTCATCAGTATCACTGTCATCATCATCATCATCATCATCTTCATTATCTCTGTCTCCATCCCTTATCTTTAGAGGTTCCTCCTTTGATCCTTTCAATTTTAGCAAAATGGTCCTCTTAGCTTTTTCCAACTCCTCTATTTGCTTACCTGCTGCGACACATTGAGCTTGGAGTTGGTCCATCTCAGTGTTCTGAGCAGCCAATTGCTGGGCCTGCTCCTCAATTACTCGATCCTGCTCTGCAATTTTATGCGATTGTGCAGCAGTCAGGTCGGTAAGCTGGCGGATCTGAGTGGTCTTTTCCTCAGCAGCCGCCAGCAATCGCAACACCATTCTATTTAAAGCTGACAGCTGTTCCTCTACCCCGATTGGAGGTAGAGGAGATCTATAGGTGTGTGAGGGGTAGGCTGAGGGCTCGGTTTGGTGGCTAGTGGTGGTGGTGGAGGTGGTGAATATCAGGTCAGGTCGGGATGATAGTGGTGGTGAGTGTGGGGTGAATGATGTAGTGGTGGCTGGGGTTTGTCTTGTGGTGGTCGGTATGGTGGTGTCTGTGGTTGCTGTGGGGGAAGGTATGGTGGTGGATGGTGTGTCTGAAAAGGTGGTAGTGGTGGAAGGTATGGTGGATGTGGTAGTGATAAGGTTACCCTATGCTTCTTCTTTTTCTGGCCATGGGGTTGAGCCATCCGTTTTCTCCTCGTTCCCTTCGAGGTGGATGCTCCCCCTACAATCCCGCCTGAGGACCCCAGAGCATAAGTTGGGTTAGCTTCTGTATCTCCGGAGCCTCTCGGTTGTTCACCAACAACTCTTAACCCATGTTGTGTGGGAACAACTTTCCTTCCCACAGTTCGGGTCAGTGGCTCCTCATCAGATTCAACCTCATCTTCTTCGTTAAGAACAAAATCTTGATGAAATCCTGCTGACTCAGTTACTTCAGCAGGTGAGACAGACACAGAGGGAACAGAGTCAGACACAGTGCCTCTGGATGGAATAGCATCATCCCCACTGTCATCCTCCTCTGAATCATCAGTAGGGAGGACAATTGGCTCCACGTCGGAGTCACTGTCCTCGTGATGCCATTGGCGTCTCCCCGGTGCCACATAACTTTCATCTGCTAACTGACCAATCATTCTTTTCACTTGGGGCTTAATCTGCTTTCCCCTGTAAACTCTCATCCTGCCCAAAGTAGTATCATCCATTATCTTTAAGGCCACTGCGTCATGACTCTCTTTGGGCAACTGTTGCAGCTTCTCGTTGAAGACGAGTTGTAAGAATCTGGGGTACATACAAAACCCCTCTTTTCCCTTTACCTCCAAATTCTCCAATAAGTAGGAGAATATCATGCTGGAAAAACTGAAGGGGTGGTTCAGAACCAGTGCCACGTAGGCATTTTGAATCTGGTCTGAGAGGTACTTGTACTAGGGGCTTAGGTTGCTCTTGTTGAGCACACCTGAGTTGATATCCCCAGCGTACTTTATCCTCAGGAAGCATCCTCTCACTGTCAACGGATGTAGTTTAGTAGATGATCAGCGTCATCCCCGAACTCTAGGACCCTCTGAATGTCGGCAGCAGAGATCTCATATCATGGCCCAGTATAGAGCTCCTAATACAGTACGGCTCACGAGAGCGGTCCACCAAGGCATTCTCCCAGAATGCCTGATGGAGTGATCTATATGGCGTGCATGGCGTGGAGATAGCTTTATGAATCCGGGACCGTCTCAGAAAGGCTATAATGTCGGTAAACTCAGCCCCGTTCCTGGTGGTGTGATCCAAATGGGCACAGATGTTGTGCTTTGGATTTATAGACCACCTTTCTGCCATTTATCTGAAACACACAAGACATAGAACCATTAGTACATCAGACATGAAAACTTCTGTTCTAAGTGTAAAGTTGAAAGTCATTTTGATTCATTCGTGCGAATGAATCATGCGACTGAAGTCAGTCGTCTGTTTGAGGCATGCGATTGAGTTCAATCGGCTGATTGAGACATGCGATTGAGTTCAATCGGCTGATTGAGACATGCGATTGAGTTCAATCTGCCGACTGGACTCATTCGGGTGGTTCATTCGGTCGAATGATCCAATCGTAAGGTTCAATCATGCGATTGGAGTTCATTCGAACGACCAGTCGCTTGCCCCACTGTTCGATCGCCTGTGGGTTGAATCTTGACCAATCTAAGTCATTTAACAGTGTTTAATGATCCATTTGCCTCGTCTACTTGTCACTAATAACCGATTAAACTCAATTTTAACATTTTGCTTAATTTACATGGGTGATTAGGTCATTTCACAATTCGGTTCTTGATTCAATCAGGTGTTTCTATTGTATGTCGGTAATGCGCTGATTTTGGTAGGATTCAAGGAGTAGTGTACCTGTAAAACGTCACTCGAATGTAAGAAACTTAACAGCAATGTAAATCAGAATCTGTGGCAATTTTGACAGAGTAACGGTAAAGAGCGCGATTTGGGGTGCTATTGGGAGTGATGAGTGAGATGCGATCGACTGATGCCCTTAAATACTGACCCTAATTTCAATCGCCGACTGGCCTCATTCGCACAGTTCATTCGGGCGACTGAGGTTCAGTCGTACTATTGGCCTAGTCAATCGCATTCAGTCGGCCGACTGAGTCTCAGTCGGTCGACTGACTCATTCGGTCTCCTTCATTCGCCTCTTTAGTTGACCGACTGAGCCTCAGTCGGTCTACTGTTTCATTCTCCCCCTTCTATTCGGTCGAATGGATCACTTTCATGTCCATTCGGCCGATTGGAAGCCATTCGCATAGTTGGTCGATAACCATGATCCACTAGTGCGAATGGTCACACTTTGTGAGTTTACAGTCATATGAGCATTACTATTAAGACCCTTTTCACTTTTGATAATACATTGTAAGCTCTTAACCAATTCAGCCACTTCAGATGTGACCTTTTAAATTTCGAAAACATGTGGCCATCTCAGACATGACCCTTTTTAGGTAAGTTAATTCCCTTCTGATTTCCCTGATGTAGTCCGACAGACACACAAATAAAAGATAAACATAGAAACTTAAATAAACTACACAACTAAAATTTATTTTTGGACTTTTTGTGAGAGATAAAACCCTAAGATGAAATCTACGGAATTGGTTTGGGAGTAGACAGCTTCAACGTAGATTGATCATATCTGGACCAATTCAGTTTTGGAATCATACAGGAACATCAAATCATTTGGGACTTGTTATTAAAACCTTTTGATGCTTAAATTCTCGGTGTTCATCCAGAGTCGTTAGCAACTTAAGGAAATCATACTGAAACTCTTAGATTTCACATTGATTTGAACTCTTGAGAACGTAGCACTAAGATTGTCAGTATGTTTGTCCACTTAAATCCATACACAGACTTTTGACGCAGACTGGTGACTGATTTAGGTTTAATTATTTCAGCTAACATTTTGGATCCCACACTTATATGGTAATCAACATTCCTCAGAGGTTTTTGAGCGGTCTAAGGGTATTATTACAAGAAGAGACTATTCTTAGAGCTTTCAAAGAGAAGCCTGTCCTCAGGTCAGTGCCACGCACAGCAGAGAGGCGGCAAACAATAATGAATTCTAGAATATCTAGATTATGCTTATCCTCAGGTCAGTGCCATCGCACAGCAGAGAGGCACACAACCTATCTCCTTGTTAGAGCAGCTTATTTTATTTGACACAATATGCACCAACAACATAAGTCATTAGCTTTATTGCATTTGTCTTCATTTTTTCTTGCTTTGCTCTAATTATGGTCATCCGCACACTTTTTGGCATTTAAATGCTCATTACCCCTTATTGGAATATATTGATTGTGTTAACTAGTGATAAGATGGAAGCCCACAGTCAGTTGAACAATTAGTTTGATCTTGAGATCACCAATCAGGTCTAATTGTCTATTGTGTTGAATCTACCAACATATCATTTGTGGTCTAGCAGCCTCTAAGTCTACTTTCTTTGTGTCACCTTAGGAGTTGCCAGTTTCTATCATCTTCCCTTTTTATATTGCTTAGACTACACAGACTTATACTTTGAACTTTTGCATCTTTTCAAACTTAAATTTTAAAATCCCTCTTGATTTGTTCCTGTGTACTATCATATTCAAAGGTATGAATCGGTATCACAGACACAATCTACCTTATTTCAGCTAGTACCCTTCTCATTTTTTTATTTTTATTTTTTTTTATTTATTTATTATTATTATTATTTTTTTTTAATGTTAAATTGCTAACATATTCTCCCCTAAAATACTAAAATCATTTCGGATTTAATTATTTTTGGATTATACACAGCAAAATAACATGAGTTAAATATAACAGGCAAAAGAAAAAAAATAGAGAACATAAAATAAAATAAACTTTAACGAAACTACATCGGACTAGACATTATTCTCATCAGGAATTACCTCACTTTTCTTTTTAACGCCGTTGACCTCTAGCAAATATTGAAAACGTGGTTTATCAAAGGCTTTAGTATAGAGGTCAGCACGTTGAAAATCAGTATTAATTTTAACCACATCAATTAAGTTCTTTTCAAAACAGTCTCTTATGAACTGGTATTTAATACCGATGTGTTTGGTCTTAGGATGTTGAACGGATTTGGTTACTGCAATTGCAGCAGAGTTATCAACAAAAATAGGAGTAGACGAGAATTTCAAACCGTAATCCCGCATTTGCTGTTGAATCCAAATGATTTGAGAACAGCAACTTGCAACAGCAACATATTTGGCTTCACAGGTTGACAATGCAACCGATGTCTGCTTCTTACACTGCCATGTAACTAATCTTCTCCCAAAGAATTAACACCCTGCTGATGTAGACTTGTAGTTCATTTTGCAGCCTCCATAGTCCGAGTCACTATACGCTGTGAGCTCAAAATCGTCATCATGAGGATACCACAACCCTAGTGTGGGTGTACCCTTTAGATAGCGAAAGATCCTTTTGACCCCGATCAGATGATTGACCTTAGGTTTAGCCTGATATCTGGAACATAAACATGTAGCATACATGATATCAGGTCTTGAGGCAGTGAGATACATGAGGGATCCAATCATTCCTCGGTACATAGTGGCATCTACAAGATCACATTCTCATCAGGTGCTATATCATGATTCGTAGCAAGTGGAGTCCCAGCAGCAGAAGCATTCCCATGTCAAAGTGACTGAGAATGTCTCCTACATACTTGGTCTGATGTAGAAAGATCCCATTAGGTGTTTGATCCACCTGTAACTGAGAAAGAACTTCATCTCCCCCATCGCACTCATCTCAAACTCTTTCTTCATAACTGCTTCAAACTCTTTACATAACTCTTCGTTCATTGACCGAAGATTATGTCATCAACATATATCTGTACAAGCAGTAGGTCACCATCCTTTTCTTAATAAACAGTGTACAGTCAATGACTCCCCTGCGAAAGCCGTGTTTCACAAGATGAGTCGAGAGTTTCTCATACCAAGCTCGAGGAGCTTGATGAAGCCCATATAAAGCTTTGTCGAGCTTGTAAACTCTATCCCGATGATAAGGGTCTTCAAATCCCTCAGGTTGACTTACATAGACTGTTTCCCTGATTTCCCCATGAAGGAATGCACTCTTCACATCTAATTGGTAGACTTTAATCTTCATGTACGATGCATAGGCAAGGAAGATACGAATAGCTCCATCCTTGCCACGGGTGCCAACACCTCATTATAGTCAATCCCCTCGACTTGGCGAAAACCTTGAACCACCAGTCGAGCTTTGTTCCTGATAATGACTCCTTGGTCATCCTTCTTAGATTTTAGTACCCATTTGGTGCCAATGACTTTAGCACCTTTAGGTCTATCACCAGAGTCCATACACCTAACTTCTTAAACTGCAGAAGTTCTTCTTGCATGGCACTCACACCCGCCTCATCATTTAGTGCTTCACTGACATATTTTGGCTCAACCTGCGAAACAAAACATCGATAAGCACCATCATGAATGTAACCCTTCTCCATAACTGAGGCGTAATCAACTGAGTATAGCTGATTTCGGGTTTGTACTCCTGATCGGACATCTCCAATAACATTGTCAAGGGGATGATAGACGTTTAGTCGTGATCCTGGAGTAGTCGGCACGGTCACCTCCGAACCAAGATTGTGAACATTTTGGTCTGCATCTGAGGAGGTTGGAGTTTGAGGTTCCGAAATCGAGGGTGCATCACTTGTGGATGCTTGTGGACTTTCAGGAACTGGAACCTGTTCCTCCTGACTGTTCTGATCATTTGCTTCAGTTTCATCTTCAGAGGAGGAGTCACTGTCATCGACTACCCCTTCTGACTGAGTAGATGATTCTCCCTATGTGCTAGATGGTGTTATTTAGAATATCATACATCATCCTAGTAGCTAACTCATCATCCGAGGGAGAGAGAGGGATGTTGAAGGATTTGAAGAATCCATCATAATCGAAGAAGTATGCAGGTCCTTTGCCTGTAGGTGGTGTGGTATATCTCTGAACGTCGACATTACACCACACTTCTACAAGACCCGTTGAGTTATTGTAAACTCGCTTGTTCGGTATGTTGTATCCTAGATAAAATTCCTTCAACTGCCTTCTCGCTGAATTTTCCTTCTTGTGTCTTCTTCAGAAGTGTACACGGTGCGCCAAAAGGTTCAAGATACTCCAAATTCGGTTTGCGTCGTTGAAGTAGCTCATAACATGTCTTTCCGTGGCGCTTGACTATTAGGACTCGATTCAGTGTATAGCACGCATTTGCCACTGCCTTATTCCAGAATTGGATAGGCAATTTCGAGTCTGCCAGCATAGTCCGTGTTGTCTCTATCAAACTCATGTTCTTTCTCTCAGCAACGCCATTCATTTGAGGTGTGTAGGCAGAAGTGAATTGATGCACAATTCCCTTTTCCTTGAATTCTGTCCCGTTGTCTGAGCGTATTTGTCTAACTTTTAGCTTGTAGAGAGATTCCAGTGTGGTTACTAATTCCTTGAATGTCTCCAATGTTTCTGATTTGGATTTCAGAAACATTACCCAAGTGAACCTTGAGTAGTCATCAGTGACCACAAAACAGTACACGTCGCCTGCAATGCTCCTTGTACTAACTGGACCAACAGATCCATGTGAAGAAGCTCAAGAGAAGTTCTATTGAATGAACTTTCTTTTCCTTATGAGACTTCTTTGTCTGTTTGCCTTTCTTGCAAGCTACACAAAAGTCAGGAAGTTGGAAGTTCTTGACATTCACTCCTCTAACTAAATCCTTCTGAATCAAATGATTCATCTTCCTTTGACTAATGTGTCCCATTCTCCGATGCCAGGAGATGGAATCCTTCTCAGTAGCTTTAGATAAGAAACACTGAACCTCATGATCCGTTGTGGCAGCTGTTGACAGATCCAAGACATAAAGGTCTTTATATCTTGAAGCAGTCATCAGAACTTGGTCCTCTGGGATCATATATTCTTTCTTCAGCACGTAACACTTCTGGTTATCGAAGATGACTTTAATCCTTTATCACAGATTTGGGAAACAGAAAGTAAGTTGTTCTGAAGTCGTTGAACGTAGTTCACCTTATCAAACTTAACTTTCTGATTTCCCACTTCTCCCTGAGCTGTGATATAGCCTCCTTTGTTTCCTGCAAAAGAAACATGCCCTCCTTTTATTTGTTTGACGTTAGATAACAGGGCTCTATTTCCTGTCATGTGCCTGGATGCTCCGCTGTCTATAATCCACGTGTTAGTCTCAGCACTGTATCGAACACCCTGCACATACAAAGTAAATGGATTAGTTTAGGTTAGGAACCCAAGCTTTGACTGTCTTGGGTTTCCCAGAGTCATCACACATCATAAACTCCACCCATTGACCCTTAGAAGGTGAGGGTAGCTCAGGTTCCTTCTTGTCATCAGTATTAGACACGTAGGTGGACTTTTCTTTCCATAAGCCAGATTTGTGCAATGCCTGTTTATGATAAACAGTCGTCTGGCTTACCGGTTGGACCTTAGGTTCACTAGCTCTTCTAGGTGGAGTTAGATAACTCTGCTTAGAAGACCTAGGTCTAGAGTCCAGAAGATCAATCTTCTTCCTAGGTGTCTGATAGAAATGACAGTAGGAAGCAATGTGTCCACATTCTCCATAGTTGTAGCATGACCTGCTATCAACTTTATGAGTAGACTTTCTTTGTGGAGAAGTGCGTGACACTCTAGTAACATCAATCACTTTAATTTTTGACTCTTGGATGTTTGATGTTTTCTCTGGTGTAACAAAATTTACTGATTTAACCTGTTTCACCTTTTGGTTAACTGGTTTTTGACTTGAAGCATGTGAAAAAGTAGCATTTGAAGTCCTTTTAGGTTCTAATTTGACTTTGTTTGACCCTGACTTTAATTAACTTTTTCAAATTCATTTTCCAGGTTAACACAAGGCTATTTACCCTTTGCCTTTGAAGTGGACTCCTTTTGTTTCTGACCAGATTCAATAGATGAACATGATGTGTCTGGATCAGTACAAGAGGAGTGGTCACCACATGATCCTTGATGGGGTTTTTATTTACTGGTCTAGACTTAGTGTTCATCAAGGTCTCAGGTGGTGGTGGAACCACTTTGTAGCCTAATCCCTCCCTGTTATTCCTTTCTCTTACTAAGTGTTGGACTATATGTGAAGAACTAGTCCAACTATGCAGTTTCTGTTTTAATGAATTAACTTCGACTTCTAGAACTGCCTTTTGTTTCTTAGTGTCTTCTAGGGAGTTTAGATAGTACCTAATGTCATTTGCTTGGTTAAAGGCCAGTACTTCGGTTTCCCTAAGTTGTTTAGTCAATAGGTCTATCTTTTCTTTATAACTATTCTCATTTTGTTTTAGTACTCTATTAGCCTCAGTGCACAGACGTAAATCTTTTACTAAGTTATCATTATGATCTAATAACCTAGTAAAATTTTCATCTATGCTATTTCTAAAAGTGTCACAATCAGAACAAGCATGGTTATTAAAAATTTGGTCAATGGTACTTACCTGAGTTGGTTCAGAAGAGTTAGCCATCAGTGCAGCATCAGATGATTCTGGTTCTGGTGATTCTGGCTTTTCTGTCTCTGATGTGGAAACTTCCCAATTGGTTTGTAACTGACCTCGGCTGCAGTTGTTTCTTCACTATGTGACATTGCTATATCAACTGCTATACACCTTCACTCGCAGAATCATCATCAATATCCTCAACACTGGCAATGTTAGATTCTCCTGGTGAGACAAACCTGAAACTCCAATCCTGTCCTTCATCATCATGAGCAGTTAAGGCTTTTGGATCCTTGTTTGATGAAGTAGAACTAGAGGATTGCTTGTCTTGGCGAGTAAAGGATGTGAACGGGTTCCCATTCCCCGTCTTCTTTGGCTTGACACATTCTCTTTTGAAGTGCCCCTTCTCACCACAGTTATAGCAGGTCACTTTACTCTTGTCGAAGCCAAAGGTGGTGTCCTTAGTAGCAACCAAGTTCTGTCCAGTCTTTTTCACAAACTTCTTCGCCCTCCGGACAGCACTTGCTAAGGCCCACATTATATCCATTCTTTCAAGCTCCATCTCATCCACCTGCTCGTAGTCCTCATCTGCCAGATGGCAGTTTCCAATCTTCTCGGCAACAAGTCCATCATATGAATGAACCACTGCTGGTAAGAGATCCATATGCTCTCGCGCTACTTCCACGGTCACATTACCGAGGTTCTCGATCTTCAGTTTGGTAGCGTTTGCTTCTGATCCAATATGATGGGTACATGATGACCCAGACGTGTCTGATCCAGAAGGAGAAGCATGTGAAGGACCTGACGAGCTAGACACAAAAGCAGTCTGGAGGGGTGCTCCAGATGTCTTAGCTTGAGGCGTGGCGTTGTATAAAGCTGGATTTTGTGTGTACGAAAACTTCTGAGCTCTATACTTCATCCTTAGTGCTTCTTCTCGCAACTTAAGAATGAAGTCATTTATATCCAGCTTTACAAGGATTCCATTCTGTCTCAGGTTAGACACGAATGTAGCCCACTTATCAGGCAATCCGTCTGCGAAGTTGCTTACTTTCTCTTCCATGGTAGTAGCACTCCATGTGTATGCAATTCGCTCATCAAGTGGTAGAACCTGTCTATGACTTCGTCCAAACTTTCATTACCAATTGATGAGAAGTTATCGAATTCCTTCTTTAACTCCTTTGCCTTGATTGCCTTCAATGATGCATTCCCATCATATCTCTTCTCTAGCGCATCCCACAGTTTCTTGGACTGCTTGTTCTCTGAATACTGGTGGAATATGTCTTTGGGGATAGACTGAGTGATCAATGCATAAAATCTTTTCTCTGCATTGTACTTTACTTTCTGTGCATCTGTCATCCCGCTTAATGTTAGTTTAACTCCATCAGCTCCCACCGTGTACTATAACCTATCTCAATGGCTTCCCACAGATTAGGATCTACTCCATTAAGGTAGATCTCAAAACGTTGTTTCCAGTGGGGAAACTCATCTAAAGTCAAAATCTTTGGTGGTTTATTGTGATTCCCCACCTCACTCTCAAGTAACAACAGGTTCTGTATCCTTGAGTCCTTCCCAGCAGTAAAGGCTGACATCTGATCTTCCATGACGAATAAACTTATAATCTAATCAAACAAACTTTCACTGATGCGATTGAATGATGCGAATGAGCTAATCGTGCGTATGAGCTCTGCGATTGGTTCAATCGTGCGAATGAACTGGGCGATTGGTTCAGTCGTGCGAATGAATCTGGCGCGTATGAGCTATGCGAACAAACGGTTCAATCGGCCGAATGAGGGTGCGACTAGGTCCAATCGTGCGTATGAGCAATGCGAATGGAGTCCAGTCGTGCGAATGAGTCACTCGTGCGACTGAAGCTGCTGTTTTGCGAAAATTTCTAGGTTTGACGGGTTTCAGCCGTAAAAATTCGAAATTTCACAAGTTCTAATCGCCTAAGTCCGTAGAAACCAAACGTTGATGAGCAGGAACTTCCAAGATCACTTTTGATGCCAAAGACTGCGTTTTTAGTGTAAAAACACAAACTTTTATGCAATCTTGATTGAATCAATACGTAATCAAGAGCCAATAGCTCTGATACCACTTGTTAGGACCTGGTATTTGACTGAAATACCTAGAGATCACGTGTATACCAGATCAAATAGTGTGGAATCCTATTTGATTGGCGATCCAATCAGTGAGAACACACGAAAATCAATCAAGGATTGAAAACTAATGTTAGAAATCGATAAGGAATCGATCTAATGTGTTCTATGAACTTGGAGAACGATTTGGAAGGTTTCTGGACGGCTAGGGTTCGTCTGGAATCGTACTTGATCGAGTGCCCTTGTTTTTCACGAATTGAGTTGTATTTATAGGTCGGCACTATTCAGTCGTGCGACTGAACCATTAGTTTGGTTCAGTCGTGCGATTAAACCATGCGGTTGGTTCATTCGTGCGACTGAGTGTTCAGTCGTGCGACTGAGCCAACCTTATGTTACAGTCGTACGACTGATCCAGTCTCCTGGTTCAGTCGTGCGACTGAGTCAATCATGTGAAGTTCTTCATGTGTATGGTTCATTCGCATGAGCCATTCGCATGGGAACTTCATTAAGTTAAGTTTGAATGTTTTAGTTAATTAATATAATATTATATGTAATCATTCAAGTAATCATAAACCCAATCAATTCAGTCACGACTTATTAATGAACTATTAAACATTATAACCAACAGACTATCAATATCAGTTCATTAATCATACCAAACAAGATCTATTACATCACATATCATGATCTAGGGACAAACATGTATCAACATTCTTGAAGAAGTTCACGGCTAGAAAGTGGTTTCAGTAGTCTTCTTTGGTCGTTTTTGGGTGTTCAAATCCTAGAAACAATGTGTTTGCTTGATGCTTATGGGTATGGAAGCTTGAGGACACCTTCCTTAGTGTTTTGTTCGTTCAAGGACTTCATCCCCTTCCTCAAATCTCATGGTTTTGGCAGCTCTTGGAAAGTAGTCTCATGAGTTTGTTTTTGGTTGTTATTTCATGCTTGATAGCTAGTTCTTTCACATATATTTGATCCTTTGTTCTGGGTTTGTTGATGATAAATAATATTCTTTAAATTTCAGTTCTTAAAACATATTATTAAGCTTTGATTCTGCCGCGTTTTCATTTTTAAGAGGTTAAACAACTTTGATTATGTTCCCAACAAACCCAACATCTAAACCTATCAAGACTAGATCCAACAATACTCCCCTTTAGGCTTAGATACTTGTAATCAGTTCTTTAAACTTGAAAGCTCCTTTACTCTTGCAACAATCTTTTTATTAAAGTAGGAGACTGCAACTTTTAGATCATCATACTTGTATTTTTTGGATTTTTCAAATCATCCTTCATGCATCAAAGCTCAACCCCAGAACATCCTCTTCTGTGGTCAGAGTTGTCAAAACATTGTTATTGCAAACTATCTCCTATTCATCTTATTCAGAGATTCTTAATTCAGAGACCTTTATCTCTGTTCCTATCAGTAGCCTAGACTCAAACTTCCTCCTCTTGTATGACTGGGGATGAAGTTTATCAATGACTTGAATTAAATGTACATACATGCATAAGTCGTTTTGAGCTTGATCTTCTTTGAGTTTTGGGAAGAACTTATCTTGTAGATATGAAGTGTAGTTTGGATGACGGAGTTTGATATCAACCAGATCAAAAAGTGTAAGGTTTCATAAAGGCTGATGCAACCCAAAACATCCAAACAGTCTGTCTTGCATGGATGCATAAAGTGCTGAAGTAGAGTGATTTGGAAGCTTCACATTTTGCACTAGAAAACATTCTTAGTGTGAAATCTTTTAAAGCAAAGACCAATATCTTCCGAAGCCAAACATGAAGTATTTCGAAGCTTTAGAGACAAAGTCTTATGAAGCCAATTTATGAAGATAGATTTCTTCCGAAGACCTTTGAGTACATGCTTTATCTAATGTACATTTTACCATAAAGCTGGACCACCTTTCCATTGCAACTCTGTTTGACTCACCAACTTTCACAAGTTGGTGAAAAGGTCCATGCTTTTGGTAAACTATACATTGAGGTCTTGAGTTTGTTTCTTTATACTTTATGTACTTTTATCCTTTTTGTAATATATTAGGATGTGAGTTATAGCATGCCATAATCACTAGTCAAAAGGCAATTTGCCTTTTGATTCTACATTGATTTTGTGGTTGTCTAGATCATGTATCCAGCTGGTCTTCAAAGCATGGCTGGCTGTAGGATGTAGTATAAAGTATCTCTGTTCCTTTGTATCTTAATGTATGCTTAGTAACATTTGTAAGAAAATAGAGAGCAATATACAACATTCTTGAAAACCAAAAATTTGTGTTATTTTGTTCTTGTTCTGTCTCTTAATTACTTGTGTTTCTTAGTATCCTTACAAGCATGGATACAGAAGATTTACTATAGATGTAACTCTAGTTATCAAAGGAATAGGAAATGACTTAATGCTAGTTCAAGTATATGCAAATGACATCATCTTTGCTTCAACTAATCCAAAGCTCTGCAAAGACATTAAGAAGCTGATGAAGGATATATTTGAAATGAGTGCCATGGGGGAACTCAATTTCTTTGTGGGAATTCAAGTGAATCAAGTTGAAGATGGCATCTTCATAAGTCAGTCAAAGTATGTTCACGACATACTTAAGAGGTTCAATATACAGGGCATGACCTGAGGTGGAGTGTGTGGATGAACATCTCTATAGGGCTATGATTGGTTCTCTTATGTACCTCACAACTAGCATGTCTGATATCATTTTGGCCACATGTGTGTATACAAGATATCAAGCCACCCTAATGTGTCACATCTTATCACCGTCAAAAGAATTTTAGGATATCTCAAAGGTGCCTCAACACTTGGCCTTTGGTATCCAAAGAATTATTACTTTAATCTGTATGCATATATAAATAGTGATTATGGTGGAGGCAATATGACTGCAAAGTCTAAGGGGGATGTCAGTTTCTTGGTGGAAGGATTGTCTACTGGCAATGCAAAAAGCAAATCATGTGTCTCTACATCAACTGCTGAAGCTAAATACATTGCTGTGACAAGCTATTGTGCTCAATTGCTTTGGATTCAAAATCAGATTCTGGACTATAGGTTCAACTTTAAAGAGATTCCCATTCATATAGACAAGAATAGTGTCATCTCTATTACAAAGAATCATGTGTAGCACTCAAGGACTAAACACATCAATATCATGTATCACTTGATTAGAGATGACTTTGAAAAGGTCTTGATCAAACTAGTCAAGGTTAACACAAATGAACAATATGCTGATTTGTTCACTAAAGCTTTTGATGAGCAGAGATTTAAATGTCTCATATAAGTAATTAGGATGATTAACCTTAAGTAGCTTTTTCTTAAAACTAATTCATATTATTTCTAAATCTGTGTGTCCTAAGTTGTCTATTTCATTATCTTGATAAGATCTTGTTTTCTTTGGAAGAAAATATTTTAGAAGATTTTCCTTAGATTTTTTAAAATCTTGATCTTTTCTATCCTTCGGAAGATATGGTTTTATCATCGGAAGAAACTTATGCCTTCAAAACAAACAACTGCTTAAGTAAAATTACCTTCGGAAAATATTTCAAAAAATATATTCCGAACTTAATATTTCTCTTAAGTACTAAAATGCTTTCAAGGAAAAATTTCTTCTGAAGCAAATTAACACTTGGAAGCTTTATTCTTAATTAAATAATGTATCCAAGACTTAATTCTCTTCCGAAGCAAAATTTTCAAAAGTCTCTGGAATCTCTTCCGAAGTAATTATGGTTTTCGCAGCTTTTTCATTAAAACTTCGAAAGGCAAATAACCTTCGGAAGATTTTTGACTTCCAAGAAAAACTACCTTTTGAGTAAAAAGCAAACCACTTTTTCAGAGGTGGGACCAACATCTGGATTTCAAAGTTTATCCTCTTTCATCAACTTTTTCTTAAACCCATTTCATATATAACCCAACGGTTCCTTCTCTTTCTTTATCATCATCACATTCTCCCAGACCTATATTCCTAAACTTCTCTCTAAAACCACCTTTTTTCTTCAATTTCATCACCTCTAAGGTTTCTCAAATGGCTAATTTCAACCGCAGAAATGACCCTAACTTTTCCATGCAGTAACACAAGCAACACAATCAGGTTGCTATATTACACTCTGAGAAAGATCCTCATTTCTCAGAGGTTTCTTGATTTCTTGGTCTATCAAAACTACTCCCCCTCCCTTACCATTGATCCTGTTCTTTATGAGGATCATTTGCTTGACTTCTAGAAGACCTGTCAAGAGGTCATCCTAGATGGGGAGAAGGCACAATCTGCTATAGTACAGGGGAGGAGAATCTTCATCACTCTAGCCATCATAATCACCCATCATCATCTGGATGATGAGGAGGATTTCCCAAGAAGCTGTCAACTAATCCTTCTAGCAAATGGGCTATAAGGAGGATTTCTCTATAAAAACCTTTAGGAAAAGGAAGATCTCATCCCAGTGGAAGTACTTACTACATGTGGTCATCAACAGCTTGTCCAACAAGCATGGGGTATGGGACCAGATTCATGAAGATATCTCCTTCATAGAACATGGAATGGTTCAAGGGGTCAAATTCAGGCAGTCTCAATTTGTCTATACAAATTTACTTGCTAACTTGGACTCCTTAAAGTATTATATGTTTCCTAGATATGTTCAGCACATTCTCAACTGTGAACTAGGCTCACAATTGAGGGAAATAAGTAATATTCTTAAATTGGGACAGTTGAAGCCCGTCATCTTTAAAATTTCAAAAAGCCAACTATTGGCTTCTCTGGGGTAGAAATAGCCATTATCCCCAAAATGTTAGAGCTTATTGCTCATGGTGACAACCTAGCAACACAAGCTAGTGTTGAACCCACACCTTCAACCTCTCAACCACCAAAACAGCCATAAATCACCCTCACCTACAAAAGAAAATCCAAACAAACTCCTACACAAGTTACTCAGTTTGTGCAGCCCCCAATACTACTACCCAAACAAGAGGAAGTGGACTCTGAAGCTCTTACTTCTCCTAAGGAGCAAACCACTCCCATTACTTTAACTATTAGTGCTGAGGTTCCTCATGCTCAAATTGATGAGCTCATTAGCCTAACAGCGTTAAGCCTTCACTTTGAGTCTCAACATTCTAGTGAACAACCTTCCGGGGAAAGTTACCATCCCTAGCCTTTAGATCTTAACTCACCAATCCTTAGCCTTGACTTCTATGATGATGAAGACTTGGGATTTAGTAAGTATCATGAGTCTCTCTTTTCTTCCCCCACTCAAAGAGAGATGACTGCTCCTACCTCTTCCTTGTATAGCCCACATCATCTGCCCACTACTGAGGTGGATGTTCCTCACCTTGCAATAGAACTCCAAATGGAAGAGGCTCTCACTTCTACAAGTGATTACATCTTTATGACTTCAACCATGGCAAATCAGCCTACTAATACTCCATCTGAAGTAGTTAGTGAGCAGAGGAGCACCAGCAGCCAAGAACATCATGCTGGTGGTGAGATTGAGGACTTTTGGTCTAATTTTCTCATCCCCTAATGAATCTTCTGATAAATAAGAGGGGAATCTGAGACTAATGGTGCAGAAACTGTCAACACATGCACCTATCTAGTCTCTAAGGTTAGTGACTTGGAATCTCAGGTGACTACCTTACATAACAGGGTCAATAATCAGCATCTTGAGATTTCTTATCTCAAGGAGAAACTAGCTCGGAGACCTTTAAGAATAGCTCAACCAGGAACACAAGAACCTATGAATGTGATTGACCTAACTCCTAGCTCACATATGCAAGAGGGTGATGCTACCAAAAAGGGGGAGAAAGTCATTACAATTATAGAACCTGGGACTTCTACATAGAGCATGGAATTTGAGGACTCGCCATCTTCACTTGCAACTGTCCATACTCAGCAACTTCTTCAATTTTACATTTACATGGAACGTATAGACTCATTCGTCCAGAGTCTTTTTGAGTAAGGCATTCCAAGGGCTATGTCATCTCCACCTCAAGGAACTTCCAATTACATCATATGGTGGATGTATGATGCCAACAGAAGAGCCCTTATTCTTTAAAGAGTTCAAGGGAAATAAGAAGTCTTCAATTTTCAGACCTTGAACTACTATGAAGGCCTTGACCTTGTCAATATGCCACATGTCAATCCAAGCCAATTTAGTCAAGCTGACAAGTTGGCTCAAAGGATTCAAGACATGATTACTGAAGAGTTCAGCCTTAGAAGGAGACAGAGGCAATTAGGCAATGTTATAGGTCAACTGGATGTTAAGGAAGGCCCTAAGATTAACTTCAAAGGGAAAACCTTGACTGAAGGCCTAGTGATTGAAGCTAAGAGCCCTGCCACACCTATAACTGCTTCAGAAGTCCATTCCCTTGATGAGACACCTGATAGTGAAGGTGCATCTTAACCTCTCTCTGGACAGAGCTTGGATGCTACACTAAGCATGGAAGGGCAAAGCACTATCCAACCTGAGTCACAAAGGTCTGTGAGTGACAAAGGGAAAAGTTAAATGACTGCTGAGGAGATTGAGGAGGAGGAGAGAGAGGAAAAGGAAGCTAAGGGGAGAAAGTTCCACTGTTGGGTTTGCTGGTTTCATGGAAGCTGCAGTTAGAGCTGCACCCAGACCAAACACTTAGAATGATGAGTTGAGGGCAGTCAGGATTGCTTATTTAAAGACCAGGAACTATGATATTGATAATATCATTTTCTCCCTCTTAGAAGAACTGAATGAACTGGTTGACATGGAAATGTCAAGAGAAAGGAAAGATGCAAGGTTACTTCTTCAAATAAAGAATGAAAAGAGACTTAAAAGGCTCTACAAACAAGTTCCTACCATTTAACTAGTTCAAGAAAGCCCTGAACAAGAGGTTGCGGCTCCACAAGAACCTCGGGTATACAAAGAAACTGATAGGATCAATATGATGAACTACCTGAGTGCCATAAGCCTATATCAGGCAGATTCACTTCTTCCCCTGTCCTTTAAGTACATAGAGTCCAAGTATCTTAAACAGCTTGAACTTAAAGTACTCAAGAGAGAAAGAAAACAAAGAGAAAGATAAGAGAAGAGGCTGCAAAGGAAAGAGCCGTAATCCAAAAGAGGATGGAGAAGTTTGCTGATAAGCAGAGGATGAAGAGCTTCTTAAAGCTGTATGGATTCTCCATAAGGAGACTTGGCCCTATGTCTCTATCTGTAAGGTCTCATTCCTGGGACACTTACAGCTGGCCAATCATCACACATATAATTACATTAACTTCAAATAAACATTGCAGCAGAAACATTAAAAATAACATTTTCATTTAAAATGCTTTTGCAAAATAATACAACATTCGTTACATAATATCATTTGTTCGCATTTCAATGCAAAAACATTACAAAATAGAATGCCATCCAAAAAAGCCAAGTAGTCGCCCCATACCATCCTCAGCAACTTTACCTGCCAACTGGAAAATGCATAAAAAGTCAGCATTACTGAGTGAGTTCTAGTTTTAAAATAAAACATACCTTACTTCCATTCAAAACCATTCTTTACTTTTGAATGTGGTCACACATCATACATACACATAGATAATATCATTCTTATCTTCATCATTTATTTGTTAACTTCCATTCATTCATCTTCATACGTCATCATTATTGTCACACCCCAACCTTGACAGCGGAAACGTTGAGATGTGAGGGTTAAGATTGTTCACAGCCACATAACGCTATATTAAAATGTAAATATTATTATCATAAGTCTTGAAGTGAAATACAATCATAAGACTCAAACAAATAATAAGCTCAAACATAACATAACATAAGGAAAAACTTTTTATTTCATTATCTAGGTCCAAGACCTAGATTATAGCATGCTTCAAAAGGATCACTTTAAACTTGAGGTTGACCTGAAACATGATAAAAATAAGTGTCAACTAAAAATAGTTGGTGAGTTTCCAAGGTTTTTATACATAATATAAAAAAAGTTACAAGTAGCAATTCAGGTCATAAGTCATAAGCAAGTAAGGTTATAGAACACATATCGTTACAACCAAACCTCGACTTGATTACAAGTATAAAAGATTGGCTAAGTGTATTTGGTTCCCATGATGAACAAGCATACGTCATCAGGAGCCGGCAATACCTCAGCTTTAGCACCAAATAGGCTTGTCAGGCCCAAAGATCTAAGACGTCGCCAGGCTAGCAATAGTTAATGATTGTAAACAAACTATGTATCTCATATAATCACTTACAATACACAAATAACCATGCCAAAATAATAAGTTGAATTGCGTGTGATTTACAAGTCTCAAATGAGTATAAGTGTATCAAGTATAAGCTATCATGTTTCACCCCAAATTAGTGTGAAAATATGAAAAAGGGGCAAGGAAAACTCACTTGTCAAATAAGTATATAATGAAGATTAATAAGAATAAAATATGCCGTTCCAAGATAAAACGTCACAAGGCACCTAAATATATAAATATTATAAGATTTAGGTTAATAATAAGATTATCGAGTTAACATGAACTAGAGTATTAGAATTTTGGGGATATTTATAAAGTTAATAAATTATTATAAAAATACCACTTATGAAATTTATAAATTTATTTTTAAGGAAATTGGTCCTTTGTGAATAACTTGTGATTTTATTTATAAAATGATATTTAAATTCTATAAATATCATGATAAATCCATAAACATAAGGTCTAATATTAATTTAATGTCATTAAGTATAATAATCTACTTTTTATAAAAATATTTAATTATTACATTTGTAAATAATTTTATATTAAAATATTACAAAGTTTTGCAAGAATAAATTCTAAGAAATAATTAGATGGCTTTATAAATATTTAGGGTTATAAAATTTATTTTTATAATTATTATAAATTTTCTATAATTAGTTTTAAGCAAAAAGGCTTTAAAAAAATTTTATTACATGAGGTGCACGGGTTCGAACCGTGACCTCATGTATGGAGAACATTGACTTAACCAGTGAACCAGGCTTCCAGCCGTGATTATAACCTGGTTTTAAAACTTAAAAACCATCGCGAATGAAACCCCCAAATTCCCATATAAACCCTAGAACTTGTTTACCCCAAATCGAACCCCAATTCGATTATGATCATGAAATTAACCTTGGGGCTTTTAATCCCCAAGTAAACCGAGTGTGTAGGTGAAATCAATTACCCGAATTGAAGAAGAATAGATGAAGAACAATTGATGCTATGGTCGTGACACACGTATGAATAGTTCGATGTTCAAACAATGATGGAAATCAAATTGAACTCATGGGAAACTTCGAATAAGGTTCTTGATGCAAAGCCCCTTTCCAATTTCAGTTTAAACCAATCGAAAGATGGATTTCCACTATGTCGCAGCCTCGCGATGAAAGTGATGGTTGAATTTGATGTTTGCGCTTGTTTCGGGTGAAATTGATTATTGTAAACGATTAAAGGTAGATAGACGTTCGTTCGTGTTGGTTTAATTGAGTTATTAATGGTTTTTAAGGCTCAAACGGCTGTGGGGTTAATACTTCGGTTATTCACTCGTTTAGGATTAGTAACCGACGTTTAAAGATGATCAATTGTCATGATTAGGTTCGAATCATGTACACGAAAAGGTTTAGAACGATTTAGAGTCGTTTTTCGAAGGTTTTGGTGAGTTTTAAGGACCGTCGGAGGTCGGTCGGCGACGGCCGATGACTGGCCGGAGAATCGGGGAAGGAAAACGGGGGTGGGGGTTGGATTTTAATAATTTTCACTTTTAGTCCCTGCAGTTTTGTTCTTACTATTTCATGAACAAAACTTGCATTTAAAGTTTTAAAAACAACAATTTACCCCCTCCGTAACTTAATTGTTTTAAGTTCTTATTATTATTATAGTATTATTATTATTAATATTATCTTTATTATTAATATTATTATTAGTGTTGCTATTATAACTTGTACTCCTATTAATATTAACATAATTATATTATTTGATATATATATATGTTTATATATATATTTATATATATATTTTAACCTTCATATATTAAAAGTTAGTGATAACCAAAAAAAAATAAGCACATGAGTTTTCGTAATAGTCATAACGACCCTTATAAGAATAAACAAAGTTCACTTTTTGTTAACAGAAAAAATGAAATGTTACAGTCTCCCCAACTTAAAAGAATTTCGTCCCGAAATTAAAAGAAATGAAACTATACAAATAAGAACGGGTATTTCTTCTTCATGTGCTCCTCATGTTCCCAAGTAAATTCGGCGCCACGTTTATTTTCCCAACGAACCTTGACGATTGGAGTTGTTGTGGTTCTAGTCTTCTTCATTATGTGATCCATGATCTCAACAGGTTTCTCGACAAAATGCAATGACTCGTCAATCTGGATGTCTTCCAACGGGACATGCAGACTTTCGTCAGCCAAGCACTTTCTCAAATTTGAGACGTGGAACACAGGATGAACTCCACTAAGGTCGGAAGGTAGTTCCAGTTTATAAGCCACTTTCCCAATCCTTTTCAGGATTTTGAAACGCCCTACAAATCTTGGAGCCAGTTTGCCCTTCTTTCCAAAGCGAACCACACCTTTCCACGGTGAAACCTTAAGAAGAACCATCTCCCCAACTTGGAATTCCAATGGCTTACGTCGCTTATCAGCATAGCTCTTTTGTCGACTTCTCACCACTTCAAGGTTCTTGCGAATGATAGAAACTTTATCGGTCGTCTCTTGTATCAGTTCAGGACCAGTGATGAAGTTTTCACCAATGTCGGTCCAACAGATCGGTGAACGACATTTTCGACCATAAAGTGCTTCAAACAGTGCCATCTTGATACTCGAGTGGTAACTATTGTTATACGAAAATTCTGCGAGGGGTAGATGCGTATCCCAATCGCCACCAAAGTCAAGAACACAAAGGCGTAACAAATCCTCCAAGGTTTGGATCGTTCGCTCGGTTTGACCATCAGTTTGGGGATGGTAAGCCATGCTTAGATCTAGTTGTGTACCCAAGAGTTCTTGCATAGACGACCAAAAATATGAAGTGAAGCGAGCATCTCGGTCGGATATAATATGCAGAGGTACCCCATGACGACTTACAATCTCATCAACATATGTACGAGCTAATTTTGATGTCTTGTAAGTGTCACGTATGGGTATAAAATGTGCCGATTTGGTCAATCGGTCAACGATCACCCATATGCTATCATGTCCTCGAGAGGTTTGGGGTAGCTTTGTTATGAAGTCCATGGATATGTGTTCCCATTTCCACATAGGAATCTCGGGTTGCTCAAGTAATCCACTTGGGCGTGATGTTCGGCTTTAACCTTCGTACACGTGAGGCATTTAGCTACATATGTCGCTATGTCTTTCTTCATTCCAGGCCATCAATATTGACCACGTAGGTCCATGTACATCTTATCGGAACCAGGATGAATAGAATAACGAGTTTGATGAGCTTCATTCATAATAATGGTACGAATGTTGTCGCGATTTGGAATCCAAATGCGATTGGCGAAGTACATCAACCATTGGGTTTCGTTTCCAATTGGGTTAGAAGGTTATGCTCTAATTCATCCTTCATTCTTCCTTCTCGTTGAAACATTTGTTGAGCCTCCAGGATGCTAGACTCGATGTCACTATCTATGCTCAGGTTTTGTAGTAGTACGATGGTCTCGTTGACATCTAGTCGTATCTCAGTATCGTACTCACCCAAAGTGTCAAACCATTGACGTCGATCGCGAATTTCTTGGAATGAGATCATCTTGTTGTGAATCTTTCGGCTTAGTGCATCGGCTACAACGTTTGCTTTACTAGGATGGTAACGAATGTCACGGTCATAGTCACTAATCAACTCCACCGAACGACGTTGTCTCATGTTGAGATCTTTTTGGTTGAAAACATGTTGAAGGCTTTTGTGATCGGTGTAGACTATACATGCGTACCATACAGGTAGTGCCTCCAAATCTTCAAAGCAAATACAACAGCACCAAGCTCGAGATCGTGTGTTGTTCAATTCACCTCGTAAACCTTCAATTGCCTCGATGCGTAAGCTATGACCTTCCCTCGTTGCATAAGAACACAACCAAGGCCTTGTTTAGACGCATCACAATACACGGTGAAATCGTCGTTTCCATCGGGTAGGGTCAAGATAGGAGCATTGCATAACTTATGCTTTAACGCTTCAAAAGCTTCTTCTTGCTCGGAACCCCACTCGAATGGTTTATTCTTTTGTGTCAAAGTAGTGAGCGGTTTCGCGATCCTCGAGAAATTGGCAATGAACCGCCGATAATAACCAGCAAGACCAAGAAAAGAACGAACTTCGGTAGGAGTTGTAGGAACACACCAATCTTTCACAGCTTCCACCTTTGCAGGATCAACGTGAATTCCTTGGCTATTCACCACGTGTCCTAGAAATTGAACTTCCTCGAGCCAGAAGTCACACTTCGAGAACTTCGCGTACAATTGCTCTTTCTTCAGGAATTCAAGAACCAATCTCAAATGTAGTTCATGATCGGTGTTGGACTTGGAATAGATAAGTATGTCACCAATGAAGACGATCACAAACTTGTCTAGATAAGGCTTGCATACCCGGTTCATGAGATCCACGAAAACAGCAGGAGCATTGGTTAAACCAAAAGGCATCACCATAAACTCATAGTGTCCATAACGAGTACGGAAAGCGGTCTTTGGGATATCACCATCATGGACTCGCAATGATGATAGCCAGAACGTAAATCGATCTTCGAGAAAATAGCAGCTCCTTGAAGTTTGTCAAACAAATCATCAATACGAGGAATAGGATAACGGTTCTTGATGGTAAGCTTGTTAAGCTCACGATAGTCGATGCACATACGAAACGATCCATCTTTCTTCTTCACGAAAAGAACAGGTGCACCCCAAGGCGAAGAACTAGGACGGATGAAGCCTTTCTCGGATAGCTCTTGCAGTTGACTAGAGAGTTCTTGCATTTCCGATGGTGCAAGCCGATATGGTCACTTGGCCACGGGGTTTGCTCCGGTATCAAGTCAATTTTAAACTCGACTTCACGCATGGGAGGTAAACCACTAAGGTCATCGAGAAATACTTCAGGAATGTCTCGTACGATAGGGACATCCTTAAGTTCTTTCCCTTTGACTTTCGTGTTGACCACGTAAGCCAAGAAGGCCATATACTTCTTGCTTAAGCACTTTCGGGCTTGAGTGCAAGACATGAGTTTAAGCCCTTTGGAAGATTTTTCACCGAACACCTTCAATGTATCTCCACAGGGTAACGGTATACGAATGCACTTCTCGAAACAAATGATCTCGGCATGGTGTTTGGCTAACCAATCCATACCAATGATGACGTCAAAGCTTCCAAGTTTCATAGGGATAAGATCGATAAGAAAATCATGCGTGTCAAGACTTAAGATGCAATCACGAATGATAACGTCAACGGTGATCGGTTCTCCATCGGCAACTTCATTAGTAAGAGGTCTTTCCAGTTTCGTATGTGGCTTAGCAAGTATGGGTTCAAACTCTAATGAAACAAAACTTTTATCGGCTCCAGAATCAAATAGGACATAGGCATAAGTTTTGTTAATAAGGAACATACCTGTTCAATTTTTAAGATATTTAACGATACAAGTATGAAATGAATCGGATCACGAAAGTTAAAGGTGAGTTAACATACCATTCACCACATCGTTGTTTGCTTGTGCTTGGTTAGCGTTGATGTTGAAAGCACGTCCTCGGGCTTGTGGAGCATTACCCACATGACGAGGGCATTGTGGGCAAAAATGGCCAGGTTCCCCACAGTTGTAGCAAACACGGTTCGTGACCACAACGGCATTGTTAGGTGCACGGTGGCAAGTCGCCACCAAATGACCATATTTACCGCATAAGGTGCAAATGCGGCATGGTTGATTCCCCGGATGATGATACCTACACGTGTTGCACATCGGCTGAGGACCAACATAAGCCCTAGCCCCAGGCACTTGTGCCACAGGTGCAGCCGCCGGTACAAGTTGTCTTTGGGGTTGTTTGGGTGCAGCCACGACATAGTTGCGTGCCGGTGTGAACTCGCGCTTTTTGTTGTTGTTGTTGTTGTAAGACGGTTTAGCTTTGGTCTCCTTAACAGTCTCGGTAGCCATCTTCTCAACCTTCTTTGCACCCTTCACAGACATGGTGCCCGCTCGTATATGGTTCTCGGTGAGTTGAGCGGTGATAGTAATGGCTTCGTCCAAGGTTGTGGGTCGGCTACCCACCATAGCATCTTCAATTTGGGGTGGTACACCCTTAATGAACTTCTCGATGTTGCGGGGGACAGTGTCGACCATATGAGGCAGCAATATACTCAACTCATGATGCCTAGTTGAGTAGGCGAAATGATCACCATCATTTTGTTTCAAATTCCAAAACTCTTCTTCCAACTTTTGCAATTCACTCCTTGGGCAGAACTTCACGATGGCGATGCTCTTGAATTCTTCCCAAGTAAGTGCTAGCACAGCTTCAGGACCACGGTTTGTCTTCTCACTATTCCACTAGGTAAGAGCCCTTTGTTGGAGCATACTAGTGGCATAACGAACCTTGAGTGCATCGGGACACTCACAATTGATAAAGGTATTCTCCATGCTTTCGAACCACTCAAGAAGACCAGTGGCTCCTTCCTTGCCACTAAAACTAGTGGGCTTGCAAGAGCTGAAGTGTTTGAAGGTGCAAATTTGATTATTCCCGTGTTGATTGTTCCCGTTTTGGTTGTTGCTATTTTCTCCATGACCATTTCCATTATTTCTAGCGTTGGTCATTAAGGTGCTATTAAGTTCAGCAACCATGGTTGGGATGACAGCAGCCATTTGTTGAGCAATCATGGCAGCTAACTTACGATCGGAATTTCCACGCTTTCCATGATGACGAGACATGCTGGAATATACAAATGAGTTAGATATGAGAATTGGAATAACAAGGATTGATGTTCAACAAGGATAAGAAAAAGTTGTAAGGCACATAGAATGGCTCCATTTGGTAACGCATCACCATTTGGAAACGTTGACACGTCAAGGTAAGTTGACCCACTCGCCTTAGAAATTTGTGTATGTAGACCATAGTTTATCACTCATCCCAGAAATCCCCAGGTAAGCATAACTAGTCCCGTAGGATTTATGCGATATGCTTGCCTTAGCCCGAGGGCCTTTTGCCAGGAAATCCAGAATACAGGTGTGTCTATGTGTCACACAAATTTCTTAGGTTCATGTAATCAAAACCTTCATGAGATTTAACTTAGATTAGACATAAGTCTAAATATTCAAATCATAAACATAAGTTCCCACGTTTTGACGAGAATAAGATTAAGAAATTTCATTTGCCGGGGAGAGTCAAAGAGTCAAAGTTAAGTTTAGGGAGACTAATAACAAAGTTTAAACAATTACAAGGCAAACCTATGCTAAGGCATAAAGTTGCACATAAGTAAGGTATAGCATTATGTAGCATGTAACAATATATATATTTCCAAGAATATAAATATTATCCTATGAGGTTCATGCATAAGCTATAGTCTAGGTCACCATTTCCAATAACCTAAATCCCTATTGTTATGGGCTCTGATACCAATTTGTCACACCCCAACCTTGACGGCAAAAACGTCGAGATGTGAGGGTTAAGATTGTTCACAGCCACATAACGCTATATTAAAATGTAAATATTATTATCATAAGTATTGAAGTGAAATACAATCATAAGACTCAAACAAATAATAAGCTCAAACATAACATAACATAAGGAAAAACTTTTTATTTCATTATCTAGGTCCAAGTCCTAGATTATAGCATGCTTCAAAAGGATCACTTTAAACTTGAGGTTGACCTGAAACATGATAAAAATAAGTGTCAACTAAAAATAGTTGGTGAGTTTCCAATGTTTTTATACATAATATAAAAAAAGTTACAAGTAGCAATTCAGGTCATAGGTCATAAGCAAGTAAGGTTATAGAACACATATCGTTACAACCAAACCACAACTTGATTACAAGTATAAAAGATTGGATAAGTGTATTTGGTTACCATGATGAACAAGCATACGTCATCAGGAGCCGGCAATACCTCGGCTTTAGCACCAAATAGGCTTGTCAGGCCCAAAGATCTAAGACGTCGCCAGGCTAGCAATAGTTAATGATTGTAAACAAACTATGTATCTCATATAATCACTTACAATACACAAATAACCATGCCAAAATAATAAGTTGAATTGCGTGTGATTTACAAGTCTCAATGAGTATAAGTGTATCAAGTATAAGCTATCATGTTTCACCCCAAATTAGTGTGAAAATATGAAAAAGGGGCAAGGAAAACTCACTTGTCAAATAAGTATATAATGAAGATTAATAAGAATAAAATATGTCGTTCCAGATAAAACGTCACAAGACACCTAAAATATAAATATTATAAGATTTAGGTTAATAATAAGATTATCGAGTTAACATGAACTAGAGTATTAGAATTTTGGGGATTTTTATAAAGTTAATAAATTAATATAAAAATACCACTTATGAAATTTATAAATTTATTTTTAAGGAAATTGGTCCTTTGTGAATAACTTGTGATTTTATTTATAAAATGATATTTAAATTCTATAAATATCATGATAAATCCATAAACATAAGGTCTAATATTAATTTAATATCATTAAGTATAATAATCTACTTTTTATAAAAATATTTAATTATTACATTTGTAAATAATTTTATATTAAAATATTACAAAGTTTTGCAAGAATAATTTCTAAGAAATAATTAGATGGCTTTATAAATATTTAGGGTTTATAAAATTTATTTTTATAATTATTATAATTTTATATATTTAGTTTTAAGCCAAAAAGGCTTTAAAAAAATTATTACATGAGGTGCACGGGTTCGAACCCGTGACCTCATGTATGGGGATCATTGACTTAACCAGTGAACCAGGCGTCCAGCCGTGGTTATAACCTCGTTTTAAAACTTAAAAACCATCGCAAATGAAACCCCCAAATTCCCATATAAACCCTAGAACTTGTTTACCCCAAATCGAACCCCAATTCGATTATGATCATGAAATTAACCTTGGGGCTTTTAATCCCCAAGTACAACCGAGTGTGTAGGTGAAATCAATTACCCGAATTGAAGAAGAACAGATGAAGAACAGTCGCTGCTAAGGCCGCGACACACGTACGAATGGTTCGATGTTCAAACAGTGATGGAAATCAAATTGAAATCATGGGAAACTTCGAATAAGGTTCGTGATGCAAAGCCCCTTTCCAATTTCAGTTTAAACCAATCGGAAGATGGATTTCGACTATGTCGCAGCCTCGCGATGAAAGTGATGATTGAATTTGATGTTTGCGCTTGTTTCAGGTGAATTGATTATTGTAAACGATTAAAGGTAGATAGACGTTCGTTCGTGTTGGTTAATTGAGTTATTAATGGTTTTTAAGGCTCGAACGGCTGTGGGGTTAATACTTCGGTTATTCACTCGTTTAAGATTAGTAACTGACGTTTAAAGATGATTAATTGTCATGATTAGGTTCGAATCATGTACACGAAAAGGTTTAGAACGGTTTAGAGTCGTTTTTCAAAGGTTTTGGTGAGTTTTAAGGACCGCCGGAGGTCGGTCGGCGACGGCCGATGACTGGCCGGAGAATCGGGGAAGGAAAACGGGGGTGGGGTTGGGTTTTAATAATTTTCACTTTTAGTCCCTGCAGTTTTGTTTTTATTATTTCATGAACAAAACTTGCATTTAAAGTTTTAAAAACAACAATTTACCCCCCCTAACTTAATTGTTTTAAGTTCTCATTATTATTATAGTATTATTATTATTAATATTATCTTTATTATTAATATTATTATTATTATTTATAATGTTATAACTATTAGTGTTATAGTTATTATTATTAGTGTTGCTATTATAACTTGTACTCCTATTAATATTAAGATAAGTAATATTATTTGATATATATATATATATATATATATATATAATATATATATATATATATATATATATATATTTATATATATATATATATATTTATATATATTTTTTAACCTTCATATATTAAAAGTTAGTGATAACCAAAAAAATAAATAAATAAGCACATGAGTTTTCATAATAGTCAATAACGACCCTTATAAGAATAAACAAAGTTAACTTTTTGTTAACAGAAAAAAATGAAATGTTACAATTATCATTCACTTTCATAAATTATTTTCATTCTTATTCATTTATGCTTTCTTACTTCATTCGTATGTTCATCTTTACTTCTTCATATTTCGTCCAAAACCATGAACTTTACCCCACCGTCATGCATAAAGGGGGTACTGGGCCGACCCCCCCTCATGACGCTCAGCAACCTGGCCATAGTACCTAGTGTAAGTTCAGGTGTACCATTGTCATGTGCTATACCTCATCGTCATGCATAAATCGGATATTGGGCCAAGGTCTATCATAGACCCCCCGTCATGGCGCTCAGCAGCCTAACCACTGTACCTAGGGTAAGCGACAAAGGTTCCATCAAATGGTCAATCACAAAGAAATACCCCGGTGTGCATCCTTCTGGGGTAGCTATCCCATACACCGTTGAACTAACACTCTTCATTGAGTGTGTTTCTCTATATAGTGCTTGCAAGACTTTCTTTACCATCTTTTATTCATTAATGCATGCATTCTATCATTATGTTCCTCTTTTCATTATCTTCCGCTTTGCATTACATAATACTTTTCATTTCATTCATTAATCATTCAATGTAAAACCACAGGAAAATAATCGTACATAATAGGAACATAAACATAAACATATAACAATCACCATTCAGGGTATCATCATACATACATAACATACATCATACCATCATGCATAAAAACCAACCATACATCATCAATCATGCCCATCATATCATCTATGACCTCAAAAAGGTAACTTACATAGCCCCCGGGGACCTCCCAAGTCAAGGCCTACACCTACCCATTTCTCCGAAATTCAGAAAATAACTAAGTCTTCATCCGCATTTCTTATTGTTCATTCGCATTTCTTTTGTTTATCCACATTTCTTTTGTTCATCCGTATTTCTTTTGTTCATCCGTATTTCTTTTACTCATCCACATTTCCTTTGCTCATCCGCATTTCCTTTACTCATCCGCATTTCCTTTACTCATCCACATTACCTTTACTCATCCGCATTTCCTTTACTCATCCGCATTTCCCCCGGTTGCATAACTTTCATCCGCATTTTCTCCGTCGCATTAGGAAATTCAGGCACATGAGCCGTATTTTGGCGCATGGGGTTTCGGGCGTATGGGAACACTTAGGCAAATTATAAAACTTAGGTTCATGAGCCCTATTTGGGCGCATGAGCAGCCTCATTCGCACCTAAACATTAGATTTCAGTCCCCAAACATCACCTATCATGTTCTAAGCTTAAATCTTACATTCTAAGCCATAGAAACACAACCATAACATCATCAAACACATACATAGCCCAAAATCAAACCCCACCCACAACGTACACACATACATACGTACGGGTATGAAACCCAACTTATAAAAATATTCATACATGCATTTCCAGCCCCAAAATCTGATAAAACATGTTAAGAGGGGTTCTAGAACTCACCTTAGCAGCATCTTCGGGTAAGACTTCGTTCAAAGCCCGATTGCTACAAGTTCTCACCTAGAAACCCACTTGAAACACAACCCGAACACACACAACATACATAAGCACATAACCGAGGATGAAACCAGTTAAGAACACCTTAAACACATGAATTCTTACCTTGAATTTGAATTTTTGCTCTTGTTCTTCTTCAAACCGAGAGCTCTACACTTTCTCTATAAAAAACCCGAATGAAAAGGTGTAGGCAGCCAACATGGGCGGCCATCACCTTTTACACCACATTTTCAAACATTTTGTCCTTTGACACTTTTAACCCCTCAACTTTGTTTATATAGATTTTCTTTCTTTTTCTTCACTTAATTCCTTCATTTGAGTTTTCTAAAAATAACCAAGTGTTACACTATCCACCATGGATAAGCACATTAGGGTCATCAAGTAGAAGATCACAAGAGGAAAACTTGTTGACTTACACTCCCCACCAAGGCAAGTCCCTCAAGATGTGGATGTTAAGGTTGAACCTTTTTAAGACAACACAACCATGGAGAGCTGACAACAAGTGGTATGTTGATAGTGGTTGTTCCAAGTATATGACATGAAACTGTTCTCTTCTCCATGACTTTAAGGATAAAAATGCCTCACATGCGGCATTTTGTGGGGATAAGAAGAGAGGTAAAATAGTTGGTGAAGAATGCTAACTAATGGCATGCTCAAATTTGAGAAAGTAAATTATTGTGAAAATTTATAGTATAATTTATTGAGTGTGTCTCAAATTTGTGATCAAAGCTATACCACATTGATTGATAACACTAATTACATTCTTAAGCTAGGTTTTTCAGTTCCAGAAGATTGGATCCTTATTCAAGCATCAAGAAAAGGAAACACCTATGTTTTGGACATGAATAATACAACACTCACAAGCCATGAAACATGTCTGCTATCTACGTCATCAGAAGATGAATCTCAATTATGGCATAGAAGGCTTGTTTATTCCAACATGAAAAAGATGGATAAATTGGTTAAAAATGACTTAGTCATTGGATTTCCAAAGAAAGAATTCTATTGTTCAAACCATTGTCCTTCATGTTATAAAGGAAAACAACATAGTGTGTCTCACAAATCCAAAATTATCAATACCAACACTACACCACTGAAATTGCTTCACATGGATCTGTTTGGTCCATCCAATGTGATGAGCATTCGAAAAAGGCAATATTGTTTAGTGGTAGTGGATGATTTCACTAGATTCACATGGATTTTTTTTCTTAAAACAAAAGAGTGAAACGTCACAAAACATTAATATACTTTGTCATAAAGATTGAGAATCAACTTGACCTAAAAGTTCAAATTTTCAGGAGTGACAATGGGACTAAATTTCTTAATAGTGTCTTAGATTCTTTTTGCAGGAATAAAGGCATTGTAAGGCAGTTCAGTGCTCCAAGAACTTCACAACACAATGGAGTTGCTGAAAGAAGAAACAAAAATCACATTGAAGCAGCAAGAACAATGCTAGCCGATTCATAATTGCCAATCACCTTTTGGGCTGAAGTAGTGAACACAACATGCAATGTTCAAAATAAGACACTAATTGTGAAAGAACATAATAGAAAAACTTATAAGCTTTTATTTAAAAGAAAACCTTATATAGGATATCTTAGAGCTGTTGGGTGTCATGTATCTGTTTTAAACACAAAGGAAAAATTGGAAAATTTTCAAAGAAAACCTGTGATGGTTTCTTTGTTGGATATTCTTCAACATCTAAATCATATAGGATTTACATTCCACAACAAAACATTTTGGAAAAAACTCCTAATGTGTCATTTGATGAATCCTTATTTCTTAAATTTGTAAAAGGATCATCATGATTGTTTGATATAGATGCACTAAAGACTCATTTAACTCTGGTTATTTGAATAATGCAAATTCTGGTGATATATGTTATCCATTTGTTCCTCCAAATATGAATGATGTGTCATTATCAGCTGATCCTCCAAGAACACAAATATCAAGTATCAAGGATCAAGGAACAACCAATAATAACAATAATGTTGCATAAGTCCAGGAAAATGGATCTACATCCTCATATGGAAACACTTCATCAGCAGCTGCTGACTCTACATCCATAGATTAGCATCCTACATTTGAAAAAATGGACAATGCCTCAGCAGATGTTGCACCCACTCTAGCAGTTACTCCACACATTAGAGATGATCCATTGCATTCCAAAGAGTTAATGTCAGCAAGTCAACAAATATGAATGAAGTGTTACTTCCTTCTTAAGTCCTTCAGATTTACCTTCTTTCACCCTCTCATCCTTCTTTTCTTTCTCTTTCACAAACAACCCAACCTCATCTTTGAATTCCGTGAATGGATTGAATTCATCTTCACAGTCTACCTTCCCCTTTCCTTTAACAAAATCAGCTACCAAAGAATGATTAATCTTGACCCTTGTCTCCTCAACCTCTGCACTCCAATCAAAGTGAGAAATCATGGCAGTCTCTTTTTTGTGATTCATATCTTCCTTCTCCTTCTCAATGGTTAATCGTGGAACTCCTGAATTACTGGAATCAATGAAAATCGGTGATTGACATTCACGATTAAAATGTCCCAATTGTTTACAGTTGAAACATCTTAGTTTGGTTATCAAATCCCAGTTTTGAATTATAGGTTTGGCGTTTGAAGTTCTTTGGCCCAGTGCGCTCCATAAATCTCCGAGCTCTGAGAGTCAACATTGCCATTTGCTACTGAATGTTAGTTACTTCTAGATCATTAGGATCCACCTGATACATATCCTCCATTGTCATTCCTTTCTCTTTTAACTCTCCAGCCACAAGTGCTTCATAGCTTTGAACAAACAATCCAAAAAGAGCCATTGTTTCTCATGGAACTGAAGTTTCAACATTTGCCTTAGAATTAGCCTGATCTCTTCCAACACTAACGTTTACTCCTGAAAACTTAATTGAATTAACTCCTCCTTGAATTGAAGTCTGTATTTGAGAGCTTGCAACGGATGATAGTAAAGCAGCATTTTGAGTAAAACCAGATGTAGGCATTATGATCTGGTTAAATTCCCGTCTCTTCATGTCCAACTCAAAAGATTTAATCTTATTGATAATATCTATCAGGTTGTAATCTGTTAACCCTCTTTCTTGCTTTATCATTCTCACCTGAAGACTCCACTGAGGCGGGAGAGAGTCTAGTAGCCTGTTAACTTGTTTACAATTGGAAAGTTTTTCATCGTATTTCTTTAAGGTGCTTGAAACTATCAAGAAGTGATTAGTGAAATCTGTCAGACTCTCTTTCTTGTATCCAACAATGGAATTGAATTCCTTCTCTGCTTGAATGCTCTTATCCTTTACCAAATCGTCGCTACCATCATAAAACTCACATAAGGCATCGTACAGGCACTTAGCATTTGTATGCTCTGCAAATCAATTTTAGATGTCTGGTTCCAGACATAGAGTTAATGCGCTAAAAGCTTTCTGGTCACAATCAATCAACTTCAAATCCTTTTCAGTGAAAGTAGACGGGTCCTTATTTTGAGAGACAACATCACGGATTATGACAGTTGGAATGTGAGGACCAGAAATGATTGATTCCCATTGGTTGTAGTCAGTGTAAAAGAAGAAGATTTGAGACATCTCTTCCAATCCTTGAAATTATCCCCGTTAATGAGTCTCGGTGGCCTATTGGGAGCAACACTTTCAAGATCGGCAAGAGTGAGTGAGGTTAACTTTGACATGGTAGTTTCGCTAGGATTGATGTAATTTCAGCAAGAGAAGAAGCAATTTTGCTGAAAAATGAAGGAGTTTTGCTGAAGAGAGGTAAATTCGCAGACAATTTTGCTAAGAAAGCTAATTTCGCTAAGTTGTGCAATTTCGCTGACAATTTCGGCAGCAGTCTCGCTAGCCGAATGTCACAAATACCTTAGTTTCACCAATAAGTTCGCATGAAACAAGCTTGAACTTTCGTTCAAAATTACTTTCGCCAGCAATTTTGCTTGTTAAACCCTCACAAGCACTGATGAACTTTCGTTCAAAGAGACTAGTTTCGCAGAACTACAAGTAACAATTTCAATAGGGATAACATGAGTTGTTTCGCAGAAAGAACTTAGCAGTTTCGCTGAAAGAACACTAATTTCACTGGACGAACCTTGAACCCTTTTCAACACGAAATCAATCTGAAATCATCAAAAACTCAATGAACTTGAGGTCTAATGATTAACAGTGCTTCTCCGACTAATAACTAGAAAAACTTGATCAATTTTGAACTGAAAATTGATGGAAACTTGATATTGAACTACAACAACCAAAAACTCAACAAATCTTGAGCACTAAAGCTCTGATACCATATTGTTGGTCCATTTAATCATATTACAGTGCAAATGAAATGATGAATCATTCACTATCAAACACACATACTAAACAAGATGAACAAGGAAGATTGAAAACAACAACAACTAATTCAATATAAGACAATGAAGATCAATACATTCAATAACATCAAAGCACAATGATATTTCTATGAATTTACTTCTTAGAAGAGGTAACTTGCAACAAGGATCAATGATTTGGGCTTTTCAAGCTTACACATAATGATAATGATCAAAAACTATATATAGCAGTCTTAGTTTCGCAGACAGTTTTGGTGTCAGCGAAATTGTTCTATCAAAAATGTAGTTTCACCCAACAGAAATAGTAGTTTCGCCGAGCAAACTAATCAGTTGACTGTGAGCGAAACTATAGTTTCGCTCATAGTTATTTTTACATACAAAAGATAAAGCTAATTACATAAAGCTAAATAAAGCTAATCTATACATACAAAAATACATAAAGCTAATTACATACAAAGGAAAAATACATAAAGCTAATTACATACAAAAGGAAACAAACAAAAGTCCTGTTATAAACAAAATAAACATTCTAATCTGAGTCCAACCTATACTTGATCTTCACAAGCTTATATGGTAATCAACATTCCTTAGGAGATTTTTGAGCGGTCTGTGGGTATTTTACAAAAAGAAACTATTCTAAGAGCTCTCAAAGAGATGCCAAGCCTCGGGTCAGTGCCATCAAACAATAGTGGGGCGCAACCAACAATGAATTCTAGAATATTTAGGTTATGCTTATCCTAGGTCAGTGCCACCGCACAACAGAGAGGCACACAACCTATCTTCTTGTTAGAGCATTTGCTTCTTTTGCACACAATGCACCAAGGACATTAGTCATTAGCTTGATTGCTTTTAGCAGTTTTCCATGTGCTTTGATCATTTATAAGGTCATCCGCACACATTTGTGGCGTTTCTTTTGCTTGTCACCCCTTATTGGAAATGCGTTGATTGTGTTAACCAGAGATAAGACGAGAACCCACAGCAAGTTGAACTGTTGATACAAATATACCTAGTTTATGAGCTTAATGTAAATGTCAGTCGTGTCTTACACATATGTAATGAATGAGTTGAATAAAATATAATATGTGTTTGATGCTTATAATTTTTAATATTTTATTGTTTATTGTATGATAAAGTATAATGAACTACGTTGCACCCTGAAAGGATCATACATGCCAATTCAATTGGTGAGTTGATGGTTGTTTTGCTAAATTCCCATAAAGTCCAGGTATTAATGCGGATGAAGATTCTGTAGTAGAAGATTAAGTATTGGATTTTTGAATGTTAATGTGGAAGGCAAAGAAAAAATGTTGACAAGTGTTTGTTCTTCCGCACTAACAAATGCTGAAGACCAAAAATAATGCGGACAAGATTCTGCTCATCCGTATTTGCCAATGCGGATGACCGGACAAGAATGCACACAAGTATTTGTTCATCCGCATTACCCAATGCGGATGACCAACATACTAATTCGGATGAAACAGAAGAAATGCGGATCAGGAGTTAGACTAGTTCTGATGTATAGGTCGGGGGTAGTTTAGTCATTTTGTATAAAATGCATCTTGTCTCCCTATAATTAGAATAGAAAACCTCGTACATGAGGTGACAGTTGATAGACAATTAGAACATATTTTGTCTTTTACTCTAGAGGTGTATCATTACTGTTTCATGATCAAACCCTTGCATTTACTGTAATCATCATCTCATTCAATACAAACAAGCATTTATGAGTATTTATTCTGCATTGAATGTTTATTGATTGTTTGTTTCTACCTTTCAATCACAACTCAATCATTATATTTGATCCTAAGTGAGAATCTCTATCTCACTACCCAGTTAATTGGTATTAGAGCTTTGGCTCTCGGTTCTTTTTAAAGTCTACCCAAGACCTGAATAGAACTTGATTGAATTGGTGATTGAATTGCTAATAGAGTATTCCATCATCTCTATTTAGTAAACAGTAGAAAATACTATTAAAAACCTCTCTCAACATGTTCTCACCTTCAAGAACTATACACAAAACCTACCATTTTGATACGAAGAACAGAAGCTGTAATAGAAACCAAGAAAATTAACAAATCTGATTTACTGAGCATTTGTTGATAGATTTGGACTATTCGGACTAAATAATCTTAAAACTTACCTAATCCATATTTATTCAAGTTAAAACACCTTGTTAAAATGGATTCACATAGTTTTTCAAAACTTGGTCATATTCCATAACCACTAATGCCTAAACATAAATCTGAATGTAAACAATGGAAAACCAGATTCATGAACTATATTATAGGTGTAGATCCAGATTATTGGATTTCAATCTTCAAGGGACCACACATTCCGGGTACTCTACTTGCAGATCAAGCTGCTATCTACAAGACAGCAAGGATACCTATTGAAGATCTAACTCTTGATGATGAAGATTACAAGAAAATCAAGATTGATCTAAAAGCTTACTATATCCTAACTCAAGCACTCAAGATGGATGTGATGAAAAGATTAGAAAAATATGGAACGGCCAATACAGTATAGGATGCACGGCTGATCATGTGTGAAGGAAGCAGTGAAGTTGCTAAAATTAACAAGGATAAACTTGTTAATCAATATGAAACTTTTCATCACTCTAAAAGGGAGTCCATCTCTAAATAGCTCCACATATTTGTACAGCTCGTGAATGACCTAGAGATAATGGGAGTCACCTACAAAGTCAAGGAATTGAACAAGAAAATGCTGCACAACTTTCCTGAAAGCTGGAAACAAAATGTGATAAAGCTGAAAAATACTTTTGATCTTGGGAGTACTACTTTGGATATCATGATAGCCAACATAGAAGCATTGGAGCTTGATGAAAGAAGCAGAAATCTAGGAGGACCAATAGTGATTGAAGCATACAAATTCGATCTGATTCTCATACTATGGAAAATGCCTTTATTACTGAAGAAGATGATTCCCTGTCCTCAAGGGATCAAGCCAAGACCACTGGATTCATTACAGCTCCATCTATCAACAAGCCATCAACGTCATCCCAATTAGCAGGATTCTCAGCAACTTTTCCAAACACCCATGATGATACAAGATCAGAAGAACAATAGGCTACCTACAATGCCTTTGTTGCAAGTTTTGAAGCTTATTTGGTAGGAAGACTCACATCTGCACATCTGATCCAGGAAGACCCGAAGGAAATGGATCCAGATGATATGGAAGAAATGGATTTACAATGGCAAATGGCCATGATTGCTATAAGAGCAAAGAAATTTTTCAGAGAAGGTAGAAAGCTAAGCCTTAATGAAAACACAAAACTTGGATATGAAAAATCCAAGGTGAAGTGCTTCAACTATGGCATGACTGGCCAGTTCTCTAGGGAATGTAATGCTCCCAAAGAAACAACAACTTCCAAAGGAATTCACAAAGGCAATCATCTTCACAACCAGATTCAAGCTTTCATTCCGACAATCATCAACACCAGTATCATCATCAACAACAACAGTCATACGAGGAACAAATGCGGATAGTAAAAGTACTTTAAATTTTCACTTCCGCATTTACAATAGTAAACAAATGCGGATAACCTACATACTTAAAATTTCCACTTCCGCATTTGCTACAGTGATTTAAAAATTTGACCGCATTTGCTCTAGAACTTGTATAATCTTGTAAAAGCCATTAATTTACTATTTAAAGGAAATTGGTTATTTAATACTTTTCAAATTTAAGAGATTCCATAGTGAGACGAGCAAAAAACCACTGTACATCCTCATTGATCATCATCATCATCAACAACCAGAGATTTTAGTGTCTTCTTCTCAATCTGTTTTTATCTTCGTTCTAAGCAACAATAGTATTGTAAGAAAGGTGAAATTTCCAAAATATTTCGTGACCTAACTTTTGGACTTTCGAACCAGAAGTGAACGAAGAACCAAAGGTTAATGAAGAACACCCAAAATCAGATTTATTCAAAGAAATGATATACACTTTCGACAACTATGAACATGTAACCTAAGAGGAATTCTACTCACCATGAAAAACCTTCATAGTTGTGTTCATCATAAGAACAGAGCCTGATGAAAACTGAAAATGTGGAACAAGTTCATGAAATAAAATATAATAAATGATTGATCATATTAATAATGCATTTACTTAAAATTGAAAAACAGAGAAACTGTGATTGTTGATCACAAATTCACCATTTGATGTGACAACAATGAAACTGTAACATCAAACATTCATCTTTGACCATTAATAGTCAAACTAATGAATGGTGCATATACTTTCTCATCAAATCTAACTCATATGTCTTAAATGTAGATTAAATGGATAATCTTACATGGAGCAAGCTCCATAACGTCAGCGGTTATTTGGACCCTGATGTACCTGAATCTGAAGGACTGAGAGACATGATCAGATTCATATCTACTACTAGAATAGCTTATGCTATTACAATCAGGCCCATCATCTATGAAAGATATATTAGATCATTTTGGAGTACTGTAGAAGTGATTGATGTTGAGGGTGAAAGGACTAGTGGGAAGAATTACTGATGATCTCTCTTTGACCATCACAGAACAAACTGTGAGATAGTGTCTATAGTTTGGTGATGATGCCAATGCTCCCATTGAGTTAGAAGATGAAGAAATCACCACTTTCTTTGTAGAAATTGGATATGAAGGTGGCTATGAGGGAAAGAAAATTGTCAAGGGGTTGGTAGATTTGCAATGGAGGTTTCTAATTTACCTCTTTCAACATTGCTTATCTAAGAGGAAGACTGGTTGGAATGATATACCTGTGATTACTTCCTCTACCATATGTGCCTTATGCACAAACAGACCTTTCAACATGTCTGCTTATGTATTCAATGGTCTAACCTCTAACATTCAAGAAGGAAGAAGGCATAAGTTCTTAATGTATCCAAGATTTCTCCAATGTTTGATTAATGAAGCATTTCCTGATCTGGTACTTGAAGGACTAACTTTGGATATTCCTCACTATGATGCCAAATCCTATAAGTACATTAAGGAAAGAGATCCAAGAAATTATTACAGTGGAGCACACTCTCCCCTACTACCTTGGATGATTCAGCAGATAAAAGAACAGGAGGCTCCTGTTGATTAGCCCATTTAGGAAGAAGCTCAAGCTGATGTTGAGCATACTAAGGAATGAGTTGAAGGATCAAGGCCAGTGTCACCCCAGGAAGAGTTAGGGGGTGATCTTCACACTGGTCCTCATGATCATGATATTTCATCTCCTGTTATACCATCACCATTCCCATCTCCCCATAAATCCCTAACCACTTTAATTCATAAATCACCTATCCTATCACCAATAGCTCAACCAATCACATCTCCACCTCATCACTCTCCAAAATCACCACCTCACCACTCTCCAAAATCACCACTTCAACCATTTCTTAGTAGTGATAATCCAACTGATTTGGAGATTCCACTAGCTCATCTAAAGAATCCAAATCATCTTCGAATGTGGAGGATCAACCTATCCAAATGCCTGTGAAGAAAGCAATTTCTGAGAGTGCTCCTTTAGAGAGCTTTGTTGAATCCAATATGAACATACCAGATGAAAAGGATGAGTCGATTTTGGAGCTTATGCAAAAGATTGAAAAGATGGAAAGAGTACTTAACAGGAGAGCAAGCATCATTGAAGATAGAATTCTTGAACTTGTTGAAAAGGAGAATGAGTTGAAAGAGTTAAAAGAAAATTATGAAGCTGAGAAGAAAGAGAAAGATAAGGAGATTAACTACGTAACTATTGCTCTTTAACAAGCAAGGGATGAGATAAGTGGTCACTTGGATACTTTGGCCATTCAAACTATAGCCATGGAAGAACAAGAAGAACTAATTGTAGAGCAAGATAAGACCATCATTGACTTGCAAAAGCAAAATGAACTTTTAAACAAGAGAGTAGCTGAACTTGAGATGCTTATTGAAATCAAGAAGAAAGTTAAATCAGAAGTCAAGCAAGTACAGGAACAAGAAACTAAATCTAAAAGCAATTCAGAGGAGAGTAGTGATGACTCTCCTCCTGTTAAAAGAATGAGAATCTCAAAGAAAGCAACAGAACCTAGCAAGGTAAATCAAGATGAATCTGGATTGGAAATGGTATTATATTCAGAGGAAACAACCAACAAGCATGTAGAAGACGCTGAATTCAAAGATATGATGAATGATTTAGATAGTTTTACATCTGAAGAATTCATTGTTGATGATGAATTTTGGGATTTTATTGATGACCAGAGGACTAGTCTGAACCCATAGTGGTCATTCCTCAATCTCCTGTCCCTTTGGAAAAGGAGTTGAGTATACAAATAGTTCCTACTGTGTCTTTGACACATGACCAAACAGAAATAATAAGAAAGTTATGTGAAGAAGAAAAAGAAAAGGAAGAACAAGCTGATGCTGCTTATAATAAAGAACAAAACAGAGGCTGAAATATTGCCTGAGGAAGTTGAAAACCCTGAATCTTCACCTGTTTCTTCAATACAAACTTACACTAGAAGGAGGAAGTCTCTGTCTGAGAAAGTTAAAGGAAAGAAACCTATGAAAGAAGAAGAACCAGTAAAGAAAACCAAACAAGATGATCCCAAAAGTCTTGCTGAAATAGCACAGTTCTTTGAAGAGCATGAACATGTTGAGGCACAATTAAAGAAACCAACTATCTTTATTGATCTTGAAGAAGGAGAGATTGAAGGAGGATATGATGCTGATGAGCCTGTAGATATTGATAGTCCTGTACAAGAAGAAAAATCTGTGTATGAAATGGTTGTAAAGGCACAAACAGATGACCTCATGATAAAAGCCATGTTGTTGATCAACCATGGATATAATGCTGATGAAGTGTTTAGCATGACATATGAGGGAATGAAAGCAGAAAAGGAGAAAGTCAACAAACTGCTGGACCCCACAATTGAAACTGAGTATGAAAGAACTCTTTCTCGAAAGGTTTCTGTGCCCAAACAATCAGCCATGAAGAAATCAACATCAACTCCTGAAACCCTATTTGTTCGGATCGTGTATTGAATGAAATACTAACTGATATACGTGTAGACCGAATCAAATAGTGCGGAATCCTATTTGATTGGCGATCCAATCAGTGAGAACGCACGTAGAAACAATTGTGGATTGAATCTAAATGTTAAGAATGATTGGTAATCGATCTAGTGCGGTCTATGAACTTGGAACAGGTTCTTAGAGGTCTCTGGACGGCTAGAGTATGATTTAGTACGTAGGTTTTTGAAGTGTTATGTTTTTCCATGATTTAAGTGGTATTTATAGGTTAGGGGTTCTCATTCGGGCGACTGAACCATTTGCATGTTCAGTCATGTGATTTAGTCATGTAGTTGATCCATTCGCACGACTGAGTGTTCAGTCATGCGACTGAGTCAATCTCATGTTACAATCATGCGACTAAGTCAATCTCATGTTACAATCATGTGACTGATCCAGTCTCCTGGTTCAATTGTGCGACTCATTCATTAGCATGAAGTTGTTCATGTGTATGGTCCATTAGCATGTGCCATTCATATGAAAACTTCATATGATTAAGTTTGAATATGTTTCACAATCATTACTTGACTTAGATCTATTCAAACAACCATAACCTATATAGTTAGTTCAATAAGTGTTATTACATACTAAGTAATGAAATATTCAACATTGTAAGCACAACCACACATTCTATTTCATTAAGTACCCATTCTATTACATATGTGTAAGATAATAAGGACATTTTACATTAAGCTCAGAAACTAGGTACACATGTATCTACAAACTCCCCCTTGGACCTAGTTTTATCTACTGTCTTACATTCTTCATAAGCTCCACATACTTCTTGTACTTGTCCTCTCTTGTGACTCCTGCATGTATTTCAAAAGCAAAGGAGAGCCATATCACATTTTGGAATTGAAGAGCTTGTATAATATCCTGCAAGTCATAGAATAGTGGCTACTTGTATAAGGTGTAAACATCATCAGATGACAAGTTAGTGAGCCACATGGGGTCAAACACCATGATGTTTCCATAATACCATTTTTGTTCAACACCATGGCCACCTCGCTTGTTCTCCAATCGTAGTACCACCACTTGAAATGTGGTGTGAAGTCCTGTGGCATTTCCCGTAAAAGGATTCTAGACATCGTGCGTGGAGGACTACACTTCAACACTATTTTCTGGGCCTTTTCTTCCTTCTTTTCTGACTCTTGCTCCATTTTATCCAGAGTTTCAAAGGTATCACTAACAAGGGAGTCACCTAGATTGGGGACTACATTTCCCTCCTTGTCAGCGTACTCTGGATAATGTTAAGCAGTGACGTCTTCAATCTCGATTTCATCGACATCCTTAAGCTCATCGTCACTATCAATGTCCATTGTAGGAGCATCCTTCCCGATCTCGTCAGGATTTAGTCTGAACATCTCAGCAAGTTGCTCATCAGAAAGGTTGTGGATTATTTCTCCTTTTTCAGGAGTGTAACTCACAGACCTCCCGACTATCCCTTGCAGATCAAGTATCATTGTGAGTTGAGACTTGATCTATTGAAGGGGAGCAATGTCATATTCATCTTGCTGAGATGTGATTTGCTTGATTTAAAACATATAACACATCAACCATTAGTCAATAATCAAAACAGAAACACATTAACAAAATATAAACATTATATATATTAGTTTAATACAATATTCAAATACATAAGATTTCAAATGAGATAAACTATGGATTACTCTTGTCTTGTTGCATGTGTTCCTCTACTGAACGGGGCTGATGTAGAAGCACCTTTGTCTTGATCTTTCTTGGTCCTCCTTTCACTTGCTGATGTGGCACCCGTAGCAGATGTATCTCCTTCTCCTTCATCATCATCATCACTTGCATCAACATCATCACCTCCCTCTGCATCATCACCTTGATCATCACTATAATCATCATCATCATCATCATCACTGTCATCATCATCACCATCATCTCCATCTCTTTCTCTGATCATTAGTGGCTCATCCTTCGAGCCCTTGAACTTGAGCATGATGGTCTTGTTATTTGCCTCCAACTCTTCTATCCTTTTTGCTGAGTGGACATTTTGCTCCTGGAGTTGGGACATTTCTAGGCTCTAAGCAGCCATCTGTTGCGCCTGCTTCAGCTGTGCTTGCTGAGACATCTGCTCAGATTGTGTAGCAGTAAGCTCTACTAACTGACGAATCTGAACAGTCTTCTCATCATCGGCTGCTAACAGCTTCAGTACCATACGGTTAAGTGCTTAGAGTTGTTCCTCTACCGCACTAGGAGGTAGAGATGATCCAGATGGAAATAAGGGGTAAGATGACAGTCCTACTTAGTGGCTAGAGGTGCAAACACTTCATTGTAATCAATTCCTTTGACTTGTCTAAAACCTTGAACGACAAGTCGAGCCTTGTTTTTGATTATGACCCCTTGGTCATTTTTCTTGCACTTCAAGACCCATTTAGTGCCAATTACCTTAACACCTTTTGGTCTATCCACTAATTTCCATACTTCTTGCTTCTTGCATGGCACTAACCTATGCCTCATCGTTTAAGGCTTCACTTACATATTTTGGCTAAAATTGAGACACAAAACATCGATAAGCACCATCATGAAGATAGCCTTTTTCCATGACTGAGGCATAATCAGCTGAGTACAGCTGATTCCGTGTCTGTACTCCCAATTGTACATCCCCTATGACGTTGTCTAGAGGATGATATACATGAAGTCGAGATCCGGGAGTGGTGGGAAAACTACTTCCTGATCCAGATTTTGAATTCTTGGTTCAGTATCTGTAGCCATTGGAGTGTGAGGTTCTGAAGTTTCAGTGGCATCAACATCTAATGTTTGTGTACTTTCAGTAGCAAGAACTTGTTCCTCCTGATCCACCTGATCATTCTCCACTTCTTCATCGTCAGAGGAGGAGTCGCTTACCTCAAGTGCTCCGTAGCTACTAGGACTGGCATCCTTTTCCTTTTAGTCCCATTCTCAGTTTAAGTTTAGGTTTCTTTTGAAAATATTTACCCATTTCACTTAAACTTTGGCTCTAATACCAACTTGTAAGGCCCCGTTCCTGGGACGCTTACAGCTGGTCATTCATCGCACATAAAACATTTTAAAACATACATTTATTATGCAGCGCAGTTTAAAACTTTCATTAAGAACTAAAAACATGGCATTTCATTCATTTACAACATTCGTTTTCATCTCAAAATACAATGACATGTCAAAATATGATGGCAGCCTCAAAACACTCTAAGTAGCTTATGCATCCATGCTTGTAACTCCACAACATCAACAAAATACTTGCCAACTATCATGCATACAAAAGTCAGTGATGCTGAGTGAGTTCTATTTTTTATAATAAAATACTTTATTTCCTTTAAAAACTATCTTTACATTTACTCATGGTCATACAACATACGTACACTCAATCTATGTTCTTTATTCGTTTCGTTCTTTCATACATTTCTTCGCTCATAAATCTTCATTACTCGAATCTTGTCTCATGCAATATCCCCGACTCATGCTCGAAAGCTGATGCTGTGCCAGGGCCTGTACACAAACCCCCGGCTTATGTCTGAAGACAGGCACAGCACCGGGATACGTGACAAAGATCCCATTCGAGTCAATCATAGGGATTGAACTCTATCCGAGTCAGTTGCAACACAAAGTCACTCACCTTATTATCTCGTCTCATGCAATACCCCTGAGTCATGTCCGAAGAATGATACTGTGACGGGGCCTGATAAACAAATCCTCGACTCATGTCTGAAGACTGACACAGTACCGGGGTACACGACACGGGTTTCATCATCCGTCACTTTCATGTTAACCATTTGTTATCTCATGTGTTCATTTCATACTTTATTGTTATCTTTTACTTTGTTACATAATACTTTACATTCGATAATTTATTCGTTCATACATCACACCACGTAAAGTCATACATAATGTATTATAAAACATAATATGTATGTTTTTAAAACTCTTTGACGAAGAAAGATAACACATCACATACACATATATACATCATAATAAGGACTATCTCCTTATTTTACTCCTTAAAACCACTTAGAAAACCCTAAGTCCAAAATGGGTGCATGGTACTTTTTAGGCGCATGAGCATAAAAATTCTAAGTGTAAAATTGTCTGGGCGCATGGGCACTGTTTTGGCGTTTCTGCACCGTTCGGGCGCTTTGCCGCTATGCAGGCGCATGGACACTTAGCCATTTTGGCAACTTGGGCGCATGGACACTATTTGGGCGTTTGGAGCATACTTAGGCAGTTCGCCGTTGGGCGAATGGGAACACTGTTTAGGCGCATGGCCCACTCTTGGGTGCATGGCCAACACTTAGGCGCATGGCCAATCATGCTGGGTGCATGGGCCAATGTTTAGGTGCATGGCCAACAGCCTGGGCGCATCAGCACATTGTAAAATGTTTTCTATGCTACTAACACCACCCGATTATCATTCTAATAATACCCAAGCATGGATCTAACATACTAAGGGTACCTAAGCATGCTAGACATCAACACTAACCCATAATCATACTCTAAAGCATGCATACATACATCATTTTCGTACATAAGGCTGTAGACCCATGATTACTTTCAAAATGTTTACTTAGTATGCATAATAGCCCAAAAACATTGATAATTAGTAAGGAGGGGTTCTAGAAACTCACCTTGAAGCAGGTCTTTGTGCTAGTCACTTCTACTAGCAAGTTAAACTACAAGTTCTTGAAAACAACTCTAAATCATCAAGAATCTCGGTCAAGAGGTTGTGAATTCGGTTTAAACCAAACAAACATCATGAAAACTTACCTTTTACAGCTTCTTCTTCCTCTCTCTCTCTCTAAAAACCGAGGTTTTCATCTTCTTCTTCTTCCTTCAAAAGCAAAAGCAGTTTTCTGCTTTTAATATGGGCGGCCATACCCATTTCTAATATAGAATATTAGACTTTTGTACTTTGTACACTTTATCCCCCTCTACTTATGCTTATTATTTATTCTTTCTATTTATTTTTCTTGTCCTTTCGTTTAAATAAAAATTCGGGGTGTTACAGTAAGTTCATACGGTTAACATGTTTCACCCCAAAACGTGTGAAATAAAGTAAAAAGGGGCAAGGAAACTCACATGGAAAACTCACAAGTATAGTGATGGTTGTAGAGTACATAAGAAAGCTTAGATGTCAAGAGTCAAAGGTGATATCCTAAATGATAAAAAGAAACAATAATTTGAGTTTGGAATTCATTACAAGAAGTTAGGACGTTTAGAGCATGCTAAAAAGCGAAAGGTAGATTGAAAAATGATTATTGCATCAATTTTAGATGTGGGATATAATGTTTGGTATGTGTTTGAACAGGTTTTAAAAATAGAAAACGATTTATAAAATAATAAAAATTTATACTTGACTAGTTCAAATTTGCCCGAACAACTTTCATTCAGAAACAATTTTATCAAAATCTCTTTAAATAGGTCAACAAAGCAGCACAAGACAAAAGGTGCTGAAATGCAGACTTATCTTATGAAAGCTATTGTTGAGTCCTCTGATTGAGTTTGAAGATGTACAAACTGTTGTTGAAAACATAATTCAATAAACTTAACATTGGAGTCTGATTTTACTCAAATTTAGTTTTTTATGATCAATTTATGGTCGGTTAAAGTAAGATTATATTCAGCTAGAATTGTAGTAAGGCACTTATGTGAACTTTTAAAATCGTTAAAGCATGAAACGGGTTAGAACATTTTATTATGTCAATACAGGTATATTAATCTTTATTTGAGTTACAAAAATATTCTAAGACTTTTGCATAGCCATCATTTAGAACAATAATATTGTGGAATAACCGAATGTGGCGGCATAACCCTCCATATGCAAATGGGATTATTTGTTTATGTTAGTGTATCGCTAACTTAATTTCGGAGTGTTAGTGATTGTTATAAGGTTAATTATTATTAAAATGTTAATGATAAAATGATAGTAATTAAAATAAAAAGAGATTTGGTAGAAGAAAGAACAATAGTAAGAACATAAGTCATGAGAACAATTGGATGTTAGGATAATTGAAATGTATAATATTAAAGTAGTAAAAGATTACCTTAGTATTAAGAATTCTTGAAATTTCTTGTAAAATAAAATTCTTCAAATTGATCATAACCAATGGATGAAAGAAAGATATGAGTGTGAGATTTTTAGAGAATGAGCAAATGAAAAGTAAGACTTAAGCCTTGCTTTTTACTTGAGGTTAGGAGGAGGTTATAAATGGTGTTAATGGTGATTTATAAGTCTTTTAAAATGGGGTTATGATTGGAATTTAAAATAAATATAAAATTAAATAATTTAAATAAATAAAAGAATACTTATAATTTAAACTTTAAATTTATTTAAACATTAATTTTAATTTAACAACTTCTTTTCTATTGAATCTTTGTAAAATTTATAAATCTAACAAGAACTTTTAATTTGATTATTTATTTTAATTGAATATTTAAAATCTTATAAATATTAATAACATTTTATAGACCTTACATATATGTAAAAATAATGATCTTGTATTTTAATCCTTTATTTTAGTTTTATAATTAAAACTTATAAATGACAAATAAACTTTATGAATTTATAAAATTTTATTCTATAAATTATTAAATTACCATGAATTAATTTAATAAATGGAAGTTGAATAAATATATTATTATTGTTTTTGAAGGATTAAACTAATTATATTTCTAACTAACGTATTTGATTTTTCCAAAAATTGACCCAAACGGATTTGGGTTTGGGTTTCTATTTTCCAAACTGGGCAGATGTTATCGTTTCCCCTACTTTAGAAAATTTCGTTGTGAAATTTAATCATAAGAAAATTAATTATATTCAAAAACATAGATTTCATTTTGTGTTTGCAAGTGAACTCTTAGGAGAGTTTAATTTCAATAAGTTTGATTATGATATTTTGCTACGTTAAGGTTTTTTAATCATATAATTTATAATTTCAGGTTTTTCTTGACAAAGTGATCAAGAATTTTAGTTAATACACTTTTGTATTTTAGATGGTTCAACACAGTTAAAATGGTCTTGTTATGAGGGAAACAGCAGGTATTAGTTTGATAAGAGACTCGACTTAACAAACAGAAGAAATATTTTTAAGACACTTTTGGATGAGATTTAAATTTGAAGATGCTTCTCAAGCAAATAACTTTATGAGATTCTAGATGATCGATTCTTGTTTACTTATGTCTTTGAGATTTCAAAGTTTTATTGGCTTAAAGTTGATACGAATCGTGTTTGTTATGACTAAGGATTCAATTTAGAATGAGAGCATCATTGTAATAGGTTTTCGGCATAATTATGGTTTTGAGGGAAGACGTTTAGAAAGATTTTTAAGGGTCATTAAGAGAAATAGGATAATGAGTTTTAAGTTTCAGGGGTACAAAATCAATGATGAAATAATTCAAAATAACAAGATTTTCGAGTGTAACGTTTGGTTTACAAACCAAAACATTACGTTGACTTATCAAAGTATTAGGTCAACTACAACCTTAATGAATACTTGCATACCTATAAGCGGACACTCACCCCAAGGGTTCCCTAGTAAGGTAAACGGATCCAGCGGTTGATTTGGATTTATATGAATACCTCTAGACAGAACACCTCGAGATACAGGCATCCCACTCTTCCAGCATTATGTAACACCCGGTCATTTAAAAAGACATGAAATGAAGAATAAAAAGAAAAGAAAATCTATAAGGTCCAAGTGGAGGGACCAAAAGTCTCTAAAAGGACAAAACTTTGAAAAAGTTGGTGTAAAGGTGGGTATGGCCGCCCACCCTCACTTCACATCACCATCTTCTTCGGTTTTAGAAAGAGAGAGAGAGCAGTGGAACTCTCGGTTTTGAAGAAAAGAAGAAGAAGAGAAGTGAATTTAAGGTAAGAATTCAAGGTTTTTAAATGTTTATGACGGGTTTTATCCCGGTTATATGCATATGTGCTTATGTGTTTGTGTATGTGCTCGGGTGTGTATGTTTGTTGTTGTTTTTAGGTGTTTGAACTCATTGCAAGCGGGTTAGAAAGGAAGAAACACCCATGTTGCATCAGGTGAGTTCTAGACCCCACTTTTACTTGTTTTAAACTATCTTTGGGGTTGAAAATATATTTAAAATGATTTTCAAAGCTTATGTATGTTTACCCGTATGTAATGTGCATGATTGGATGTGATTCTTGAATGCTTATAGGTTTTTCATGTTTAGAATAGCCACATTTAGCTTCAAACAAATGGGTTTGATGATTGGGTTTGAAAAAAGACTAGAAACATGTTACACAGGAGGTCCATGCGCCTAGATAAGGCTCATGCGCCTGAAAAATGCCTTAGAAAGATTTAAGTGTAATCCATGCGCCTGAATAGTAGCCCATGCGCCTAAGATTACCTTAGAAATGTTTAAGTACAGCCCATGCGCCTGAACAGTGCCCCAGGCGCCTAGAAATGTTAGCCAGACGACTAAGTATAGGGCCATGCGCCCTAATAGTGCCCATGCGTCCGAATTACCCATGCGTCTAAGTGTTCATACGCATAAATAGTGCCCATGTGCCTGAATATTTCATGCGCCTAAGTGAAAAAATGATTAAGTGTTGGTTGATGCGCCCACAAAGTGGTGAAACGCCCGAACAGGGCTCATGCGCCCGAACAGTTCCCATGCGCCGGAATAGTTCCCATGCGCCTAAGCACTTAGAAAATTTTACAGAATTTTCTAGGAGTCTGTGCTTTTGGGTTTTCACCAAGGTTGACTAGGGCTTGATAACGATGATGTTTCATGCATGGATATGATATGATTACGTCTGATGTTCCTTATTATTATTATTGCTATTATTATTACTTATAGTATGTGACTTTACATGGTATGTTATTATCGTAACATAAAGTATATCGTAATAATAAAGTGAAAGAGCAATAAAGAAAAGAAGAGGAACATTAATAAAATGCTAACAAGTCTTGCAAGCTTATAGGAGGGACACGACCGTGTTGTCGTTGGCTCAACTGTGTTGCGGGTTAGCTACCCTATTATGCACACTGGGCCAATCAATTGATATTGGCAGGACCTTTTTAGCGTACCCTGGGTGATTGGGTTGGCCTTGTAAACAGTATACAGAACCCTTTTGGGGGATACAGTTGACCCCTTTCGAGGGATATAGTTGACCCTTTCGAGGGATATAGATGGCCCATCACCCGTTTTCCATCGCGCATATAGTTGGGGTATTTCTCATTGGTCCATACAGACAGTGAAAGATAAAAATAAAAGTTTACAGAACATACAAGGCATATAGTAAAGAGAACTGCTCCATCGCACATATAGTTTGACTTCCCAGACGTATTTCCGGAAGACCTACCCGGCGTGCCACCGGATGGCGAGATTGAGTTCCGAATTGATCTAATACTCGGTGCTCAACCCGTTGCCAAGGCACCGTATCGGTTAGCTCCGACAGAAATGAAAGAACTAATGAAGCAGTTGCAAGAGCTGCTCGATAAGGGGTTCATTAGACTGAGTATCTCTCCCTTGGGTGCTCCGGTCCTGTTTGTGAAGAAGAAAGACGGTAGTATGAGGATGTGCATTGACTACCGAGAGCTGAACAAGTTGACGGTAAAGAACCGATACCCCCTACCAAGAATAGATGATTTGTTTGATAAGATCCAAGGAGCCAATTGGTTTTCAAGGATAGATCTTCAATCTGGTTACCATCAGCTGAAGGTGAAGGAGCAGGATATCCCTAAAACAGCTTTTTGCACGCGCTACGGTCACTATGAATTCCTTGTTATGTCATTTGGTCTTACCAATGCACCAGCTGCTTTTATGGATTTGATGAATCGAGTGTGTCGGCCAATGTTAGATAAATCAGTGATTGTGTTTATCGATGATATTCTGATTTATTCGAAGAGCGAAGAGGAGCATGCCAATCATATTCGAGAGGTGTTAGAGATCTTAAGAAGGGAGAAGTTGTATGCCAAATTCTCCAAGTGCGCGTTCTGGTTACACGAAGTTCAATTTTTAGGTCACGTGACAAATCCTGAGGGGATAATGTAGACCCTGCTAAGGTGGAGGCTGTGATGCAGTGGAAATCTCCAAGGACACCATTTGAGATTCATAGTTTCTTGGGGTTGGCAGGGTATTGTCGAAGGTTCATTCAAGACTTTTCCCAGATCGCTTCTCCACTGACCAAGTTGACCCGAAAGGATGTAAAGTTTATATGGGGTCAAGCCGAAGAACAGACGTTTGAGGAGTTAAAGGTGAGGTTGACTTAAGCTCCTGTCTTGTCAATACCCAAAGGAAGCGAGGATTTGGTGGTATATTCACATGCTTCTTACTTGGGGTTGGGGTGTGTATTAATGCAAAGAGGGAAAATTATAGCCTATGCATCCCGACAGTTGAAAGTTCATGAGGTCAACTACCCTACTCATGACCTGGAACTAGCAGTCATGGTCTTTGCACTAAAGATTTGGAGGCACTATCAGTACGGGACGAAATGCACCATTTTCACTGACCATAAGAGCTTGATGTACTTCTTTGAGCAGAAGGATCTGAACATGAGGCAGAGGCGATGGTTGGAGCTTATCAAAGATTATGATTGTGAGATCCATTATCATTCGGGCAAAGCCAACGTGGATGCTGATGCTCTTAGCCGGAAGGAGAGGCCCGAGCCGATTCGGGTGAAGGCATACCAATTGATTATGACCTCTGAGGTAATGAAGCAAGTCATGGAGTTTCAGGATGAGGCATTGAAAGAAGATCATCTAAACTCTGAAAGAGTGAGAGGTCTGGTTGGGGAATTGGGTGAAAACACACTCGGTGTTAAAACTCGATTTGGATGGGTGTGGATTCCTTGTTTTGGGGATCTACGTGTGAGGATTTTGGATGAAGCTCACAAGACTCGATATTCCATTCATCCTGGCGCCACAAAGATGTATCATGATATGATGAAAGATTATTGGTGGCCGGGTATGAAGCGTGACGTGGTGGAGTATGTGAGTAAGTGCCTTACTTGTTTGCAAGTGAAGGCCGAACATCAGAAGCCGTATGGGAAGATTCAACCTTTGGATATACCGGAATGGAAGTGGGAACACATCACCATGGATTTCATAACGAAGTTGCCACGTACTCCGAAAGGATACAATGACATATGGGTGATTGTTGACCGCCTAACGAAGAGTGCTCACTTCCTACCGATCCGCGAGACATATTCATCGGAGAGGTTGGCTGACCTGTTCATCAAGGATATTGTAACGCGTCATGGGGTGCCGGTGTCCATTGTGTCGGACCGTGACACCCGGTTTACATCTAAATTTTGGAAGAAATTCCACAACGCCATGGGGATGAGGTTACATATTAGCACGGCTTATCATCTCCAAACTGATGGTCAGTCAGAAAGGACCATTCAGACACTGGAAGACATGCTTCGACATGTGTGATTGATTTTGGGGGAAGTTGGGATGACCACTTACTGTTAGCTGAATTCTCATACAACAATAGCTATCATGCCAGCATTGGCATGCCACCATACGAGATGCTATACGGTAGGCGATGTAGAACACCCGTTTGTTGGGGTGATATTGGTCAAAAGGAATTCTGGAGTGTCGAGGTAATCGAGGCTATGACTGAGAAGCTTGAGAAGATTAAAGCCTTTATGAAGGCAGCTAAAGATAGGCAAAAGTCGTATGCCGATAGGCGACGCAAACCGATTGAGTTCCAGGTGGGTGACCGGGTTATGTTAAAGGTCTCACCTTGGAAGGGTATTATCCGATTCAGGAAGCAGGGCAAGTTGAGCCAAGATATATAGGCCCTTTCTGAATCATTGCTTGAGTAGGAGATGTGGCCTATAGATTGGAGTTACTAGATGAGTTAAGTAGAATTTATCTGAGAAAGTGCTTAGCTGATGAAGACATGATTGTTCCACTAGAGGACATTTGATAGGATCAAATGAATAAATCTGTGATGATTTGTAAACACAATTCAATGAAATTCACACAAAGTAATCAAATCAAAACAAGATATCAATAAAATTCAAGTTTTCATTAATATCAAGCTAAGAAAATTACAAGTATGAAAGCAGATTCGAATATCTTGTGTATTCGTTACTATCTACCCCCAAATCTAAGCTATTTATACTGAAAACAAAAAGTAAAGGAACTAACAAATTACACAAATAGTCCCTATACTATTACAAACTACCAAAAGACAAATAAAGACAACATGTTAATCTTTCTTAGAGCACTTAACAATACTCCCCCTGAGATTGACATGGTCTTCAGTCTTCAAACTCTTCAAGCTTTGACTGCTAACTTTATCTTCAATTATATCTTCAACCTTGACTTCATCATTCAAAGTAATTTGCTGGTTCTTCTTTGACTTTGAACATTGGCTTTTGTTTGTACATATCTAATTCTTTCAAAGCTTTTGATATTGCAGACTTGAATTTACTTGCAAGAATGCCTTGTTCGGGTTTAGCTTCATTTGTTTTAATCTCCATCTTGTCCATTCTCTTCAATGTGTCTTTTGAAAAACATGAAATATCATATTAGCATATAACTCAATAGGCTTGTTACTTTCCTTTGAGTACACTTCTAATACCCCTTTCCTTGATATTCTCATGAATTCAATATCTTTAATATCTTTCTTGACAATGTTGGCATACGCAAGAGCTTTTCTCAAAGATATTCTTTCCATGGTAGCATTCATCACATTAATAATAGAAATGAAATATTTCTTATCTTGCTCAGCCACTTCAGGAGATACTTTCTCAAATTTTTGTACTGGCAAAAATGAATATAACTTGGATGTAACAGTTTTAGTTCAAAAACTCCAAATAAAGTAATCATGTCCTCATCCCATCTTTCTAGATTTCAGACTAGCTTCAGCTCAAATGTCTCAGTGTTATAAAACCATCTTTGAATTGGATTTGAGTTTTGATTACCATCAATCACTTTCAGTCCAGGAGTTGTAACTTTTTCAAAATATTTATCACAAAATTCTATCAAAGAATGTTCTTCTTATGAATGAACTCCCTTAAGCTTCTTGTTTTTCTTCATAGTAGCAAAGTACTCTTTGTCCTCTTGATCACATCTTGTGTTAAGAAAATTACTCGATCTATCCAATCCTCTTCTTAATAATTCTACAAACATCTTCCCACAGTTTGAATCAGAAGAATTGATCAGAGGTAATCTATTCCGCTCTTTTAAATCTTGCACAGAAAGTTTTATGATACTGGAGTAAAAATGATAAACATCACATACAGCATTTACTCTCTTTATCAAAAATGCATCAAACACTTCATCATACTTCCATGCAATGATCATTACTTGGTTGGTAAAATCTGGAGCAATCATAGCATTCAACAGTTCAGCAACTGATTGTCCTTTTTGCAATATGTTTCTTACCAAGTCTCCGGTTGTTCTTGAACTATCAAGAATATGCCTTTGTTCAGTTGATGCTTTATAAGTCTGTCTTTCTGGATCAGCAAACAATTCTATCAATTCTTTTCTATGAGCATGAGCATCAGCAAATCTTGACATTTGTTTTCTCTCCTGAGGCTTTAACATTCTTGTTCTTTTTGTTATTTCAAGATACTGAGGGTTATCTGTATCAAGCACTATCATTTTCTTCATTATTTCTTAGTTTCTTGAAAGCTTCTGACAAGATTTCTCAGAGAACAGATTGTAATCTCTTCAGCTTCCTCCAAGGGTAATTTCTAGCTTGCAACCATGATCTAAGAGCGGGAATACTCATATCATCTGGATCAGGATGGTGTAACTCAGAACTAGACAATTCTTCTACATTTATTACTTCTTTTGCTCTTAACCATTCACCATGTTCAACAACAATCTCATTTGGATCTATTGAAGCAACTGGCTCTGCATAGATACATTTCTTGTATTCATCATTAATCTGAGAAACAGTCAGTCCATCCAAATATACTCAATTGTATTTCATGTTCACAAGATAATTATATTTTTCTTCAAAGTCTTGTGTTACTTCATCTTGTTCTTGAATATGTTCTTGTGAAGAGAAATGTGACACAAATTCAGCTTCATCAATATCTTCATTATCTAGAACTTCATCATACCAATCATCATTGTATATTTCTTCAATATCATCTAAAGCATCAATCTGTTCTTGAACATTTTGCTCTTCAATGGATTCTCAGTTCTTTGAAGCTTAGAAGAGGATTCAGTTTGACCAATATCTTCTAATTCATTCACTTTCCTTTTGCCTTTTCTTTGCTCAAGATTTTCTTCAACCTGCATCTCAGTACTGATCACATGTACTGGTGATATAGATTTTTGAGCTTCTCTTTCCTTTAGCAATCCAGCTTTGAGATTTTCATTTTCGTCAGATAATTTCTTGAATTTCTCCTCAAGACTGTCATAATCTTTAATCATTACTTCAAAGTTCTTTATCACATCTTCTTTATCTTTGGCAAAACTAACAATCTTTTCATCTTTTAATGCATTTTCTTCAGACAACTTTAAATTTTCATCTTTGAGCTTTTGAATTTCTTTTTCACAAGATCTGATTATCTCTTTCATTCTTTCAATTTCCACTTTCAACTCTTCAATCTCTTTTTCTTTGCTTAAATTTTCTTCTTTCAATTTTTCAATCTCATCAATGTCAACTATTTCCTCTGTTTGTATAGACACATTGTGTGACAAACTAACAGGGATTTCTTCTGCTCCTTCATTTGTATCAATTTCAAATACTGGATTGAATAGAATATCATTTATAAAGTCAGAATCAAATGTTTATTTTGAGAATTCCTTCTTGTACAGCTTCCTTAACATTTTCTTCATTCAAAGGTTGTGGCTCATTTCCAGTATCTTCTGCATTTCTTTCATCATAACCTTCTTGATGTGCTTCAGTGGCATCATCATTTCCATCATCATCATCATCACTTTCTTCATTTGATGAAATTTCAGACACATCATCATCACTTTCTTCATCAACTTCTACATCTTCAATCAGATCATTTGGATCTATTGGTTATTCTTCAGTTAGATGGAAGTGTGGCTGAGTAATATCAACTTCATCCATTGATACATTCCTAATATAATCAAAAACTGGAATGTTTTGAGCACCAGTGATCATTGCCAGTCGTTTGTAAACAATCTCTGACATGTGCTCTAACTGAATCTTTTCACCAATAACTTCTTCAACATACAGATCTGGGTTTGCATCATTAATGAGAAGTTGAAGAAATCTTGGGTACATCAAATACTTATGCCTTACTCCTCTTTCAAGATTAAAAATGAATCCATTCATTATCCACTTAGCCATATTAAATCTTCTGTTTGTGGATAAGGCTATAATTGGAGATGCAATGTCTACAGGGAATGAATCCCAACCCGCACTTCTTTTTGACATGCAATGTTGAAAGATATAGCATAAAAGCTTCCAATGCTTAAATACACGAGCTTTGAAAAATTGCTTCTTATGGAAATGATCTGGATGACCCATCTGTAGAAAAACTTCTCAACATTCATTAAATGTATATTCTAATAAATCTTCAGGATCATTATCACCCAGTCTTAGATCTTGTCTAATTGCTTCTTCAGAAACTTCAAGCATTCTTTCTGATGTGATGAAGGCTCTTAAAACTTTGTTTCCTTGATCATCTCTTTCAATTTAAGCAGTTCTCCAGAATTTCTTAATCATTCTTTCATTTATCATGGGCCTTGCACACATAGCATACACATATTTTGTTCTGAGTAGAAATCTGATAATATCCTCATATCCAGTAGCTTCTCTATTTTCATCATCTAAAAATGCAGCTACATTATGCTTTGGCTCAAATTTTAAATCTGCCATCTGCAAAACACAACAAAAGTATTATGAGAACATTGAATATTGATTAATGAAATTTATTTCTACATATGACTTTTGATTTTGACTTTTTAATTTGACCTTTTATTTTTACTTTTGAATTGAGATTTCAAGTTGTAAAACATTTATCTTTATTTATTTTGAATTTATTATCTAACAGATCAATTTTTAATTAATTTTTTTTATTCTAAATATGACTGCCTGTTCATCTTCTTCTTCTTCGACTATGAAAATCGTCTGAGTTCATCATCAACAAATCTTTTTCACTTTTAGATTAAAAATAATACATCAACAGACTCGCAAATCTGTTCTTATCAATAATCCAGTGTCAATTTTTTATATGATACTCATTTGATCAGATTAAACTTGGATTATATTTGTTCGAACGCCCAAATAGCATTCAAACGACTATAGTAATGCACTGATTTAACCCAAAATTTATATATTTGAATCACAAACTTACGTTTATATATTCAAATACAATGTATACTCAAAGGATTTGATTCGATTTCAGATGAAATACGGATGTGATGATGCTCGACAGTCGCAGTTCGAGGGTTTTGTTATGATATTTTGAAGTGTAAATGAGAAATACGCATAAGTGTTCAATTTATATAAGTGAAATTTTAGGCGTATGAGCCCTGTTCGGACGTATGGTCCCTGTTTGGGCGTATGAAAACCTAGAATTCACTTATTTTGTTAGACGCATGAGCACTGTTGTGCGTCTTAAGTTAGACGCATGGAAACTGTTCAGACGCATAAGCATACGTCTAACACTTGAAATTTTGAAACTATTTAGACGCATGAGACATGACAAACGTCTAATACAGAAACACTATTTAGACGCATGGGATTATCACAAACGCCCAACACTTGTAATTTTCATAGATGTATTACAACTGTTTAGACACATGGGAATGAATCAAACGTCCAACACTTTGTATAATCCTGAAAATTTCATCATGCTCCTATTGAGGCGCATGTGCACTGTTTAGGTGCATGAGTAGACTTTCATGATTTAAACACTTATGATTTCCAATTTCTTCACTTGCACACTTTTTACCATTTAGATCCCCAAATTTTGAACTTTTTGCATATTGCACTTTCAATTTATAAAATTTTATTTTCTATTTCTTTTTAAATTTCTTTTGTCCCTTCATTTTAGTCTCAACATAAAATCAAATATCATCTGATTTTCAACTTAAAAATAATTTATTTTCAAAGATTATGTAGATTCATATTGTAATTTTCAAACACATTCTATTTTCAGTTTACACAGATACTTTGAACATAAAGCATCATCCTTTCAATTCAACATTTCAAATTTTGATTATGATTATTGAATATTTTCTGAGAACAACTCTTTCAGTTATTACTCCCCCTAAACTTTTAAGTTTGAAAAACTTATAAGTTTCTTATGAAAGAGAATAAGATCACACAGCACATTGAGACATTGCCTTCACACACAAAGACATACATAAAAGAAAAATGAAAATAGAATCAAAATCTAATATTAGCATAGAATAAATGTCTGCAGAGAGATCATATTAATGAAGATCAGCACATTAAAATAAAATAAATGTGGAGAGTCATAGACAATGAATATATCTTGATCAAGTGTGTTCTAGGTCAGTGATATCATAGCAAAGGAGACACAAGATCTAAGGACAGACAATGAGTGTTTTTGACACAATTATCAACTCACTTACTTTTCAATTCTTGGATTGATTAGTGTTGATTTACATATGACATGATGTAAAGCATACAGAGACTAAGAGAATTCAACTATCATCATGAAATGTAAGAAAACACATGCTCAACTTATTACGTGAAACATAGATATCACAAGAGTTCATGTTACTTAGTTTATAGAGGATGATCATGGATAACCATTTGATCAGCTCTGACTATTCATTTGAATAGGTTGTGCACATTGGCATCTTTTTGCATCAAAAGGAGAATCCAGGTCTGTAATGACTTACAACAAAGGATATCTCAGTACTTCAGGTCTATGATGACTCATAACAGAGAAGTGAAATGATGCTTTGTAACAGATCTCATGATTTCACATAGTTTCAACAGGTGTGAGAGAGTATCTTAACAAACATTCATTCTATAAGCTAAAACAACTCAAAAGAACTCAGATGAATACACACAAGCATGTATGTTTAGTGTAATCACAAGAATTTACTTTTTCAGCATAATAGTCAGATATTGTCTACACATCATATCTGATCATGTCTAGACTTTATTAATGAGTGAAGTATGCAACTGATCTCACTAATGTACTATCATTTCTCACATGTTGCAAAACATAATCCTTTCTAAAAAAAATTCTATTTTTGTATTTTTCATATATATTTTTGTATTTGATTTTTCTATGAAAAACATAAAATCACACACACACAAAAATATAAACAGACAATTAACAATGAGAGTATCACTTATTATGATCTTTTGATTTATGGAGATCACATATGATTTATAAGACCAATTGATTTTACTAAGTACTCAAACCGTCCTAGTAGGAAAGCTTTAGTAAATAGATCTGCCAATTGTTTTTCTGTTGCAATTTGAATCAATATGATTAATCCTTTGTCAGAGTTATCTCTAAGAAAATGATATGGAATTTCGATATGTTTTGTTTTTGAGTGTTGAACAGGATTAGCTGTTATGAACATAGCAGCTATGTTATCAATGTAATTGGTGTTTTAAGAAAGTTGAACCCATAATCCAGTAATTGATTTTGCAACCAAAGGATTTGAGAACATCCTGCTGATGCAGCAATGTACTCAGCTTCTGCAGTTGAAACAGAGACATTTTTTTGTTTCTTACATTGCCACGAGACTAATCTGGGACTAAGAAATTGACACCCACCCGAAGTTGATTTTCTATCTTGACATCATCCACCATAATCACTATCTATATATCCATATAGTTCAAAGTTACCCTCGTAAGGATACCAAAGCCCTAAGGCTGGTTTACCTTTGAGATACCTGAATATTCTTTTGACAGCAATTAAGTGAGATTCTTTCGGGTCTGATTGATACCTGGCACATACACAAACATCATTCATAATGTCTGGTCTAGATGCAGTAAGATACATCAAAGATCCAATCATTGATCTGTATATTGTTTGGTCAATAGATTTTCCTTTTGGATCAGGTTCAATCTTGGTGTTAACATCTGCTGGAGTTCGTATGGACAGACAGTCTTGCAACTTAAATTTCTTTAAGAGCTTGTCAACAAAATTTTCTTGATTGATGAAGATTCCATCTGTAGTTTGCTTGACTTGAAGTCCAAGAAAGAAGTTAATCTCTCCCATAGAACTCATTTGGAATCGAGATTTCATGATTTCTTCCAATTCATTGCACAATTTTGGACAGGTAGAACCAAATATGATGTCATCAACATACACTTGTACATATAAAAGATCATTATTATCCTTCTGTATGAATAAAGTTGGATCAATTTTCCCTCGTGTGTATCCATGTTGGATTAAGTGTTGTGATAACGTCTCATACCAAATTCTAGGGGCTTGATGAAGTCCATATAAAGCTTTACTCAGTTTATATACTCGATGTGGAAATTGTGCATCCTCAAAGCCTGGAGGTTGCTTCACAAACACATCATCAGTGATTGGACCATATAGAAATGCACCCTTTACATCCATTTGATACACCTTGAATTTCATGAATGAAACATAAGCTAGAAAAACTCGAATTGATTCAACTCTTGCAACTGGTCTAAACACTTCATCATAATCTATACCTTCTTCCTGCGTGTATCCTTGTGCAATAAGTCTTGCTTTATTCCTTATTACAACACCACGATCATCAGTCTTATTTCTAAATAACCATTTCGTGCCAATTGCATTTTCTCCTTCAGGTAGATCCACCAAATTCCACACTTCTTGTTTGCGGAATTGAAGTAACTCTTCTTGCATGGCTTCTATCCAACCATTGTCCGTTAATGCTTCGGTAACATTTGTAGGAACAATTCGAGAAAGAAAACAAGAGTATAAGCATATGTTTGCTTGTTTTGATTTACTCCTTGTCGTTCTCTCATTCAATGAACCAATAATCTGAGAAATTGAATAATTCTTGGGAATGCGAGATGTAGTAATCTCATCACATTGAACATTAACATCCAAATTTGTTTGATTCAAGTTGCAAAACTCATGTATCAAAGTAGAAGAATGTGGATTGAAGTTTGGAACTTGAGTAGGTGAATTGACGAAGTAATCAAAGTTACCTGTATCAACTACATCACCTGAAATGGATGATGTTCCAGACTCAGGTATCACAAACTCATTACCATCATTAGGAATATTTTGTGATTCTTACTGATTAATTGACTTTGAATAATCTGAAACTGTAGTTTCATGGTTTTGTATTGTTGAATCCTTTACAAATGACAAAAATGGGTAGTCTGAGCTTGAATCATCTGGGTCATCAGAATTGAATCTTCACTGAAAGATCCAAGATCTCCTCTTGAGTTCTTCTTATCTGTAGAATTAAGACAATTTGGTTGATCAAACAAATTAGATTGAAAAGAGTTTGATAATGAATCTAAGTCAAATAACCATGCAGGACCATTTGAAACTGATGGAAAAGACTTTCTAGAAATTTAATGTTGAATGTTTCAAGGATTACATTTGTCCTAGAGTTGTAGACTCGATAGGCTTTTGAAACCGATGAATATTCAACAAAAAATCCATTATCAGATTTTGCTTCAAATTTTCCTAATTGATCACTTGAATTAAGAGTCATAACAGGACAACCAAATGATTTTCAAAAGTTTATGTTTGGTTTTCTACCAAACATTAACTCATATGGAGTTTTCTGTTTATCTTTGACGATTAAGATTCGATTCTGAACGAAACATGCAGTTGATATTACTTCATCCCAAAAAGTGATAGGGATATTTGCATCAGCTAACATAGAACAAGCAACTTCAATCAGTGTTCTATTTTTCCTTTCAGCAACTCCATTTTGTTGAGGAGTTCTGGGAGCACTGAACTGATGAGCTATCCCTTTCTGTGCACAAAACATTTCAATGTTAGCATTTTTGAATTCCGTTCCATTATCACTTCTTATTATTTTCACTTTGTTGTCTAATTGATTTTCAACTTTAATGATAAATTCTTTTAGTAATTCAGCTGTTTTAGATTTGGCATAAAGAAAGAAAACGCATGAAAATCTTGTGAAGTCATCAATGATAACTAAACAATATGATTTTCTTCCAATACTCTTGACGTTTGTTGGTCCATAAAGGTCCATATGTAACATATGAAGAGGTTTGGATGTTGAGTTTATAGGCTTGGACTTATAAGACGCTCTGTGTTGCTTTCCCTTCAAACATGCTGAGCAATGATCATTTGTTGCAAACTTCTTAGATGGAAGTCCAATGACATGATTTCCTACTACAAGCTTGTTCATGTTCATGAGTTTGAATGATCGAGACGTCTATGCCAAAGCTGGCTTTCATCATTTGATGCCTTTGCAATTAGGCATGTTGTTTCAGTTGAAGGATCAACTTGAGACATATCCAATTTGTATACATCTCTATCTCTCTCAGCTGTAACAATTACCCAATCTTTGCTTATCTTGAAACCTAGCTTCAAAACATAACAGAATGAATCATCAAACAGAACAGAATAAGATTTGTCACATATTTGAGATACACTTAAAAGATTAAAGTTCAACTATGAACAAAAGTTGACTTTATCAAAGTTTATTATCCCATTAGATACTGTTCCTTCTCCAATTATTTTTCCTCCAGCATCACCACCAAAGGCGACGCGAGTTCCATCTTTTGACTTAAAGTCTTGTAACAAGGCAGTATTGCATGTCATGTGCCGACTACACCCACTATCCACATACCATGTATTGATTGGTCTTTTTGGGCGTATCTGCACTACAAGAAAGTTAAGTTGAAATATCTACCCAAGCCGAAATGGTCTTGGGATTTCCAAATTTATCAATAATTGTAAATTGTTTATAATGGAGATTATTCAAATCAGGTTTATTTTTGATGAATTTACCAATTTTATTCTGAAAATTGTTTGATTTATTTTTGTGAACATTCATACCATTTGATTGATCATCTTTTGAAATGTATTGATGTCTAACATTTTTATTATTCATCCTTACAAATCTGGTATAAAGTGTTCTTGAATGTTATGTTTTGAGCTCACATAACTGTTCTTAGCAAAAGATCTCTAACCTACATTAGGTTGATTAATGACTCTTTGAAATCCATTAGTTTGATTTCTCAAATACTATGGATTAGCAAATCCTTTGCTCATGTTTGATTTTGCAAAGTTTCTAGTGAGAGATCTATTTCTAAAGTTACAATTTGTAGTGTTGTGAGTCTTTTCATCATAATAAGTACAATATTTGTTATAATAACAATCTGCTGTCGAATGATTTCTCATGTCACATATGTGACAGTACTTGTTGAAGTAGCACTCAGCAGTATTGTGATTTTTCATATCACAAATTTCACAATACTTTTGTGAAGTTAAAAACAACTTTTTGTTAACTTTTGACAATGACATAATGTTTGATTTTGGTGTCATATAGTTAAACTGTTGTCTTTCATTTTTCACATTTTGATTTTGTGTCAGATTATTGTTCATTTGTTTAACATGAACTTCCTTCTTGAATGTATTAGAAACAAATCTTTTTGCTACAACGGAAGTCTTTGAATCTGAACTAGATTTCAGATCAGAGTTTGATTTGTTCATAATATTTGCTTTATTATTTGGAAGAGAATTCATATTTAACATACCTACTGACACAAATTTAATTGGTTTTAGTTTTGATGTTTGATTTGTTGCTTTAATCAAATTTTTTGAACTTTTGTTTTGTTCAGATGTTGCTTTTGCAGATTTCGTTCTTCTTCTTTGATTCCTTGATTTAGAAGAACTTGGTTTATTTTCAGATTGAACATCATCAGAAGAAGATTTCTTTTCTGATTGAAATTGTTTCATATTGATGGTGTTTGAATCTTCTGATGTTCCTATCTATTGTTTATCCTTGTTTTGAACTCTGACTTCTTCTATTACATTATGAATTTGATCAAAAGAGATATTTTGTTTTGGTTGTTTTGGTACATATGATTTTATCTTGATTGGATGACCATTTTTGATTTTTTCTTGATCTTTTTCAACAAACACTTGAACATTTTCTTTTTCTTCTTCTGCATTCTTGGTTTTGATCTGGAAGGCTTTAAGCTTTGCTTTATTTTTAGGTGAATGATCATGAGTATTGAAATTCTCTGGTAGTGTGTTTGTGATAGATTCAGGCATAGGTTCATGAGTGAAACCTAACCCTGCTTTTTGTTTATCTTTCCTTTCACTGATTACTTTTTCTACTATAATTTTTGAACTCTTTACTTTTGCCAGATCAACTTGAGTAGCAGCATGTGCTATTTTCTCTTGTTCAAGATTCTTGGTCATCTCTTCTAGTTGTTTTGTAACAATTTCTAAATCTTTGATTGTTTTGTTCAATGAAGTTTGAAGAGAGATAATCTTTTGATCTGCAGTTGTTAGGACCTGGTATTTGACCGAAATACCTAGAGATTAACGTGTAAACCAGATCAAATAGTGAAGAATCCTATTTGATTGGCGATCCAACAAGTGAGAACACACGAAGAATCAATCAAGAATTGAACCTAACGTTAGAAATCGATTGGGAATCGATCTAATGTGTTCTATAACTTGGAGAACGAATTGAGAGGTTTCTGGACGGCTAGGGTACGTCTGGAATCGTAATTAATCGAGAGTCCTTCTTTTTCACAAATTGAGTTGTATTTATAGGTTGGTATTATTCAATCGTGCGACTGAACCATTAGTCTGGTTCAGTCGTGCGATTGAACCATGCGGTTGATTCATTCGTATGACTGAGTGTTCAGTCGTGCGACTGAGCCAATCTTATGTTACAATCGTAGACTGATTCAGTCTCCTCGTTCAGTCGTGCGACTGAGTCAATCGTGTGAAGTTATTCATGCGTATGGTTCATTCGCATGAGCCATTCGCATGAGAACTTTATTATGTTAAGTTTGAATGTATCGTGTATTAATTAATAAACATTATGTGTAATCATTCAAGCAATCACTAACCTAATTAACCAATTCAATGTCGATACATTAATGAAACATTAAACATTATAACTAACAAACTATCAATATCATTTCATTAATCATACCAAACAAGATCTATTACATCACATATCATGATCTAGGGACATACATGTATCAACAAACTCCCCCTTGGACCTAGATCTCTCTAATGTCTTGTTTTCTTCATTACCTGCTCATATTTCTTGTACTTGTCTTCTTTTGTGACTCCCGCGTGAATATCAAACACGAAGCAAAGTCTTATGACATTTTGGAACTGGAGGGCCTGTACAATATCTTGGGTATCATAGAATAGTGGCCACTTGTAAAGTGTATAGACATCATTTTCCGACAAGTTGGTTAGCCACATCGGGTCGAATACTCTGATTGTATCCATTTGGCCCTCTTTATTTAGAACTATGACCACTTCTGCTATTCTCCAATCGTAGTACCACCACTTAAAATGTGGTGTGAAATCCTTTGTCATTTCCCGGAGTGGGATTCTTGACATTGTGCGCGGAGGATTCCACTTCAACACTATCTTCGGTTTTCCAGTAATGGCATCCATCTCAGACCTTCTAATATACCTTGTAGGTTGTTGAGGTCTGAAGTTAATCCACCTGGTGTGGTACTCTTTCTTTAGGGCAGCCTCAAACCAGCCTGACATCTTTCTCGGGTCAGCATACAAGAGCTTCAATTTGGCTAGCTGGTTGAGCTCAAAACCTGGTAGAGTCTTTAGATCATGTGGAAATCTAAAGTACTCTATGCCCTTCTCCCTCTTAACGGCATAAACGTTAAGATCATCAAAATATGCCCATGCTATAATCCTGCCTGACACTTTAAGATGTTTCTTGACTCTGTAGAGCTTGGTGTAGGCATCCCTCTTCGGTGCAGCATGTTGGGCTCTAACTTCTTTAAAACATGCAGCCCATTCAGCCTTACGGATATCAACATCATCCTTTGAGGCTTGGGCCATTCCCTCTGTCTTCTCTGACTCTTGCTCCATTTTGTCTAACACCTCAAATGTATCACTGGCAAGGGATTCACCCAGATTGGGAACCACATTGCCCTTATTGTCAGCATACTGAGGATAGTGCTCTGCAGTGATATCTTCTATCTCTATTTCATCAACGTCATTTAGCTCGTCATCACAAGTAGCATTACATGTCGGAGCATCTTTCACTATTTCATCAGGATTGAGCTTGAAAATTTCTGCCAGTTGCTCGTTTGATAGATCATGGATTATTTCCCCTTCTTCAGGGATATAACTCACTGACCTTCTGACAATCCCTTGCAGATCAAGAACCATTATGAGTTGAGACTTGACATGCTGAAGGGGAGCAATATAAATCTCATCTGTTTTGTAATTTGGATCTGTTTGATTTACACATTTCACACTCAAATCATTAGTAATTTATCAAACGAAATGCATTAACTTAATATAAACATTTAATACATGGTTTTTCAATACAGAGTACAAAAGTAAATAAATACATAAACACCTAATATTTACTTTTATCCTGAATACTCGGCTCATCACGTGAAGATGCAGAAGCAGAAGCTGACTGATCTTGTCTGTTCTTTGATCTTTTCTCTTGCCCTGGAGCTGAGACAGATTCAGCTGCTTCTCCTCCGTCAGTGTCATCATCTTCGTGCCATTCTTCAGTTTTCTCTTCGTCAGTTTCACTCTCATCATCATCATCGTCATCATCATCATCATCATTTCTGTCCCCATCCCTTATCTTTAAGGGCTCCTCCTTCGATCCTTTCAGCTTTAGCAAAATGGTCTTTTTAGCCTTTTCCAACTCCTCTACTTTCTTCCCTGAGGTGACGCTTTCAGCTTGGAGAATGGCTATCTCGTTGCTCTGGGCAGTCATCTGTCGGGCCTGTCTTTCTATCACTTGAGCCTGCTCTGCAATTTGGTGAGTTTGTGCAGCAGTCAGGTCAGTAAGCTGGCGGATTTGGGAGGCCTTTCCCTCATCAGCAGCCAGCAAACGCATTACCATTCTGTTTAGTGCCAACAACTGTTCTTCTACCGCAACTGTAGGTAGAGGTGATCTGTAAGTGAATGAGGGATAGGCTGAGGGCTCGTTTGGTGGCTAGTGGTGGTGGTTGTGGCTGTGGTGAATATCGGGTCAGGTCGGGATGATAGTGGTGGTGAGTGAGGGGTGAATGATGTAGTGGTGGCTGGGATCTGTATTGTGGTGGTAGGTCTGGTGGTGTCTGTGGTTGTTGTGGGGCTGTGGTGGCTATGGTGGTGGATGGTGTGTCTGAAGAGGTGTAGTGGTGGTGGTAGTGGCTGTAGTGGCTGAGGTAGTAGTGATGAAGGTCAAACGACGCTTCTTCTTTGGTTTCTGCCCATGGGGTTGAGCCATCCGTTTTCTCCTCGTTCCCTTCGAAGTGGATGCTCCCCCTCCTACCCTGCCGATTGACCCTGGAGCATAGGTCGGGTCGGTCTCTGTCTCTCCAGAGTATCTTGGGTGCTCACCAACCACCCGAAGCCCATGTACTGTGGGGACCACTTTTCTTCCCACATTCCTGGTGAGGGGTCCTCATCAGACTCTTCTTCGTCTACTTCAGTCTCAAGGACAAAATCATGATGAAACCCTGCTGATTCGGTAACTTCTGCAGCCGGGGCGGATGCTGGAGGCACGACATCAGACGTAGTGCCTCTCTGTGGAACAGGCATATTGTCTCCGGCACCCCCGCTATCATCATCATCTGAATCATCAGGGGTAGGACAATTGGCTCCACGTCGGAGTCACTGTCCTGGTGACGCCATTGGCGTCTCCCCGATGCCACATAACTTTCATCTGCTAAATGGCCAATCAGCCTCTTTGCCTCGGGCTTCACTTGCTTGCCCCGGTACACTACCATCCTACCCAAGGTAGTGTCATCCATAAGTTCTAAAGTCACTGCATCGTGACTTTCCTTGGGGAGCAGAGGCAGCTTCTCATTGAATATCATCTGAAGAAATCTTGGATACATACAAAAACCTTCTTTCATTTTTGTTTCAATGTTCTCTACCAAATAAGCAAAGATCATATTAGAGAAGCTGAAAGGGTGGTTCAGCACCAGAGCCACGAAGGCATTTTGTATCTGATCTGATAGGTCATCGAAACCACCCTTCTCGAAGCAATGCACTTAAGAATCACATGTGCCAGATATTTGTATTGTGGGCACAAGTTGCTCTTATTTAGCACCCTGAGTTAATGTCCCTCGCATACTTGATTTGGAGGAAACATCCTCTCACTGTCAAAGGATGTAACTTAGTGGGGTGAGTGGAGTCATCCCCAAACTCAAGGATTCTCTGGATGTCAGTAGCGGTAATGTCGATATCTTAACCCAAAATGGTGCTTCGGATGCTGTATGGCTCACGAGAGCGATCCACTGAGGCATTCTCCTAGAATGCCTGTGTAGTGATTTGTAAGGCGTGCACGGTGTAGATATAGCTTTATGTATCCGTGAGCGTTTGAAGAAGGCTATAATCTCGGAGAACTTGGCCCCGTTCTGAGTTGTGTGGTCCAAATGGGCACATATGTTGTTCTTTTGATGAAGAGACCATCTGTCAGCCATTTTTCCTAAAACACAAAACACATGATCATTAGTACATAATACATCAGAATTCAGTTCTAAGTGTAGTGTTTCACTTCCATTCTGATTCATTCATGCGAATGAATCATGCGATGGAGTAATTGGTTGTTCTTAAGTACGACTGAGTTCATTTGGTTGACTGAGACATGCGATTGAGTTCAATCTGCCGACTGAGTCTTCGATTGGTTCAGTCGGCCGACTGAACTCATTCGGGTGGTTCATTCGGCCGAATGACCCAATCGCAAGGTTCAATCGTGCGATTGGAGTTCATTCGAACGACCAGTCGCTTGCCCCACTGTTCGATCGCCTGTGGGTCGAATCTTGACCAATTTAAGTCATTTAACAATGTTTAATGGTCCATTAGACTCGCCTACTTGTCACTAATAACCCATTAAACTTAATTTTAACATTTTGCTTAGTTAACGTAGGTGATTTGGTCATTTCACAGTTCGGTTCTTGATTCAATCGAGTGTCTCTTATCTAGGTTCTTTAATCTTCTGATTTTGGTAAGATTCAAGAGTAATGTACCTGTGAAATCGTCACTCGAATGTAAGAAACTCAACAACAATGTAAATCAGGATCTGTAGCAAATTTTTGGCAGAGTAACGGGAAGAATGCGATTTGGGTGCGATTTTGGTGTGATGAGGAACATGCGATCGACTGAGGCCCTTAAATACTGAACTTAAGTTCAATCGGCCGACTGGCCTCATTCGCTCAGTTCATTCGGGCGACTGAGTCTCAGTCGTATGATTGGCCTAGTCAATCGCATTCAGTCGGCCGACTGAGTCTCAGTCGGTCGACTTCCTCATTCGGTCTCTTTCATTCGCATCTTCAGTTGACCGACTGAGCCTCAGTCGGTCGACTGCTTCATTCTCCCCCTTCTATTCGGTCGAATGGATCATTCTCATGCCCATTCGACCGATTGGGAGCCATTCGCATAGTTGGTCCATAACCATGATCCAATCGTGCGAATGGGTCACACTTAGTGAGTTTACAGTCATTTTGAACATTTTACTATTAAGACCCTTTTAACTTTTGACAATAACATTATAAGCTTTTAACCAAATCAGTCACCTCAGACGTGACTCTTTTAAAACACGTTGTCACCTCTGACGTGACTCTTTGAACTTTGAAAACCATATGGCCATCTCAGACATGACCCTTTTAGGTGAGCTAATTCCATTATGATTTTCCTGATAGAGTCCGACAGACACACATACTAAAAGACTAAACTAGAAACTTAAACTAAATACACAAATAAAATTTGTTTATTTTTATTTTTTTTTGGACTTTTTGTGAGGGATAAAACCCTAAGATGGAAATCTACGGGATTTGATTCCGGAATCGAAAGCTTCAACTTAGATTGACCATACCTGGACCAATTCAATTTTGGAATCATACACGAACATCAAATCATTTGGGACTTGTTATCAAACTCTTTCGATGCTCAATTCTTGGCTTTCATCCAGAGTCATCAGCAGCTTTAGGGAATCATACTGGAACTCTTAGATTACCACATTGATTTGAACTTTCAAGAATTGCAGTCACAATGATTGTCAATATGTTTGTCCACTTAAATCCATACACAGACTCTTGACTCAAACCGGTGATTGTTTTTGGTTTATTTAATTCAACGAACATTTGTGGATCCCACACTTATATGGTAATCAACATCCCTCAGGAGCTTTTGAGCGGTCTACGGTATTGTTACAGAAGAGACTATTCTTAGAGCTTTCGTAGAGAAACCGATCCTCAGGTCAGTGCCATCGCACAGCGAAGAGGCGGCAAACAACAATGAATTCAAGAATATCTAGGTTATGCTTATCCTCAGGTCAGTGCCATCCCACAGCAGAGAGGCACACAACCTATCTCCTTGTTAGAGCAGCTTTTATTTTGCACCAAATGCACCAACAACATAGGTCGTTTGCATTTTTCTTTCATTTTTTTCCGTGCTTTGCTCTATTTATGGTCATCCGCACACATTTGTGGCGTTTACATGCTTATTACCCCTTATTGGAATATTATTGATTGTGTTAACTAGTGATAAGATGGAAGCCCACAGTCAGTTGAACAACTTAGTTTGATCTTGAGATCACCAGTCCGGTCTAATCATCTATTGTGTTGAATCTACCGACATATCAATTGTGGTCTAGCAACCTCTAGGTCTACTCATTGTGTTACCTTAGGAGTTACCAGTTTTTCGATCATTTTCCCTTTTATATTGCTTAGACTACACAGACTTATACTCTGAATTTTTTCCATCTTTTCTAAATTAGGATTTTAAAGTCCCTCTTGACTTGTTCCTGTGTACTATCATATTCCAAAGGGTTTGAATCGGTATCACAGATACGATCTACCTTGTATCATCTTCCACTCCTTCTCCCTTGGTTTCCCTTTTTTTAATGTTGCTTGCTGACTTATTCTCCCCTAAAATACGAAAATCAAACCTGGTTTAATTATTTTAGGATTTTAATAAATAGCAGAATAACATGAGTTTAATTTAAACAGACTAAAATAAACAAATAAAATAAAATAAAAAAGAAAAATTAACTAAACTACATCGGACTACACATGATCATCATCAGGAATAACATCACTTCTCTTTTTAGCGCCGTTGACCTCTAGCAGATATTGAAAACGTGGTTTATCAAAGGCTTTAGTATAGAGGTCAGCGCGTTGAAAATCAGTATTAATTTTTACCACATCAAATAAGATCTTTTCGAAACAATCTCGTATGACATGATATTTAATACCGATATGTTTGGTCTTAGGATGTTGGACCGGATTTTTAGTTACTGCAATTGCAGCAGAGTTATCTACAAAAATAGGAGTAGAATGGAACTTTAAACCATAATCCCACATTTGCTGTTGAATCCAGATGATTTGTGAACAGCAACTTGCAGCAACAACATATTCGGCTTCACAGGTTGACAATGCAACCGATGTCTGCTTCTTACACTGCCAGGTAATTAATCTTCTCCTAAAGAATTGACACCCTGTTAATGTAGACTTGTAGTTCATCTTGCAGCCTCCGTAGTCCGAGTCATTATGCCGTGAGCTCAAAATCATCATCATGAGGATACCACAACCCAAGTGTGGGTGTACCCTTTAGATAGTGAAAAATCCGTTTGACCCCGATCAGATGATTGACCTTAGGTTTAGCCTGATATCTAGAACATAAACATGTCGCATACATGATATCAGGTCTAGAGGCAGTGAGATACATGAGGGATCCAATTATTCCTCGGTACATCGTGGCATCAACCAGATCTCCATTTTCATTAGGGGCTATGTCGTGATTCGTAGCTAGTGGAGTACCTGCAGCAGATGCATTCTCCATGTCAAAACGACTGAGAATGTCGCCTACGTACTTGGTCTGATGTAGAAAGATCCCATTTGGTGTTTGATCCACCTGTAGCCCGAGAAAGAACTTCATCTCCCCCATAGCACTCATCTCAAACTACTTCAAATTCTTTGCATAACTCTTCGTTCTTTGAACCAAAAATTATGTCATCACATAGATTTGTACGAGCAGTAAGTCGCCATCTTTTTTCTTTAATGAACAACGTGCAGTCAATGACTCCCCTGAGAAAGCCGTGTTTCACAAGATGAGTCGAGAGTTTCTCATACCAAGCTCTTGGAGCTTGATGAAGCCCGTATAAAGCCTTGTCGAGCTTGTAGACTCTATACCGATGATAAGGATCTTCAAATCCCTCGGGTTGACTGACATAAACTGTTTCTCTAATTTCCCCATCAAGAAATGCACTCTTCACATATAATTGATAGACTTTAATCTTCATGTACGATGCATAAGCAAGGAAGATACGAATGGCTTCCATCCTTGCCACGTGTGCAAATACCTCATTGTAATCAATTCCCTCGACTTGGCGAAATCCTTGAACAACTAGTCGAGCCTTGTTCCTGATAATGTCCCCTTGGTCATCTTTCTTGCATTTTAAAACCCATTTGGTGCCAATGACCTTAGCACCTTTAGGTCTATCAACAGAGACCATACACCTAACTTCTTGAACTGAAGAAGTTCTTCTTGCATTGCACTCACCAATGCCTTATCATTTAGTGCTTCACTGACATATTTTGGCTCAACCTGTGAGACAAAACACCGATAGGCACCATCATGAATATATCGCTTTTGCATAACAGAGGCATAGTCAGCTGAGTACAGCTGATTTCGGGTTTGTACTCCTGATCGGACATCCCCAATGACATTGTCTAAGGGATGATAAACGTTTAGACGTGATCCTGGAGTAGTAGGAACAGCTACCTCAGAGCCAAGATGATGAACATTTGGTTCTTCATCTGAGGTAGTTGGAGTTTGAGGCTCTGACGTCGAAGGTGCACCACTGGTAGATGCTTGTGGACTTTCAGGAACTGGAACCTGTTCCTCCTGACTGTTCTGGGTATCTTCTTCAGCTTCATTTTCAGAGGAGGTGTCACTGTCGTCGATTACTCCCCCTGAATGAGTAGATGATTCTCCTGTGAGCTAGATGTTGGTGGATTCAAGCTATCATACATCATTCGTGTAGCTAATTCGTCATCCGAGGGAGAGAGAGGAATGTTGAAGGACTTGAAGAATCCATCGTAGTCAAAGAAGTAGGCGGGTCCTTTGCTAGTAGGCGGTGTGGTGAATCGTTGAACATCAACATTACACCAAACTTCTAGTAGACCTGTTGAGTTATTGTAACTCGCTTGTTAGGTATGTTGTATCCTAGAAAGATGCCTACATCTGCCTTCTCGCTGAATTTACCCTCTTGTGTCTTCTTCAGAAGTGTGCACGGCGCCCCAAATGGTTCGAGATACTCCAAGTTCGGTTTGCGTCTTTCTAGTAGCTCGTAACATGTTTTTCCATGGCGCTTGACTATCAGGACTCGATTCAGTGTATAACATGCATTTGCCACTGCCTCATTCCAGAATTGGATAGGCAGTTTCGAGTTTGCCAGTATAGTCCGTGCTGTCTCTATCAAGCACCTGTTCTTTCTCTCAGCAGCACCACTCATCTGAGGTGTGTAAGGAAGTGAATTGATGCACAATCCCCTTTTCCTTGAAGTATTCCTCCATCCAATGGTTCTTGAATTCCATTCTGTTGTCTGAGTGTACTTGACTAACTTTCAGCTTGTAGAGAGATTCCAGTGTGGTTACCAACTCCTTGAATGATTCAAATGTTTTTGATATGGATTTCAGAAACATTACCCAAGTGAACCTTGAGTAGTCATCGGTGACCACAAAACAGTACAAGTCGCCTGCAATGCTCTTTGTACTGACTGGACCGAACAGATCCATGTGTAGAAGTTCAAGAGGAAGTTCTATTGAATTAACTTTCTTTTCCTTATGAGAGTTCTTTGTCTGTTGACCTTTCTTGCAAGCTATACAAAAATCAGGAAGCTGAAAGTTCTTGACATTTACACCTCTCACCAATTCCTTCTGATCAAGTGATTCATCTTCCTTTGACTGATGTGTCCCATTCTCCTATGCCAGGATATTTTTTTCAGTAGCTTTGGATAGAAAACACTGAACCTCATGATCCTTGTAGAAGCTGTTGATAGATCCAAGACATAAAGATCTTCATATCTTGAAGAAGTCATCAAAAATTGGTCCTCTGGGATCACGTAGTCTTTCTTCAGTACGTAACACCTCTTGTTGTCGAAGAGGACTTTAAATTCCATATCACATATTTGAGAAACAGAGAGTAAGTAGTTTTGAAGTTGCTGAACATAGTTCACCCTATCAAACTTAACATTCTGATTTCCAACTTCTCCCTGAGCTGTGATATATCCTCCCTTGTTTCCAGCAAACGAAACATGCCCTCCTTTTAGATGTTTGACATTTGATAAAAGAGCTCTGTTTCCTGTCATGTGCCTGGATGCTCCGCTGTCTACTATCCACGTGTTAGTTTCAGCACTGTATTGAACAACCTGCACATACAAGGTAAAGGATTAGTTTAGGTTAGGAACCCAAGCCGTTACTGGCTTGGGTTTCCCAGAGGCATCACACATCATAAATTCACCCATTGACCCTTAGAAGGTGAGGGTAGCTCAGGTTCCTTCCTGTCTTCATTATCAGCCACAGAAGTTGACTTCTCTTTCCATAAGCCAAATTTGTGCAATGCCTTTTGTGATAAATAGGTGACTGGCTAACAGATTGAACTTTCTGTTCACTAGTTCGTCTAGGTGGAGTTAAAGAGCTCCTCTTAGAAGCCCTAGGTTTTGAGTCCTGAAGTGCAATCTTCTTCCTAGGTGTCTGATAATGAGGACAGTAGGAAGCAATGTGTCCACATTCTCCACAGTTGTAGCACGCCCTGCTATCACCTTATGATTAAACTTTCTTTGTGGAGATGTGTGTGACACTTAGTACATCACCACTCCTTTAGGTTTTGACTCTGGTTCTTTTGTGTGTTTACTGGTTTAACAAAATTAACTGATTTAACCTGTTTGACATCCTTTTCTTTTTGGTTAATTGGTCTTTGACTTGAAGTATGTGAAAGATTATCCTTAAAAGCCCTTTTAGGTTCTGATTTGACTTTGTTTGAACCTGACTTTAGTTAACTTTTTCAAATTCCTTTTCCAGATTAACACAAGACAATTTACCCTTTGCCTTTGTAGTGGTCTCCTTTTGTTTGTTTCCAGTGTCAATAGATGAACATAAGGAATCTGGATCACTAACAAGAGGAGTAGACACTACATGATCCTTGATGGGATTACTACTTAAAGGTCTAGTTTTAGTGTTCATCAAAGTCTCAGGTGGTAGCAGAACCACTTTATAACCCACCCTCCCCGTTGTTCCTTTCTTTACTAAGTTTGACTATGTGCGACGAACTAGTCCAACTATGCAGTTCTGTTTTAGTGAATTTACTTCTACTTCTAGAACTGCCTTTTGTTTCTTAGTGTCTTCTAGGGAGTTTAGATAATACCTAATGTCATTAGCTTGATTAAAGGCAACTACTTCGGTTTCCCTAAGCTGTTTAGTCAAAGGTCTATTTTTTCTTTATAACTGAGCTCATTTTGTTTTAGTACCCTATTAGCCTCAGTGCATAGATGCAAATCTTTATCAAGTTATCATTATGATCTAATAACCTAGCATTTAGCATCTATGCTATTCCTAAGGCATCACAATCAGAACAAGCATGATTATTAAACATTGTGTCAGTATTACTTACCTGAGCAGATTCAGAAGCGTTTGCCATCAATGCAGTATCAGATGATTCTGATTCTTTTGCTTCTGTCTTTTCTGTCTCTGACATGGTAGTCTCCACTTTTGGCTTTTAACTGACCTCGGTTGCAGTTGCTTCTTCACTATGTGACATTGCTATCTCAACTGCTAGATCTCCTTCACTAGCGGAATCACTGTCAATATCTTCTACATTTGCAATGTTTGATTCCCCTGGTGAGACAAACCTAAAGCTCCAATCCTGTCCTTCATCATCATGAGCAGTCAAGGCTTTTGAGTCCTTGTTTGAGGAAGTAGAACTGGTAGTTTGCTTGTCTAGACGAGTGAAGGATGAGAACGGGTTCCCGTTCCCAGTCTTCTTTGGCTTCACAAATTCTCTCTTGAAGTGCCCCTTTTCACAACAGTTAAAGTAGGTCACTTTACTCTTGTCTAAGCCAAAGGTGGTATCCTTAGTAGCAACCAAGTTCTGTCCAGTCTTTTTCACAAACTTCTTCGCCCTCCGGACAGCACTTGTGTAACACCCGGATATTTATTATTTTGGAAGCCGGTGAAGAAAGAAAAGAAAATAAAGTCCAAAAGTCGAGGGACCAAACTCGCCAACGAAGAAAAGTTGGGAAATGTGGTGATATATGTAGGGAGAGGGCAGCCCACTCTCCCCACACTCACATTTCAGCTCACAAAGAGGAGAATAGAGAAAGAAGGGAAAAAGGAGGAAAAAGTGTTGGTTCGGGTCGGTTCGGGTCGCCAAAATCATCGTGAAGCAAGCCAAACCGAAGCTCTTGTCGTTGTGCTCGTTTAGGTGAGTTCTAGGACCCCTCTTTTACTTGTTTTCAAACGATTTGGGACTGGAAAACATCTGAAATCGAGTTTTTCGTATGTGTGTAAGTTGACCCGTTTATGTATGTGTATGTATATGTATGACGCGATTGTGACTTGATTTCTTGCTTTGGTGTGCTTGAATGATGTTATGGTATGCATCCCTAAGGTTTAGGATGGTCGATTTAGGCTTAAAATGGGTTTAGATGAGTTTGGGGGCCGAAAACCCTCGGCTGCAGTCGGGTTGAACTGCATTCTGCATCAGTTAGGGCTAGGCGACCGACTGGAGGCTGAATGGAGGCCATACGGCCGATTAGGGTGCGATTGGGGTCCATTCGCACGATTGGGGTTCATTCGCACGACTGGAGGGCCAGTCGCATGGGGGTCATGCGACTGAGGGTCCATTCGCACGACTGGATGTAAAATCGCATAGGTGTTCATCCGTATTAGTTCAATCGCATGATGTTCAGTCGCATGGAGGCAATGCGACTGAAGGGTGTCCATACGCCCGAATAGGGCTGTTGATCCCGAGGAAGGTGTAGATTGACTTCTGACTTTCGGGGAAGGTGCAGATGTAAGTGTTGATGTAAAGGTTCCCATAAGAGTTTTTAAGATGACGATCGAGGTCTTAGAAGCATGTTGGGCATGATGAGGGTGATGATGTTGTACGTTTATATGTATGATGTTGCCATGTATGATGTGATGTTGATGCATGTTTATGTTCCTTAATGTGATGTATAATATCTTTCCTGTGGCTTTACTTGTTATGATGAATGAACGAAGTATTATGTAACGTAAAGTGAAAGATAAAGAAAGAGGAACATGATGAATGAATGCATGTGTTAATGAACGAATGAAACGTCTTGCACACATCGGATACGGGGTCCTTCTTGGTGATTGACCCTAAATGTAGAACCTCTACCGCTCACCCCTAGTACTGTGGCATACGTTTAGCTGTCATTCGTTGACTTCGGCCCAGTAGCTAAGACTGATGGTTACTCCTAGTACCGTGGCCTACGTTTAGCTGTCATTTGTTGACTTCGGCCGGGTAGCTACGACTAACCGGGGTGTAGCACATGGTATTGGTTTGGGATGATGTCCGATGCGCAAGTAAGGTAATGGAACAACGAATGAACGAATGAAGAAGATAATAATGATATTATCTATGTGTACGTATGATGTGTGATCATGTAAAAGTACGAACGGTTTTATCTGAAAGTAAAGTATGTTTTATTTATAAAACTAGAACTCACTCAGCAACGCTGACTTTGATGTGTTTCCAGTTGGCAGGTAATGATTGCTGAGGATGGCACGGGCGACTACTCAGCTCTTTTGGGTTGGCATTCTTTTGATTAATGTTTTTGCATTGTAATGCGAACAAACTATTTTTGTAATGAATGTTGTATTAGTTTGCAAAAGCATTTACATGGAAATGAAAGTTTGTTTTAGTTTTCCGCTGCGATTTATTAAATACAAATGTAATTATATGTTTTATGTGCGATGAGAACCCAGTTGTAAGCGTCCCGGGAACGGGGCCTTACAACTTGCTAAGGCCCATATTATATCCATTCTCTCAAGCTCCATTTCGCCCACCTACTCGTAGTCCTCGTCTGCCAGATGGTAGTTTCCAATCATTCCAGCAACAAGTTCATCATAGGAATGGACCATTGCTGCCAATAGATCCATGTGCTCTCGAGCTACTTCCACAGTCACATTACCGAGGTTCTCGGTCTTCAGTCTAGTAGCATTCGCTTCAGATCCAATGTATTGGGTACAAGAAGACCCTGACGTTTTTGAACCTGGAGCAGGTGCATGTGTAGGACTCGATGAGCTAGACACGAATGCAGTCTGGAGGGGTGCTCCAGATGTCTTAGCTTGAGGAGTGGCATTGTATAAAGTTGGATTTTGATTGTACGTAGACTTCTGAGCTCTGTACTTCATTCTAAGTGATTCTTCTCGCAACTTTAGAATGAAGTCATTAATATCCAGTTTTGACAGCATTCCATTCTGTCTAAGATTAGACACGAATGAAACCCATTTTTCAGGCAATCCGTCTGCAAAATTATTAACTTTCTCTTCCATTGTAGTAGCCACCCCATGTGTATGCAGTTCACTCATCAGATGGTAGAATCTATCTATAACATTGTCCAAACTCTCGTTTCCCATCGATGAGAAGTTGTCGAATTCCTTCTTTAACTCCTTAGCCTTGATTGCCTTCAACGAGGCATTCCCGTCATACCTCTTCTCTAGCTCATCCCATAGTTTCTTGGACTGCTTATTTTCTGAGTACTGGTGGAATATCTCTTTAGGATAGACTGTGTAATCAATGCATAGACCCTCTTCTCTGCATTATATTTGACTTTCTGCGCGTCTGTCATCCCTCCTAAGGTTAACTTTACTCCATCGGCTCCCACCGGTGTACTATATCCAATCTCGATGGCCTCCCATAGATTTGGATCCACTCCATTGAGGTAGATCTCAAAACGTTGTTTCCAGTGGGGAAACTCATCTAACGTTAAAAGCTTTGGTGGTTTATTATGATTACCCACCTCACTCTCAAGTAACAGTAGGTTCTGGATCCTAGAGTCCTTCCCAGCAGTAAAGGCTGACATTTGATCTTCCATTGTAAATAACTTTAAGTCTAATAAGCAAATTTCACTCGGCCGACTGAAGGGTGCGAATGGACTAGGCGTGCGTATGAACACTCAGTCGTGCGTATGAACTCTACGACTGGTTCAATCGTGCGGCTGAACTAAGTGATTAGCTCAGTCGTGCGAATGAATCTGATGCGTATGAACCGTGTGACCGAACGGTTCAATCGTATGAATGGAGATACGAACTATGTCCAATCGTGCGACTGAGCAATGCGAATGAGTCCAGTCGTGCGAATGGCTCACTCGTGCGACTGAAACTGCTGTTATATGAAAATTTCTAGGTTAAACGTGTTGTAGCCGTAAAAATTCGAACTTTCGGAAGGTTGAATTGTCTAAGTCCGTAGAAACCAAACTTTGATGAGCGGGGAACGTCCAAGATCACTTTTGACACAAAAGATTGCGTTTTTAGCGCAAAAACACAAACTTTTTATCAATCTTGATTGAATCACATGTAATCAAGAGCCAAGGCTCTGATACCAGTTGTTAGGACCTGGTATTTGACCGAAATACCTAGAGATTAACGTGTAAACCAGATCAAATAGTGCGGAATCCTATTTGATTGGCGATCCAATCAGTGAGAACACATGAATAATCAATCAAGAATTGAACCTAACGTTAGAAATCGATTGGGAATCGATCTAATGTGTTCTATGAACTTGGAGAACGAATTGAGAGGTTTCTGGATGGCTAGGGTACGTCTGGAATCATAATTAATCGAGAACCCTTCTTTTTCACGAATTGAGTTGTATTTATAGGTTGGTATTATTCAATCGTGCAACTGAACCATTAGTCTGGTTCAGTCGTGCGATTGAACCATGCGATTGATTCATTCGTACGACTGAGTGTTCAGTCGTGCGACTGAGCCAATCTTATGTTACAATCGTACGACTGATTCAGTCTCCTCGTTCAGTCGTGCGACTGAGTCAATCGTGTGAAGTTATTCATGCGTATGGTTCATTCGCATGAGCCATTCGCATGAGAATTTTATTATGTTAAGTTTGAATGTATTGTGTATTAATTAATAAACATTATGTGTAATCATTCAAGCAATCACTAACCTAATTAACCAATTCAATTTCGACACATTAATGAAACATTAAACATTATAACTAACAAACTATCAATATCATTTCATTAACCATACCAAACAAGATCTATTACATCACATATCATGATCTAGGGACATACATGTATCAACAGCAGTTTTATGATAAGATTTAAGTTGGTTATGCATAGATTCCTCTTGTTTTAGCTTTTCACAGATTTTGAATGAATAGTTTCTGTAGTGCTCAACATGTTCAAAGCATGATTTGGTGCAAAGCTTTTCTCTTACTTCTGATGGTATTTCAGGAAATTTTGGAACTGTGGTTTCAGATGTTGAAGTAGAAGAGTTAACCTTTGGTTGATCAGACTAAACCATTAGAGCTACTTCCTCTGTATCCTCTTTAGGATCAGACTTGTCACTCCAATCATAGTCATCTTCCTCTTCATCACTTTCCACTTTTGGGTCATTGTTTTCTGACCAATCTTCTTCTTGAATTTCTGCAATAAGAGATAAACTTGATGTTAATTCATTGTAAATTGATCTGCATACGCACTCCAATCATATCCATCTTTTATGCTGACTACTAGTGCTTTCTTTGTTTCATCAGATGATTTGGTTTCATCTTTGAATTCTGGCATAGGAAGACTTTGATAAGGCTTTTGAAAAGTCTTCTGAGCTTGTTGAAACCTTTGATTATTTGAGCTTGATTGAGCACTTCCTCCATTATTCCTTGGAGCTTTGCATTCTCTTGAGAAGTGTCCATAACTGTTGCAGTTGAAACATCTAACTTTTGACTTGTCAAATCCAACAGTCTTGTTTGCACTAGGCTTATATTTCTTGTTGACATAAGAATGTTTTTGAGTCCTGTAGGCAATCATCACCATCTGCCAGTTTAGGTCCATCTCTTCAACATCTTCAAGATCCATCTTAAATAAATCCTGCAAAACAAAATCTAGTTGAGTTAAATGGCTACCTTGATATGCTTGAAAGCTGGCCATAAACGCAATAAATGCAGTTTTGGACTCTTCATCCTCTAATAGGATGTTAATCACATCTTTAACTTTGCAAGATTTAGCAGAGTTAGATGATGAAGAAGTCTCTGTCTTAATTTTTGATGATTGGGACTGTGGTTTAGGAGGAGATTGAGAATGAGACTGAGTTCTATATGCAGGTGCACTGGTAAATGATGAGTCAGTGAAAAATCATGCTCCAACAAACAGATCTCCTTCTTCTTCAGAACTTTTCTCACTCTTTGCCATGAATACATTTTCTATGGTGGTTGCAGGAGAAGCAACAAACTGATATTGAGACATTGATGCTGCTCTATCATTGTTCCTTGAGCTTTCATCAATCTCCACGAATTCTATTTTGGCAATAAGAAGATCTAGATCCATTGGAAACTTCTCGGTATGCTTTAGTAGAGTTACAGTTTGTTTCCATGATGATGGTAAAGCATTGAGTAGTCTGAGATTTAAATCTTCAAGATCAGGTTTGATACCAGCTGTTGACATCTCAGTTATGAGTTGAACAAATCTGTTCATCGTTTGATTTATTGTCTCTCCAGACAAATGTTGAAACAATTTAATTGTCTTTTGATTTATTGTCTCTCCAGACAAATGTTGAAACAATTTAATTGTCTTTTCAGCTTTTGTTTCTTTAGATTTTGAATCTCCTTACCTCTTTCACAAATGATCTTCAATGCTTTATATAGTGTATATCTAGTTTGATATGCATCAAGGCTTGTAAGAACTTCCAAAGGCAGTCCTTTACACATCAATGAATAGGCTTTAATATCATTCTTAACTCTTTTCAGATCATCTCCTTGAAGATCATCTTCTGAATAAGGTTTTGGATAATCTTTAATATACACAAATCCTCTGTCTGGTCCATCAGTTGTTACAGGAATGTATGATCCTTTTTCTATAGATTTCCAGATATCAGTGTCAATGGAATTAAAGTGCTGTTTTAGTCTAAGAGACCAATTTTTGAAATCAGCTCTATTTTTAAGTTTTGGAACTCTGTTTTCAGAATCTTCTGATTTTACCACTCTTATATTTTTGTTGTTTTCTTATATTTTGAATTTTTTTAAAAAATGAAAAAGTTTTCAAAGATTTTCTAAAAAATTCTAAGTATCAAGGTTAAAACGTCTGAAGAGTATTCAAACACCTCAATAGTTGATGCGTCTAAGTTGAGAAACGTCTAAGGGAATGCCTTAGAAAATTTTCCAAAACGTCTAAGTATTAATGCGTCTGGAAGGTTTAAAGCGCCTAAACAATTGTCAAACGCCTGAATAGTTGTCAAACGCCTAAACAGTTGTCAAGCGTCTAAATAGTTGTCAAACGTCTAAACAGTTGTCAAACGTCTAAACAATTATCAACTCAACAAAGGTGATACGTTTGAGATTTTTCTCTTCAACAGTACTCAAACGACTGACTAAACATGTTAGGACCTGGTATTTGAACGAAATACCTAATGATTAGCGTGTAAACCAGATCAAATAGTGCGGAATCGTATTTGATTGGCGATCCAATCAGTGAGAACACACGAAGAATCATTAAAGAATTGAAACCAACGTTAGAAAGCGATTGGAAATCGATCTAATCTGTTCTATGAACTTGGAGAACAAATTGGGAGGCTTCTGGATGGCTAGGGTACGTCTGGAATTGTAGGAAATAAATGCTCTCTGTTTTTTACGAATCAGATTGTATATATAGGTTAGTATTGTTCATTCGGGCGACTGGACCATAAGCATGGTTCAGTCGTGCGATTGAACCATGCGGTTGATTCATTCGCACGACTGAGTGTTCAGTCGTGCGACTGAGTCAATCTTATGTGTCAATCATACGACTGATCCAGTCTCCTGGTTCAGTCGTGCGACTGAGTCAATCGTATGAAGTTATTCATGCGTGTGGTCCATTCGTATGGGCCATTCGCATGAGAACTTCATTATGTTAAGTTTGAATGTATTAATTAATAAACATTATGTGTAACCATTCACACAACTACTATCCTAATTAACCAATTCAATATCTACTCATTAATGAAATATTAGTCATTACATTTCATATCATGATGTAGGGACATACATGTATCAACAAACTCCCCCTTGGACCTAGATCTCTCTAATGTCTTGTTGTCTGTATCACCTCCGCATATTTCTTGTACTTGTTCTCTTTTGTGACTCCCGCATGAATTTCAAACGCGAAGCAGAGTCTTATGACATTTTGGAACTGGAGGGCTTGTACAATATCTTGCGTATCATAGAACAATGGCCACTTGTATAGCGTGTAGACATCTTTTTCTGACAAGTTGGTAAGCCACATTGGGTCGAATACCCTGATCGTATCCATTTGGCCCTCCTTGTTTAGGACTATGACCGCTTCTGCTGTTCTCCAATCATAGTACCACCACCTAAAGTGTGGGATGAAGTCCTGTGGCATTTCCCTGAGTGGGATTCTTGACATTGTGCGCGGAGGACTCCATCTCAACACTATCTTCTGCTTTCCAGTAATGGCATCAATCTCAGATCTTTTGATATACCTTGTAGGCTGTTGGGGTCTGAAGTTAACCCACCTGGTGTGGTACTCCTTCTTTAGTGCATCCTCGAACCAGCCTGACATCTTCCTCGGGTCAGCATACAAGAGCTTTAGTTTGGCCAGCTGGTTGAGCTTAAAACCTGGTAGAGTCTTTAGATCATGTGGAAATCTGAAGTACTCTATGCCCTTTTCTCTCTTAACTGCATATACGTTAAGATCCTCAAAATACGCCCACGCTATGATCCTGCCAGTCACCTTATGATGTTTCTTGACTCTGTAGAGTTTGGTGTAGGCATCCTGTTTCGGTGCAGTGCGTTGGGCTCTAACTTCTTCAAAACACGCACCCACTCAGCCTTTCGAATATCGACATCATCAATTGAGGCTTGGGCCATTTTCTCTACTTTCTCCAACTCTTGCTCCATCTTGTCTAACACCTCAAAAGTATCGCTGATGAGGGATTCACCCAGATTGGGGATCACATTTCCCTCATTGTCAGCGTACTGAGGGTAGTGCTCGGCAGTTACATCTTCAATCTCGATTTCATTAACATCGTTGAGCTCTTCGTCACTAGTCGAGTCACATGTCGGAGCATTCTTTACTATCTCATCTGGATTGAGCTTGAAAATATCTGCGAGTTGCCCGTTTGATAGGTCGTGAATTATTTCCCCTTCTTCAGGGGTATAACTCACCGACCTCCTTACGATCCCTTGCAGGTCAAGAATCATTATTAGCTGAGTCTTGACCTGCCGAAGGGGAGCAACATCAAACTCATCCCTTTGGTGATTTGGATCTGTTTGATTCACACATTCAACATATCAACCGTTAGTAATTCATCAAAACTGAAATGCATTAAACTGAATTTAAACATTAAATACATAGATTTCAATACATGATTCAAATACAAAAGTAATTTAATACATAAACATCTAATCTTTACTTTTGTCATGTATCATCATCTCGTCACTTGGTGGAGCCAAGGAAGAAGCTGGTTGGTCTTGTATGTTCATGGACCTCCTTTCTTGACCTGAAGCAGAGGTCGATGCAGTTGCATCTCCTCCTGATGTATCATCATCATCCTTATCCTATGTCCTTTCTTCTTCTATCCCCTCATCCTCTTCTGTCTCATCATCCTCATCATCACTTTCATCATCATCATTATCTCTGTCTCCTTCTTTGATCTTCAAGGGCTCTTCCTTAGATCCCGTTAACTTTAACATGATTGTCTTCTTCTCCTTCTCCAACTCCTCTATCTTCATGTTTGATGTGACACTATGTGCTTGGAGTTGGGCTATCTCAAGGCTCTGAGCAGCCATCTGTTGGGCCTGCTCCTTTATCACTCTAGCCTGCTCTTCGATCTGGTGAGACTGAGCAGCAGTAAGAACAGCAAGCTGACGGATCTGAGCCGCCTTCTCCTCATTTGCTGCTAATAGGCGCATCACCATCCTATTGAGCGCAGACAGCTATTCCTCTACCCCAATTGGAGGTAGAGGTGATACATATGGATGAGAGGGATGGGCTGAGGATCCAACTTGGTGGGTAGCAGTGGTGGTGGTTGCTGTAGTGAAGATGGGTCTGTGAAGTGGTGGAGGTGATATGGGAGTGAAAGATATGGTGGTAGATGGAATCTGTACAGTGGTGGGAGGTGTGGTGGTGGTAGTAGTAGCTGTGGTGGCTGTGGTGGCTGTGGCTATGGAAGTGGTTGTGGTGGTGACAGATGTGGTGGTGGAGGTAACGAAGGTAAGACGTCTTTTCTTCTTCTTCTTCAGGCCATGGGGTTGAGCCATCCTTTTTCTCCTCGTTCCTGTTGAGGTGGATGCTCCCCCTACAACCCTGCTAGCTGGCTCCGGTACATAACTCGGATCCATGGCTGTCTCTCATGAGTGTCGTGGGTGTTCACCAACCACCCTTAGCCCATGTTCTGTGGGAACAACCTTGCTTCCCACAGTCCGTGTTAAGGGCTCCTCTTCCGACTCCTCTTCCCTCTCATCAGGAACGAAATCCTGATGGAAACTAGCAGACTCAGTTCCATCGTGGGTGGATGGTGGAGATGGTATATTAGTGGTAGTGGCCCTAGACGGAATGGGGCCTGTATCTCCACCATCATCATTGTCGTCATCATCATCGTCATCAACTGGTAGACCTATAGGTTCAGAATCAGAGTCACTGTCATCATGACGCCATTTTCGTCTTTCCGGCGCCACATAGTTCTCGTTTGCCAAATGGCCAATCAACCTCTTCACTAGGGGCTTCACTTGCTTGCCCATATACACCCTCATTCGACCCAAGGTCGTGTCGTCCATAATTTCCAAAGTAACTGCATCATGACTCTCCTTTGAGTGGCAGCTTGTCGTTGAAGATTAGTTGTAGAAACCTGGGGTACATATAGAATCCTTCCTTCCCTTTTGCTTCCAGGTTCTCTATCAGATAGGAAAAGATCATACTCGAGAAGCTGAAAGGGTGGTTCAGCACCAGTGCCATGAAGGCATTTTGAATCGGATCTGATAGACCATCGAACCCACCCCACCTCGAAGCAATGCACTTCAGGACCACATGTGCCAAGTATATGTACTGAGGGCACAATTTGCTCTTATTGAGCACACCCGAGTTTATGCCCCCCGCGTACTTGATTCTGAGGAAGCAGCCCCTCACAATCAGTGGATGTAATTTGGTGGGGTGATTCGTATCGTCCCCAAATTCAAGAAATTTCTGGAAATCAGCAGCAGTAACCTCGATATCCTGACCCAGAATGGAGCTCTGTATACTATACGGCTCACGAGAGCGATCAACTGAGGCATTCTCCCAGAATGCTTGGTGTAATGACCTGTAGGGCGTGCAAGGTGTAGATATAGCCTTATGTATCCGGGAGCGTCTCAGAAAGGCTATAATTTCTGTGAACTCGGCCTCGTTCCGAGTAGTATGATCCAAGTGAGCACATATGTTGTGCTTTGGGTTAATGGACCATCTATCAGCCATTTTTCTGAAACACAAGACACAGAATTATTAGTACATAATACATCAAAATTCAGTTCTAAGTGTAATGTTTAAATTCATTCTGATTCATTCGTGCGAATGAATCATGCGACTGGAGTCAGCCGCTTGTTCTTTCGTGCGACTGAGCTCGTTCGGGTGAATGAGACATGCGACTGAGTTCAATCTGCTGACTGAGTTTGTGATTGGTTCAGTCGGCCGACTGAACTCATTCGCCTGATTCATTCGGCCGATTGACCCAATCGCAAGATTCAATCGTGCGATTGGAGTACATCCGGACGACCAGTCACTTGTCCCACTATTCAGTCGCCTGTGGTTCGAATCTTGACCAATTCAAGTAATTTAACATGGTTTAATGGTTCATTAGACTCGCCATCTTGTCACTAAAAACCTGTTAAACTTAATTTTGTCATTTTGCTAAGTTTGTGTAGGTAATTAGGGCATTTTTCAGTCCGGGTCTTGTTTCATTCGAATATCACATATTTGGATTCAAGATATTCTGATTTCGGTGAGATTTAACTGCAATGTACCTGTATAATCGTCAATCGAGCGTTAGAGAATCAACAGCAATGTGAACACAAGATCTCTAGAAATTTTGGCAGAGTAACGGGAAGAAATGCGATTTGGGTGCGATTGAGTGTGATGAGTATAGTGCGATCGACTGAGGCCCTTTAAATACTGAACCAAAGTTCAATCGGCCGACTGGCCTCATTCGCTCAGTTCATTCGGGCGACTGAGGTTCAGTCGTGCGATTGGCTCAGTCAGTCGGCCGACTGAGTCTCAGTCGGTCGACTGACTCATTCGTGCCCTTTCATTTGCACCGTCAGTTAACCGACTAAGTCTCGGTCGGTCGACTGACTCATTCGCACCCTGTCATTCGGTCGAATGGATCATTCTTATACGCCATTCGGTGAATGACTAAATTTCATGTCCAGTCGTGCGAATGGGATCCATTCGCATGGTTGGTCCATATTCATGGTCCAATCGTGTGAATGGGTCACACTTAGTAAATTTTCTGCCATTTTGAACATTTTACTTTTAAGACCCTTTTAACTTTTGAAATTAACATTATGAGTTTTTGATCATCTCAGACATGATCATTTTAACCAATTTAGTCACCTCAGACATGACTCTTTTAAACACTTTGTCACCTCAGACATGACTGCTTTAAACTTGAAAATTCCTGTGGTCATCTCAGACATGACCCTTTTAGTGAGTTGATCCCTTATCGATTTTCATGATGTAGTCCGGAAAACAAACAAAACTAAAGGACTAAGTGAATAAAAACTAAACTAACGTACAAAAATAAACTTGTTTTTGGCTTTTTGTGAGGGATAAATCCTAGGATGGAAATCTACGGGATTTGGTTCCGGAATAGGCAGCTTCAACTTAGATTGACCACACCTGGACCAATTCAATTTTGGAATCATACAGGCAAGTCAAATAATTTGGGACTTGTTATCAAAATCTAGTGATGCTCTATTCTTGGTTTTCATCCAGAGTCGTTAGCAACTTTTAGGAAATCATACTGAAACTATTAGATTACCACATTGATTTGAACTTTCAAGAATTGCAGCCACAATGATTGGCAATATGTTTGTCCGCTTAAATCCATACAAAGATTTTTGACACAGACTGGTGATAGATTTAGGTTTAATTATTTCAACAAACATTTGTGGATCCCACACTTATATGGTAATCAACATTCCTCAGGAGCTTTTGAGCGGTCTACGGATATTTTTACAAGAAGAAACTATTCTTAGAGCTTTCAAAGAGAAGCCAATCCTCAGGTCAGTGCCATCGCACAACAGAGAGGCGGCAAACAACAATGAATTCTAGAATATCTAGGTTATGCTTATCCTCAGGTCACTGCCATCGCACAGTAGAGAGGCACACAACCTATCTCCTTGTTAGAGCCGCTAAATTTTATTTTGCACAAAATGCACCAACACCATAAGTCATTAGCTTGGTAGCATTTTTCTTTCATTTTTTTCGTGCTTTGCTCTATTTATGGTCATCCACACACATTTGTGGCGTTTACATGCTCATTACCCCTTATTGGAGTATTGTAGATTGTGTTAACCAGTGATAAGATGGAAGCCCACGGTCAGTTGAACAACTTAGTTTGATCTTGAAATCACCAGTCAGGTCTTTTCATCTAATGTGCTGAATCTACCGACATATCATTTGTGATCTAGCAACCTCTAGGTCTACTCTCTGTGTGTTACCTTCATAGTTACCAGTTTTTCTATCATCTTCCCTTTTTGTATTGCTTAGACTACACAGACTTATACTTTGAATTTTTGCATCTTTCTAAATTAAATTTTTTTAAAGTCCCTCTTGATTTGTTCGTGTGTACTATCATATTCAAAGGGTTGAATCGGTATCACAGATACGATCTACCTTATATCAGCTTTCCACTCCTTCTCTCTCGTCTCTTCTCTTTTTTTTTATAATAATGTTACCTGCTGACTTATTCTCCCCCTAAAATACTAACATCATAACTAGTTTAATTATTTTAGGATTTTAATAAACACCAGAATACCATGAGTTTAAATTTAAATCAGACTACACATGATCATCATCAGGAATAACATCACTTTGCTTTTTAATGCCGTTGACCTCTAGCAGATATTGAAAACGAGGTTTATCAAAGGCTTTAGTATAGAGGTCAACGCGTTGAAAATTAGTATTAATTTTTACCATATCAATTAAGTTCTTTTCAAAACAATCTCTTATGAAATGGTATTTAATACCGATATGTTTGGTCTTTGGATGTTGGACCGGATATTTAGTTACTGCAATTGCATTAGAGTTATCAACAAAAATAGGAGTAGAAGAAAACTTTAAACCATAATCCCGCATTTGCTGTTGAATCCAGATGATTTGTGAATAGCAACTTGCAGCAGCAACGTATTCGGCTTCACAGGTTGACAATGCAACCGATGTCTGCTTCTTACACTGCCAGGTAACTAATCTTCTCCCGAAGAATTGACACCCTGCTGATGTAGACTTGTAATTCATCTTACAGCCCCCGTAATCCGAGTCACTATACGCAGTGAGCTCAAAGTCATCATCTTGAGGATACCACAACCCAAGTGTGGGTGTACCCTTCAGATAACGAAATATCCTCTTGACCCCGATCAGATGGTTGACCTTAGGCTTAGCCTGATATCTAGAACATAAACATGTAGCATACATGATATCAGGTCTTGAGGCAGTGAGATACATGAGGGATCCAATCATTCCTCGGTACATTGTGGCATCTACAAGATCTCCATTTTCATCAGGTGCTATATCGTGATTCGTAGCTAGTGGAGTCCCAGTAGCAGAAGCATTCTCCATGTCAAAACGACTGAGAATGTCTCTTACATACTTGGTCTGATGTAGAAATATCCCATTTGGAGTTTGATCCACCTGTAACCCGAGAAAGAACTTCATCTCCCTCATAGCACTCATCTCAAATTCTTTCTTCATAACAGCTTCAAATTCTTTGCATAACTCTTCATTCTTTGAACTGAAGATTATGTCATCGACATAGATCATACGAGCAGTAGGTCGCCACCTTTTTCTTTGATGAACAGTGTGCTGTCAATGACTCCTCTGCGAAAGCCGTGTTTCTCAAGATGAGTCGAGAGTTTCTCATACCAAGCTCTTGGAGCTTGATGAAGCTCGTATAAAGGCTTTTCGAGTTTGTAAACTCTCTCCCGATGATAACGATCTTCAAATCCCTCGGGTTGACTGACATAGACTGTTTCTCTGATTTCCCCATGAAGGAATGCACTCTTCACATCTAATTGGTAGACTTTAATCTTCATGTACGATGCATAGGCAAGGAAGATGCGTGTTAGGATCAGTGATCTACGTTTGATTGATTAGAGAGTATAGCAGCGGAATTCTAACAACGAATTAGCCATTTCACAAGAACGAAACGATATTCAATGAAGAACAAAAAACGGTTATAGAAAGAGAGAATTATGCAAATATATTTCATTCAATATTCGCTTTCGTGGTAACGGAATGTCACAATTACAATTAGGTCGACACCTCTTATATAAGAGATGTGACGTCTGCTGATGTCACTTGATAGTGACATCTAACAGAATTATTCCAACTGAAACACAACTACTGAAGATGTCAAAACAGTTGACATCTCCTTACAAAAATACTAAGTGTTATTAGTTATTATAACTACTGAAAAACATAAAACTACTGAAACTACAATGACTGAAGAACAAGCTCTACAGTCGTTTTACAAAACTACTGAAAGTAAAAACATAAAACTACTGATATCACAACTACTGAAGAAGTACTCTTCAGCTGTTGTGACAAACTACTGAAACTTCAGTACTTGATCTTCAGACTTGAACTTCAGACGTTTCATCAGCTGATGACTTCAGTAGATATCATCACCTGATGTCTTCAGTCTTTGTCTTCAGACTTTGTACACCAGTTGTTGATCTTCAGCACTTGTAAACTTCAGCTGTTAAGCTTCAGCACTTGTCTTCTTCAGCTGTTCAGCTTCAGCACTTGTGTTCTTCAGCTGTTGAACTTCAGCACTTTAGTCTTCAGCTGTTGAAGTCTTCAGCACTTTAGTCTTCAGCTGTTGAAGTCTTCAGCACTTGATCTTCAGCTGTTGGAGTTTTCAGCACTTGTCGAACTGTTGATGAAGCCTTCTGCAGTTGTTGTGATATCATGTGGGACTTATAGGTTTTCTGATCTTGGCTCATTGGTTTTTTTGGTCCAACAAACTCCCCCTGAACCAATGCAGCCAAAACCTCTAATTTATTTATTTTCCCACTTATTATTGGCAAAAAGGTTGGTCTTTTTCCTTCTTGATCAGTAGAGAAGATGACCCATATAAGCTCCGGCCTGGGAAGAAATCTCAGATATTTGTTTGGCAAGATATGAATGGGAACTCTGTTTTGGGGAACTGGACACAGAGTTGTTATCCCATTCATGAGATCTACTTCCCGTGTATAAGCCTGTAGGATTCTCTGGTGTATGCTCTGAGAAACATGATTTGTTCTTCCATGGTCAGGTTCTCGGCTTCACCATCAAACAATCCTTCTCGCCCATACAGCTCTGAGATGTACTTGGCTTGTTTACCATTTTTGAGCTCAACTGTTGTAATCTGTCTGTATGCAAACTCATCAGGATGAGTCCCTTCAAGTAACAGACTGAGCTCATTTTGTTTGATGTTCTCAAGCCTCTTGTAGACTAACCCCTTTTTAATAATTCTATTTTCTAACATCTTTTGGGGTGGTTGTTTAGTCTCATAGGCCTTCTTGAAGTCTTCGACAATCTCCCAGGGTGATACTACAAGGGCCGCTGTGATCTCTTCATCTACGATCCTTTTGACTTGGCCCTTGTATCTCGAAGGAATGTCTTTCTTTACAATCCTGTTTGCCACCCTAGGATCAGGCCATACTCTCACCTTTTCCTTCCGATATTGAAATGTGTTGGCAAGAGTGTACAACCTCAGAGCTTCTTTCTTCATACTAATAATTGATGACGAAGCAGCAAAAGTTTTGTCAATGCTTTTCAGCATTTCATCATCATGAAGCTTTTGCTGCTGTTCTTCTTCAATCTTTACTTTCACAGCATCCATCTGTGAGGTGGGAGTGACGGGCATGGGTTTGGCTTTCGCCAATGTTAGAACTGCAGACAGAGGCAACCTATCTTCTTCCACATCATCCTCTTCTTCTTCTTCTTCTTCTATCCTCAGCACCATTCTCCTCCTTCTAGGTGCATCACTGGATGATGGTTGGGTTGGTAAAGGAATTGGTTTTGAAGATTGAGGATGTTTGGATTTGGGCTTTGAGATTGGTTTGGAGATTTGAGGGGTAGGCTGTTTTTGAGTGGGTGGAAGGGAAGGTTGTTCCAGCATTTTGGTTGTGAGTTTAGCCTTTGTAAGTCTTTCCATTTCAAACCTTTTTCCAGCCCCAGCCTCATCAAGTGCTTCAATGATAATCCCCTTATGAAATTGCTCAGACAAACAGATTCTGGTGGCTATAGCCAGAATACTGTCTCTGGTCCATGAACGTATCTCCATCAAAGATCTTCCTAAGTATTTGGCAATGAAATGAATCATGATCTCCAATCTCTCTTTCTCCAGTACATCAAACCCAGCCCATCGGGTTTGAATTTCCTCCACTTCCAACTTCCTGATCTCACTATCTAATATGGTTGTATCAAAACCTTGCTTGAAGAGTTGCTCATGATTTTGTCCATGGATCAGCTGTGAGTGTCATCTGCATCTTTTACCAGCTCTTCCAAGGATTTTTCTTCAGCAGTAGGTTGATCACCAGCACTTTTCTTTCTTTTGTAAGTGATCAGTTGTTGTTGCTTTTGTTTTTCCAACTCCTGGATTTGCTCTTGTGCCTTCTCATCCTCAGTTCTGTTCCTCTTCTTTTCTTTCACTGCAGTACTCTCCCCCTTTTTGGATGCATTGGTGGTAGGGGTTTGTACCGCAGAAAGTTTCTTTTGCAAAGCATCATCAATGAGTGGTTGTAAAGTTGAGGAAATCCTCTCATCAATGGCTTTATAAACAATGTCATTGATAATGGGAGTGATGAGGGGTATGGATTGTTGGAATACAGCAACCATCTGCTCTAGGGGGTTCTGTCCCGGAGAGATAGTGCCAAAAGCAGAAGCTAGAGGCTCAGTGGAGTGAGAGGGTGAAGTGTTTGGGGAACCTTCAAAGGAAGGTGCCATCTGTGGGTTGGTGGAGGCAGATGGTCTTTGTTCCTTAGAAGTTTTGGCAAGCAGCTCTTTGAGTCTGCTCACCTCCTCCTCCAGGATGGTGTTTTGGGCGATTACATCGTAAAAGAAGCCCAGGTCATCATCAGTAGACACTGAATCACCTGACCTCCTGATAGGATCAGGATGAACATGCACTGAGTGTAGCTCAGTTGTAGCATGTGCCCCTTTGTCTTGGAACTGGGGACTTCCTGCCTCAGGACTATGTCCGTCATCAGCAGTTGCCTCTGGTAAGATCTTAGTAATTGTACCAACTACAACCTGATCATATGCGGACGCAGGAGAAGTGGCAGCGTCACCAGAGTTCCAATCTCCATTGATACACCAGGAGAAGGAACATTGTAACCCCTATGCTGTGGGTTCTCAGCTGCACTTTGGTCCTCCCCCTCAATGGTAGAAGTGTTCCAGCAGTAATTGGTATCTGGGGAGGGGGTGAGGAGTGCCACTGAGTCAGCACTTGTGCAACAAGCAATGTAGGACTTTGGGGGGCGGTTGCATGGGGAGATGGGGTAAAAGCAGTCTGCACCTGGGGAGGAAGGTGCTCTTCAATGGCAATCTCCTCAAGTGAGGAAGATCCCAGATGTGTGGGTACCCCTTGTGTGGTTGCTGCAGGCTCCTTTTGAGAGGAATCCTGAGCGGCTATGGCTGGAAGAGTCCTTATATCCACTAGGGGGTTATAACCAGTGGATATAGCCTGCGTTTGTGTTGCAGGGGCATCCTCAGGGGACTCATTTCCCTGAGTAGCCTTTTGGTTTTCTTTTTAGTGGGTTTGGTGGGGACTTTTGATTTGGAGGTGGTGGCTGGGGTTCCAGCTGCGTGGGTTTGCGCAGCTTGGCAGCCAGTTTGAGTGATTGGTCAGAGTTGTGCCGGGAGTATACTTCAGGCAAAACAGCCATAGCAGGGACTCCCAGGCCAACAAGTCCCTCAGCTTGAAGCTGGTTTGTAATTATGGCCATTATGAACCGCGGATATAATATCCAACAGTTAGCAGTTTGTTTTTGGGCCATATCCTTGAGCTCTGAAAATAGTATTTCTGAAAAATTTAAAGGCTGTTGCTGAAGAATGGAGTACATTACCTGCTGCCACTTTGTAGACATTTGATCCCAAGACGAAGTCTTAGGAGCCAAACAGACATTTACCATGTGCAAGATTAGACGTTCAGCATCATGGAAATGTTTCTTCAGTATGGTGGATGCACTAAGGTTTCCCTGATATCCATGGTGGGCAAAGGATAAATCAGTTGTGCCCTTTGGATATCCAGCAGGAGAAGTGGCATCATCCAGGTGTAGAGTTTGACGAAGTATATCGGGAGTGATGACCACTTCGTGGTTGTTGATGACCGACCGGAGAGACGCTGTGTTGTTCTCCCCAGTGGTGAGGGTGACGTTCATCCAAAACTGGTTAAGGGATTCGGCATGAAGGATTGGATTGAGAAGAAAGGCCGTTTTGTAGGGTGACTGGACCATAAGATCAATAGCATTATCGAACTTAGCCTAGAATGGCGATTTGGTGAGGTAAGCTACACAGTTGTGTCGCGGTTTGAGTTGCATGGACGCCATTTAGGAGAGAGATGTTTTGGAGAGATGAACGTTAGGTTTGAAGAAGATGAAGCTCTGAAGGATTAGGTCAGGGATATTTATACGGTACGGGTTAGAAAACGACTGAAGGATTTGGTGTTAGTCATCAGTAGTTTTAAACGACTGTTGACATGGTATTACCCTTTGAGACGTTGAAACAGCTGAAGTTATGGTTTTAGGCATCAGTAGTTAGAAAACTACTAAAAGCCATGGTTTTGACATCAGATGATGAAACAACTAAGGACTTGGTGTTTGTCATCAGTAGTTGTGAAAACTACTGAAGACAGTGGTTTTGTCATCAGTTGTTGTAAACAGCTGAAGACTTGCAGTCACCAAAGACTTGGTATTAGTCACCAGTAGTTATAAAACTACAGAAGACATGGTTTTGCTTCAGTTGTTTAGAATGAAACAGCAGTTGTAGAAACAACTGAAGAGAAAGTTCTCTTTAGTAGTTTTCGTCAATTCATAGCCTTTCAGCTGTTTCATACTGTCCTCAACACTTACTCATCAGACTTTGCATCTGCTTTTCAGGTGTTTCATAGGACGTCAGTACTTATCTGTTTGTACTTATTTGAGTAGTTGTAACTACATCAGTAGTTGTAACTACATCAGTAGTTTGGAACAGATAAAGTACTTCAGTACTTGTGAGGCATTTAGCCGTCAGTAGTTATAAAAACTACTGAAGGTGAAAGGACTCATGAGTACTTATATGTGACATGGTTACCAATGATCACCAGTAATTATTACTGAAATCATCAGTAGTTGTCACTTATTCTAGCTGCAGCATACCAAGCCTTAACACAAGGTTTTGGAAAGTAGAACTATCCAAAGGCTTAGTAAAAATATCTGAAGCTCATCAGCACTAGTCACAAACTTAGGATCAATCAGACTTTTTTCAAAACAATCCCAAATAAAGTGATGTCTGATCTCTATATGTTTGGTCCTAGAGTGCTGGACTGAATTTTTGACAATACACAAAGCTGAAGCACTATCCATTAATAATGGAGTCTTAGTCTCTGTAATGCCATAATCCAGAAGTTGGTTCTGAAGTCAGAGTACCTGAGAAGTACAACTTGCAGCAGCAATGTACTCGGCCTCAGCAGTTGATGTAGCAACAGATGTTTGTTTCTTACTCTGCCAAGAAATCAAACAGTTGCCTAGGAATTGACAACCACCAGAAGTTGACTTTCTAGTTAACTTGCACCCTGCATAGTCACTATCTAAAAAAGCAACTAATTTGCAAGAGTGTCCAGTGGAATAACATAAACCCAGAGATTGTGTACCTTGCAAATATCTAAAGATTCTCTTTACTGCAATCAAATGAGACTCTTTAGGAGCAGCCTGAAATCTAGCACAAACACATGTAGCAAACATAATATCTGGTCTAGAAGCTTTTAAATACATCAAGGACCCAATCATGCATGTGTAAAGTGTTTCATCAATAGCTTTACCTTTCTAATCAGCATCCAGTTGTGTGGTGTTGCACATGGGAGTAGAACAGGGCTTACAGTTTTGTAAATCAAACTTATTCAAAAGATCTTTTGTATATTTTGACTGATGAATAAAGGTTCCATCAGCCTTTTGTTTAATTTGCAAGCCTAGAAAGAACTGTAATTCTCCCATTGCACTCATTTCAAATCTCTTTTTCATTAATGTTGTAAAATCATCACACAACTGGGGATCAGAGGATGCAAAAATGATATCATCAACATAAATCTGAACAAGTAGCTTATGCTGATCCACCTTCTTAATAAACAAAGTTTTATCAATGGAGCCTCTAGTGAAATTATTCTTAAGAAGAAAAGTAGAAAGTGTCTCATACCAGGCTCTAGGAGCTTGTTTCAACCCATAAAGAGCCTTATCAAGTTTATACACCCATTCAGGATGTTTATTATCCTCAAAGCCTGGTCGTTGACACACATAGACTTCTTCCTTTATTTTACCATATAAAAATGCACTTTTGACATCCATTTGAAAAACTTTAAGATTGTGGAATGCAGCATAGGCTAAAAACAATCTGATTGCCTCTAGTCTGGCTACAGGGGCAAAGGTTTCATCATAGTCAATACCTTCTTCTTGTGAAAACCCCTGTACAACCAGTCTAGCCTTGTTCTTAACAATAAGCCCATTTTCATCAGTTTTTTTCCTAAACACCCATTTAGTGCCTATGCACACTTACCTGGGGGAAGAGGAACCAGTTCCCACACTTGCTGTTTCTTGAACTGAAGTAGCTCAAGTTGCATAGCTTCAACCCATCCATTGTCTCTTAAAGCAACATGGTAGTTCTTGTTGAAACACCAGCATTGATATCACCAATAATCTGAGACATGGGGTGATTCTTCAGTTCTTGATAAAAAATGAGATCTGTGCAAGTGTTTGTAGGATGCAGACTCTTGAAACCAAGAATTAGATGGTAACTCAAAAGATGTAGAGGAAACAGAGATCTCATTAGCATTTGTTGTGGATGGAACTGCTGAAGCTACAGGAACATCAAATTTAGCAGACACAGGCAGTTGATCGCTAAACTTGAAGAGGTGAGTATTGATATTATCATCATCATCATCAATACCACCACGTGGAAGACATGCCGCAGAAGATGATTTATCCTCAGGATTTGCAACAGCTGGAGGTTGATAAGGAACATATTGTAGTATGTCCAAATCAAACAACTCCACAGGGTTTTGGGGAATCTTGTCCATAGGAGATTCATTGTAGTATGTTCAAACAACTTCACATGCAAAGTCTCTTCAACTATCTTTGTTCTGTAGTTGAAGACTCTGTATGCCTTGCAAGTAGATGAATAACCAACAAAATACCCTGCATCCACCTTAGGATCAAATTTATGGAGTTGATCCTTTGTGTTGAGAAAAAAACAGGGACACCCAAATGCTTTGAAAAATGAAATTAGAGGAGCCAAGTGATGGAGAACTTCATATGGAGTCTTCATCAACCTCTGATTTACTAAGACTCTATTCTGCACATAGCAAGCTGTGTTAACAGCTTCAGCCCAAAAGGTCAATGGCAAACCAGAGTCAGCCAGCATGGACCTTGCAGCTTCAATTAGGGTCCTGTTCTTTCTCTCCACTACTCCATTTTGTTCTGGAGTCCTTGGTATGCTAAACTGCCTTTTGATTCCCTTTGAAAGATAGAAGTCATCAAGTGTATGGTTTCTGAATTCAGTTCCATTGTCACTCCTAATACACTTGACTGAAAGGGAATACTGCTTCTCAATATACAACACAAAGTGAATAATCTTCTGAGCAACCTCATCCTTTGAATGTAGAAAGAAAGTCCATACAAATCTGGAGTAATCATCCACAATTACCAGACAGTATTTCTTCTTTGCCATGCTCATTACTCTCACAGGACCAAATAGATCCATATGCAGTAATTGCAAGCATGCAGTGGACTTAGGCTCTTCAATAGGAGAGAATGAGAGTTTGTGCTGTTTTCCTTTTAAACAAGCAGTGCAGTTTCATCACAGTGCAACTCCTTTATTGGTAAGCCTCTGACTAAACTATTGTGGATAAGCTGATTCATATTTTTGAAATTAACATGACCCAGCCTTCTATGCCACAGTTTAGATTCTTGAGAAGAGGCTTTGGAAAATAGGCAAGGATTGCCTCTGAGATCTATTTTCTTGGAAAGATCTAAGGCATACACTCTTCCTGTGCTGTTGGCTCTCAGGAGAGTGTGATCATCCAACACCTTATCAATCAAATGTAGAACTTTGGATGACAGAATCCTGTAGTTCTGACTGGTGAAAAGAGCAACATGGCCTTTATCACACATTTGACTGACACTCAAGAGATTATACTTGAGATTTTCCACATGATTAACATCATCAATTTGATTTCTCCATTGGAGACAAAGCCATTACCAATGATGTAACCCCTAGCATCATTGCCAAAAGAAACAAATCCTTTCTTTCCTTGAGAGTAGTCATGAAGAAGAGACTATTCCCAGTCATGTGCATAGATCCCCCACTGTCTACATACCAGATGCTACTTTGGCATGTTGGAGAACCCTGCAATAATAAACAATCAGTTAGTTTTGGAGACCCAAACCTTTTTGGTTTTAGGCCTGGTCTCATCAACTGATGGTAAACTAACAGGTTTATTGGAAACGATAGCCGAGAAGAAGAAGATGGTGAAGAAGAGGAATCCTTTGGCTTGGATCTCCTTTTTTGTGGTTTCAACATAGGAGCATCTAATTGGTTAACTCTTCCCAACAGATGTTGAACCATCATAACCAGCTGTGTCTGATTTTGTGATAAGGCTTTCAGCTCATCAGACACATTGCCAGTGGAGTTTGATAAGTTCCTATGTTGCACCTTCTTCTTCTGAGCAATCTCAGCTGTTACCTGTTTAACCCCTTCCTTTTTGGATGTCTTTGAGGACTTAAGGGTTACAGGATTTGATGTTGTTGATACAAATGTGGTCTCAAACTCAGTTTTCATTTTTACCATTTTCTCTTTAATTCCTCTTTATGTTTGAGTTTGGAACCTCTTTTGTACCAGCAATCATCTGTAAGATGATTGAAAAAACCACATACTTCACATGGTTTCTTCTTCATCTTAGGTTGATCATCAACTAAAGAGGGTGAAGGAACTGAAGACTTGCTCTTCAGTACTTTGGAAGCATTGTTTGCTTTCTTGACTTCCTCTTTAGTAGTCTTCAAATTCTTTCTACTGACAGTTTTCTTCTTTTCAGTACTGGCAGTAGTTGGAGTTTGAACTCCAGGTGTTAAATCCTGCTCTCTAGTCCTTTCGGGACTTTCAGAATTAACTCCCGAGTTGATAAACTCATTGATCATGTGAGTGTCAGCAGTGGAAGCATCAACATCAGCTGATAGGTTCTGGAGGGCTTGGAGCTGACTTCTACTTCTGATTGTGTTGTATCAGAAAGTAGATCACATGATAAGATGGATTGGTTATTACTCTCACCATCAGATTCTACCTCTGCTCTGGGAGTAAAATCTGTAGGTGGAGCAGTGTGATTGTAACCAATGCCAAACTTCACATTGGAAGCAGATTGCTTACTAAGAAGCATTTCAAAACCTTTGCATGATTGTACCCATGTATCACACTCTACCAGGGTAACTGCAAGGGTTTCTTTGAGATCTTTATACTTCTCTAGAAGTATCTCTTCCCTAGCCTTATCATCAGTTATTTGGCATTTAAGTTTGTAAATCTCATCATTCTTATCATTAAGCACAGACTCAAATTCAGCTTTGCTTTTGGAAATTATTTGTTCTAGCTCAATGTTCTTGTTGATTAAAGATACATTTGCTTCTCTAATAGATGCAAATGCTGCTATACATGTTTCAGAACATAATTTGGCTTTTGCCTCAGAGGATACCTGTGATACTTTGGTGTAGAGGCATTAGTGGATGAAGTATCAGCAGAATCCAAAGCCATAAGAGCTAGATTTCCAAAGGGACTTTCATCACCATGTTGACCAGCACCTGAGAACATTGTTCATGACCAGACAAGTCATCTGGTAAACTACTCCAGTCAACAACTCCTGGGGTGAAGAAGCTGTGTTGTTGAGGTTGAGTTTGTTGATGAGTTTGGGAAGGTTGTGGTTTAGGCAATGCTTGTGGTTGTTGTGCAATTGGAGCTTGAACAGGATTTGGTTGAGGCATATAATAGCAGGGATAAGGATATGACATTTGACCCTGGGGAACAAAGTATGCAGGAGATCTAGGATGTGAATGATGACCAGAACCAGCAGGATGTTGCCCTCTGTTTTGTGGACTAGTACTAGGAAAAGTCACAAAGGGTGCAGAAGAGTTAGATCCAGTTGATCTACACTCCCTTGCAAAGTGTCCCAGCCTTTGGCATTTGTGACACCTCAAATTACTCTTGTCAAAACCAACTTTGGTTTTGCCAGAGAGTCCAGGAAATTTCCTGCCAGTTCTCTTATAGAACTTCTGAGATCTGATATTAATCAGTGCCATTTGGCTCAGAATATCCATCTCTTCTAGATCATCATCAGCTATTCCTTTCTAATCATCCATGATGAAGCATAAATTGTCACTATTACTGCCAGGATGACTGTCAATACCAACAAATGCATGATCAGAACTATTTGTAGAGAAATCAATATGCTCATCATAATTGCTTTCAGATGCAGCATATTCTGACTCATGACCAACCAAGGCAGTATTCCCTGGTACAAAGTCATCAGTGAGCTTTCATGATGAGGACAGTTTCCTCTTCTGCTCTATCTCTCTTTCGAATGTAAGCAGTTTCCCATGAAGTTGGGTGAGAGATAGGCTATCCAGATTTGCACTGGAGCGTAGGACAATAGTGTATGTGTCCCATCTCTCAGGCAGTGATCTGAGGAACCTGTTGTTCATCTGGCTATTGGTGTCTTCCTGTTTCACCATTTTCAGCTCAGATATCAATCAGGAAAAATGCTCAAACTGTTGAGTCAGTGTCTCACCCTTTCTATGAGAGAATGTCTCATATTGTTGGGCAAGGATTTCTCTATTGTTTTCTAAGACCTCATCCGTGCCACCGAATTGTTCCTTCAGGGCATTCCAGAGATCATGAGCAGTTTCATGATGCATAAGCCCTGAATAGATTTCATTAGGCAGTGCCATGGCCAGAATTCCATGGGCTTTAGCATCAATCTCAAACAGTTTCCGATCTTCATCAGAGTATTGTTCCTTCTTCTTCGGAACCATTTGATTGGTTTCCGGATTGTTCACCATAGGCTTATGTGGTCCATGTACCACAGATATCCAACAACCTGAACTGTTAACAGACAGGTGATGAAGAATTCTTCGTTGCCATATGTTATACTCGGTCCTAACCAGCATCGGAGGCTTGGTTGAGGAAACGGTATTGTGAGGATCATTCGAAGGAGTAGTCATCTCAGATTCAATCAAATTAAATTAAGCTAAAACAGATTTAGAACAAAACACAACAAGCAATTGAACCTAAAGAGATCTCAAAATAAATGAACGAAAGCGACAGAAATTCAATAATCTATAACCAGTTCTTGCGAATATGCTAATTCAATCAAACATAGATATCAATTAGCAGTTTCAATGATCAATTGTTAGATCGATCAATGATTAACCTGCTCTGATACCACTTGTTAGGATCAGTGATCTACGTTTGATTGATTAGAGAGTATAGCAGCAGAATTCTAACAATGAATTAGCCAATTCACAAGAACGAAACGATATTCAATGAAGAACAAAAAACGGTTATAGAAAGAGAGAATTCTGCAAATATATTTCATTCAATATTCGTTTTCGTGGTAACAGAATGTCACAATTACAATTAGGTCGACACCTCTTATATAAGAGATGTGACGTCTGCTGATGTCATTTGATAGTGACATCTAACAGAATTATTCCAACTGAAACACAACTACTGAAGATGTCAAAACAGCTGACATCTCCTTACAAAAATACTAAGTGTTATCAGTTATTATAACTACTGAAAAACATAAAACTACTGAAACTACAACGACTGAAGAACAAGCTCTTCAGTCGTTTTACAAAACTACCGAAAGTAAAACATAAAACTACTGATATCACAACTACTGAAGAAGTACTCTTTAGCTGTTGTGACAACTACTGAAACTTCAGTACTTGATCTTCAGACTTGAATTCAGACGTTTCATCAGCTGATGACTTCAGTAGATATCACCAGCTGATGTCTTCAGTCTTTGTCTTCAGACTTTGTACACCATTGTTGATCTTCAGCACTTGTAAACTTCAGTTGTTCAGCTTCAGCACTTGTGTTCTTCAGCTGTTCAGCTTCGCACTTGTGTTCTTCAGCTGTTGAACTTCAGCACTTTAGTCTTCAGCTGTTGAAGTCTTCAGCACTAGATCTTCAGCTGTTGGAGTTTTCAGCACTTGTTGAACTGCGGATGAAGCCTTCAACAGTTGTTGTGATATCATATGGGACTTAGAGGTTTTCTAATCTTGGCTCATTGGTTTTTTTGGTCCAACAATGCGAATGGCTTCCATCCGTGCCACGGGTGCGAAAACTTCATTGTAACAATTCCCTTGACTTGGCGAAATCCTTGAACCACCAATCGAGCCTTTTCCTGATAATTACTCCTTTGTCATCTTTCTTGCATTTTAGGACCCATTTGGTGCCAATGACCTTAGTACCTTAGGTCCATCAACTAGAGTCAATACACCTAACTTCTTGAACTGCAGAAGTTCTTCTTGCATGGCACTCACCCACGCCTCATCATTTAGTGCATCACTGACATATTTCGGCTCAAACTGTGAGACAAAAAACCGATAAGCACCATCATGAATTATCCCTTTTTCATAACGGAGGCGTAATCAGCTGAGTATACCACTTGTTAGGACCTGGTATTTGAACGAAATACCTAATGATTAGCGTGTAAACCAGATCAAATAGTGCAGAATCCCATTTGATTGGCGATCCAATAAGTGAGAACACACGAAGAATCAATAAAGAATTGAAACCAACGTTAGAGATCGATTGAAATCAATCTAATGTGTTCTATGAACTTGGAGAACGAATTAGGAGGCTTCTGGATGTGTAGGGTACGTCTGGAATCGTAGGGAATGAATGCACACTTGGTTCTGCAGCTGAGGTATTTGGAGTTTGAGGCTCTGAAGTCGAAGGTACATCATTGGTAGATGCTTGTGGACTTTCAGGAACTAGAACCTATTCCTCCTGACTGTTCTGGTCATCTTCTTCAGCTTCATCTTCAGAGGAGGAGTCAGTGTCGTCGACTACTCCCCCTGACTGAGTAGATGATCCTCCCAGTGAGCTTGTTGTTGGTGTATTCAAGATATCATACATCATCCGTGTAGCTAACTCGTCATCCGAGGGAGAGAGAGAGATATTGAAGGACTTGAATAATCCATCATAGTCGAAGAAATAGGCGGGTCCTTTGCCAGTAGGTGGTATGGTATATCGCTGAACGTCAACATTACACCACACTTCTACTAGACCCGTTGAGTTGTTGTAAACCCTCTTGTTGGGAATGTTGTACCCTAGAAAGATTCCTTCATCCGCCTTCTCACTGAATTTACCTTCTTGTGTTTTCTTCAGAAGTGTGCACGGTGCGCCAAATGGTTCGAGATACTCCAAATTCGGTTTGCGTCTTTGTAGTAGCTCGTAACATGTCTTCGTGTGACACTTGACAATCAGAACTCGATTCAATGTATAACATGCATTAGCAACTGCCTCATTCCGAAATTGGATAGGCAGTTTTGAGTCTGCCAGCATGGTCCGTGTTGTCTCAATCAAGCTTCTGTTCTTTCGCTCAGCAACACCATTCACCTGAGGCATGTAGGCAGAAGTGAATTGATGTACAATACCCTTTTCCTTGCAGTAAGCCTCCATCCACCGGTTCCTGAATTTTGTCCCGTTGTCTGAGCGTACTTGTCTAACCTTTAGCTTGTAGAGAGATTCCGTGTGGTTACTAACTCCTTGAAGGACTCAAATGTTTCTGATTTGGACTTCAGAAACATTACCCACGAGAAACTTGAGTAGTCATCAGTAACCACTAAACAGTACAAGTCGCCTCCTATGCTCTTTATACTGACTGGACCAAAAAGATCCATGTGAAGAAGTTCAAGAGGAAGTTCTATTGACTGAATTTTCTTTTCCTTATGAGACTTCTTCGTCTGTTTGCCTTTCTTTCAAGCTACACAAAATTCAGGAAGTTGGAAGTTCTTGACATTAACTCCTCTCACCAGATCCTTCTGATCAAGATTCATTCATCTTCCTTTGACTAATGTGTCCCATTCTCCTATGCCAGGAGATGAATCCTTCTCAATAGCTTTAGATAGAAAACACTAAACCTCCTGATCCGTTGCAGCAGCTGTTGACAGATCCAAAACATAAAGGTCTTTATATCTTGAAGCCGTCATCAAAACTTGGTCTTCTGGGATCACATAATCTTTCTTGAGTACGTAACACTTCTTGTCATCGAAGATGACTTTAAATCCCTTATCGCAGATTTGGGAAATAGAGAGTAAGTTATTTTGAAGTTGTTGAACATAGTTCACTTTATCAAACTTAACTTTCTGATTTCCCACTTCTCCCTGAGCTGTGATATATCCTCCCTTGTTTCCAGCAAACGAAACATGCCCTCCTTTTATTTGCTTGACGTTAGATAAAAGAGCCCTGTTTCCTGTCATGTGCCTAGATGCTCCGCTGTCTATAATCCACGTATTAGTTTCAACATTTTAGCGAACACCCTGCACATACAATGTAAAGGATTAGTTTAGGTTAGGAACCCTAGCCTTTACTGGCTTGGGTTTCCCAGAGGCATCAAACATCATAAATTCAACCCATTGACCCTTGGAGGGTAAGGGTAGCCCAGGTTCCTTCTTGTCATCATCATTAGACACAAAGGTTGACTTCTTTTTCCATAAGCCAGATTTGTGCAATGCCTGTTTGTGATACACAGTCGACTGGCTACGGGTTTAACTTTATGTACACTAGTTCTTCTAGGTGGAGCTAAAGAACTCCTCTTAGAAGACCTAGGTTTTGGGTCCTGAAGTTCAATATTTTTCCAAGGTGTTTGATAAAAAAAGTAATAGGAAGCAATGTGTCCACAATCTCCATAGTTGTAGCATGACTTGCTATCAACTTTATGATTAAAATTTCTTTGTGGAGACGTGTGTGACACTCTAGTAACATCACTTACTTTAGGTTTTGACTCTGGTTCTTTTGATGTTTTTCCTTGTTTAACAGAGTTAACTGTTTTAAAATGTATAATCTCTTTTTCCTTTTGATTAACTGGTTTTTGACTATTTGAAGTCCTGTTAGGTTCTGATTTGACTCTGTTTGACCCTGACTTTAAGTTAACCTTTTCAAACTCTTTTTCCAGATTAGCACAAGGAAATTTACCCTTAGCCTTTGACGTGGCCTCCTTTTGTTATTTCCAGAGTCAATGGTTGAACATGAGGAATCTGGGTCACTAACAAGAGGAGTAGTCACTACATGATCCTTGATGGGATTCTCATTTACAGGTCTACTCTTAGTGTTCATCAAGGTCTTAGATGGTGGCGGAACCACGTTGTAACCCAAACCTTCCCCATTGTTTCTTTCTCTCACTAAGTGTTGGAATATGTGTGATGAACTTGTCCAACTGTGCAATTTCTGTTTTAATGAGTTTACCTCTACTTCTATAACTGCCTTTTGCTTCTTAGTGTCTTCTAGGGAGTTTAGATAGTACCTAATGTCATTAGCTTGGTTAAATGCAACTACTTCGGTTTCCCTAAGCTTTTTAGTCAAGAGGTCTATATTTTCTTATAACTATGCTCATTTTGTTTTAATACTCGATTCGTCTCAGTGCACAGTTGTAACTCTTTTACCAAGTTATCATTATGATCTAATAACCTAGAATGTATTATAATCTCAATGCTATTTCTAAATGTATTATAATCAGAACAAGCATGATTATTAAACTCTTGGTCAGTGGTACTTACCTGAGTTGGTTCAGAAGCATTAGCCATTAACGCAGCATCAGATGTCTCTGGTTCTGGTGATTCTGTCTTTGCTCTGGTAGTCTCCTCTTTAGGCTTGTAGCTGACCTCAGATGTCGTTGTCTCTTCAATATTAGACATCGCTATATCAACTACTAGATCTCCTTCACTTGTAGAATCATCATCAAAGTCTTCTACACTTGCAATGTTTGATTCCCCTGGAGAGACAAACCTAAAGCTCCAGTCCTATCCTTCATCATCATGAGCAGTCAAGGCTTTTGGATCCTTGCTTGATAAAGTAGAACTAGTAGCTTGCTTGTCTTGACGAGTGAAGGACGAGAATGGGTTCCTGTTTCCCGTCTTCTTTGGCTTAACACATTCTCTCTTGAAGTGCCCCTTCTCCCCACAATTAAAGCAGGTCACTTTGCTCTTGTCAAAGCCAAATATGGTATCCTTAGTAGCTACCAAGTTCTGTCCGGTCTTTTTCACAAACTTCTTTGCTCTCCGGACAGCACTAGCTAAGGCCCACATTATGTCCATTCTCTCAAGCTCCATTTCGTCGATCTGCTCGTAGTCCTTGTCTGCCAGATGACAGTTTCCAATCTTCCCAGCAACAAGTCCATCATAAGAATGAACCACTGCAGCCAAAAGATCCATGTGTTCTCAAGCTACTTCTACCGTCACATTACCGAGGTTCTCAGTATTCAGTCTAGTAGCTTTTGTTTCAGATCGATATGATGGGTACAAGAAGACCCCGACGTGTCTGATCCTAAAGGAGAAGCATGTGAAGGACCCGATGAGCTCGACACAAATGCACTCTAGAGAGGTGCTCCAGATGTCTTATCTTGAGGTGTGGCATTATACAAAGCTGGATTCTGAGAATATGAAGACTTTTGAGCTCTATACTTCATCCTAAGAGCTTCTTCTCGCAGCTTTAGGATGAAGTCATTTATATCCAGCTTTGCCAGCATTCCATTCTGTCTCAGGTTAGACACGAATGAAGCCCACTTCTCCGGCAATCCGTCTGCAAAGTTAGCAACTTTCTCTTCCATGGTAGTAGCCACCCCATGTGTATGAATTCCAATCATCAGATGGTAGAATCTATCTATAACATCGTCCAAAATCTCATTTCCCATCGATGAGAAGTTATCGAATTCCTTCTTTAACTCCTTAGCCTTGATTGCCTTCAACGAAGCATTCCCGTCGTACCTTTTTTCCAGCTCATCCCATAGTTTCCTAGACTGCTTATTCTCTGAGTACTGGTGAAACATGTCTTTAGGGATAGAGGGTGTAATCAATGCATAAACCCTCTTCTCTGCATTATATTTAACTTTCTGCGCGTCTGTCATCCCTCCTAAGGTTAGCTTTACTTCATCGGCTCCCACCGGCGTACTATACCCAATCTCGATACCTTCCCACAGATTCGGATCCACTCCATTGAGATAGATCTCAAAACGTTGTTTCCAGTGGGGAAACTCATCTAATGTTAAAAGCTTTGGCGGTTTATTATGATTACCCACCTCACTCTCAAGTAACAGTAGGTTCTGGATCCTAGAGTCCAATGGAAGATCAAATGTCAGCCTTTACTGCTGGGAAGGACTCTAGGATCCAGAACCTGCTGTTACTTGAGAGTGAGGTGGGTAATCATAATAAACCACCAAAGCTTTTAACGTTAGATGAGTTTCCCCACTCGAAACAACATTTTGAGATCTACCTCAATGGAGTGGATCCGAATCTGTGGGAGGCCATCGAGATTGGATATAGTACGCCGGTGGGAGCCGATGGAGTAAAGTTAACCTTAGGAGGGATGACAGACGCACAGAAAGTCAAATATAATGCAGAGAAGATGGTTTATGCATTGATTACACAGTCTATCCCTAAAGAGATATTCCACCGATACTCAGAGAATAAGCAGTCCAAGAAACTATGGGATGAGCTAGAGAAGAGGTACGACGGGAATGCCTCGTTGAAGGCAATCAAGGCTAAGGAGTTAAAGAAGGAATTCGACAACTTCTCATCAATGGGAAACGAGAGTTTGGACGATGTTATAGATAGATTCTACCATCTGATGAGTGAACTGCATACACATGGAATGGCTACTACCATGGAAGAGAAAGTTAATAATTTTGCAGACGGATTGCCTGAAAAATGGGTTTCATTCGTGTCTAATCTTAGACAGAATAGAATGCTATCAAAACTGGATATTAATGACTTCATTCTTAAGTTGCGAGAAGAATCACTTAGAATGAAGTACAGAGCTCAGAAGTCTACGTACAATCAAAATCCAGCTTTATACAATGCCACGCCTCAAGCTAAGACATCTGGAGCACCCCTCCAGACTGCATTTGTGTCTAGCTCATCGAGTCCTACACATGCACCTTCTTCAGGTTCAGAAACGTCAGGGTCTTCTTGTACCCAATACATTGGATCTGAAGCAAATGCTACTAGACTGAAGACCAAGAACCTCGGTAATGTGACTGTGGAAGTAGCTCGAGAGCACATGGATCTATTGGCAGCAATGGTCCATTCCTATGATGAACTTGTTGCTGGAAAGATTGGAAACTGCCATCTGGCAAATGAGGACTACGAGCAGGTGGACGAAATGGAGCTTGAGAGAATGGATATAATGTGGGCCTTAGCAAGTGCTGTCCGGAGGGCGAAGAAGTTTGTGAAAAAGACTGGACAGAACTTGGTTGCTACTAAGGATACCACCTTTGGCTTCGACAACAGTAAAGTGACCTGCTTTAACTGTGGTGAAAAGGGGCACTTCAAGAGAGAATGTGTGAAGCCAAAGAAGACTGGGAACGGGAACCTGTTCTCATCCTTCACTCGTTAGACAAGCAAACTACCAGCTCTACTTCCTCAAACAAGGACTCAAAAGCCTTGACTGCTCATGATGATGAAGGACAGGATGGAGCTTTAGGTTTGTCTCACCAGGGGAATCAAACATTGCAAATGTAGAAGATATTGACAGTGATTCCGCTAGTGAAGGAGATCTAGCAGTTGAGATAGCAATGTCACATAGTGAAGAAGCAACTGCAACCGAGGTCAATTACAAGCCAAAAGCAAAGACTACCATGTCTGAGATAGAAAAGACAGAAGCAACAGAATCAGAATCATCTCATACTGCATTGATGGCAAACGCTTCTGAATCAGCTCAGGTAAGTACTACTGACACAATGTTTAATAATCATGCTTGTTCTGATTGTGATGCCTTAAGGAATAGCATAGATGCTAAATTTGCTAGGTTATTAGATCATAATGATAACTTGATAAAAGATTTGCATCTATGCACTGAGGCTGATAGGGTATTAAAACAAAATGAGCTCAGTTATAAAGAAAAGATAGACCTTTTGACTAAACAGCTTAGGGAAACCGAAGTAGTTGCCTTTAATCAAGCTAATGACATTAGGTATTATCTAAACTCCCTAGAAGACACTAAGAAGCAAAAGGCAGTTCTAGAAGTAGAGGTAAATTCATGAAAACAGAAACTGCATAGTTGGACTAGTTCGTCGCACATAGTCCAACACATAGTGAGAGAAAGGAACAACGGAGAGGAACTGGGTTATAAAGTGGTTCCGCCACCACCTGAGACTTTGATGAACACTAAAACTAGACCTATAAATTGTAATCCCATCACGGATCATGTAGTGTCTACTCCTCTTGTTCGTGATCCAGATTCCTTATGTTCATCTATTGACACTGGAAACAAACAAAGGAGACCACTTCAAAGGCAAAGGGTAAATTGCCTTGTGTTAATCTGGAAAAGGAATTTGAAAAGGTTGACTTAAAGTTAGGTTCAAACAGAGTCAAATCAGAACCTAAAAGGGCTTTTAAGGATAATCTTTCACATACTTCAAGTCAAAGACCAATTAACCAAAATGAAAAGGATGTCAAACAGGTTAAATCAGTTAATTTTGTTAAACCAGTAAACACATCAAAAGAACCAGAGTCAAAACCTAAAGTGAGTGATGTTACTAGAGTGTCACACACGTCTCCACAAAGAAAGTTTATCATAAAGTTGATAGCAGGACGTGCTACAACTGTGGAGAATGTGGACACATTGCTTCCTATTGTTCTTATTATCAGACACCTAGGAAGAAGATTGAACTTCAGGACTCAAACCCTAAGTCTTCTAAGAGGAGCTCTTTAACTCCACCTAGAAGAACTAGTGAACAGAAAGTTCAATCCATTAGCCAGTCAACTGTTTATCACAAACAGGCATTGCACAAATCTGGCTTATGGAAAGAGAAGTCAATCTCTATGTCTGGTAATGATGACAAGAAGGAACCTGAGCTACCCTTACCTTCTAAGGGTCAATGGGTTGAATTTCTGATGTGTGATGCCTTTGGGAAACCCAAGCCAGTAAAGGCTTGGGTTCCTAACCTAAACTAATCCTTTACCTTGTATGTGCAGGTTGTTCAATACAGTGCTGAAACTCAGACGTGGATAGTAGACAGCGGAGCATCCAGGCACATGACAGGAAACAGAGCTCTTTTATCAAATGTCAAACAATAAAAGGAGGGCATGTTTCGTTTGCTGCAAACAAGGGAGGCTATATCACAGCTCAGGGAGAAGTTGGAAATCAGAAAGTTAAGTTTGATAGGGTGAACTACGTCCAGCAACTTCAAAACAACTTACTCTCTGTTTCTCAAATATGTGATAAGAATTTAAAGTCATCATTGACAACAAGAAGTGTTACGTACTGAAGAAAGACTACGTGATCCCAGAGGACCAAGTTTTGATGACTGCTTCAGATATAAGATCTTTATGTCTTGGATCTGTCAACAGCTTCTACAATGGATCATGAGGTTCAGTGTTTTCTATCCAAAGCTACTGAAAGACTCCATCTCCTGGCATAGGAGAATGGGACACATCAGTCAAAGGAAGATGAATCACTTGATCAGAAGGATCTGGTGAGAGGTGTTAATGTCAAGAACTTTCAGCTTCCTGATTTCTGTATAGCTTGCAAGAAAGGTAAACAGACAAAGAAGTCTCATATGGAAAAGAAAGTTAATTCAATAGAACTTCATCTTGAACTTCTTCACATGGATCTGTTCGTCCATTCAGTACAAAGAGCATTGCAGGCGACTTGTACTGTTTTGTGGTCACCGATGACTACTCAAGATTCCCTTGGGTAATGTTTCTGAAATCCAAATCAGAAACATTTGAATCATTCAAGGAGTTGGTAACTACACTGGAATCTCTCTACAAGCTGAAAATTAGACAAGTACGCTCAGACAACGGAACGGAATTCAAGAACCGTGGATGGAGGAATACTGCAAGGAAAAGGGGATTGTGCATCAATTCACTTCTGCTTACACACCTCAGATGAATGGCGTTGCTGAGAGAAACAAAAGAGCTTGATAGAGACAGCACGGACTATGCTGGCACTCGAAACTGCCTATCAATTCTGGAATGAGGCTGTGGCAAATGCATGTTATACACTGAATCGAGTCCTGATAGTCAAGCGCCACGGAAAAACATGTTACGAGCTACTACAAAGACGCAAACCGAACTTGGAGTATATCGAACCATTTGGGGCGCCGTGCACACTTCTGAAGAGACACAAGAAGGTAAATTCAGCGAGAAGGCAGATGAAGGCATCTTTCTAGGATACAACATACCTAACAAGCGAGTTTACAATAACTCAACACGTCTAGTAGAAGTTTGGTGTAATGTGAGTTCAACGATTCACCACACCACCTACTGGCAAAGGACCCGCCTACTTCTTTGACTATGATGGATTCTTCAAGTCATTCAACATTCTGTCTCTCCCTCGGATGACGAATTAGCTACACGAATGATGTATGATAGCTTGAATCCACCTACATCTAGCTCACAGGGAGAATCATCTACTCATTCAGGGGGAGTAATCGACGACAGTGACACCTCCTCTGAAAATGAAGATGAAGAAGATACCCAGAACAGTCAGGAGGAACAGGTTCCAGTTCCTGAAAGTCCACAAGCATCTACCAGTGGTGCACCTTCGACGTCAGAGCCTCAACTCCAACCTCAGATGACGACCAAATGTTCATCATCTTGGCTCTGAGGTAGCTGTTCCTACTACTCCAGGATCACGTCTAAACGTTTATCATCCTTAGACAATGTCATTGGGGATGTCCGATCAGGAGTACAAACCCGAAATCAGCTGTACTCAGCTGATTATGCCTCTGTTATGGAAAAGGGATATATTCATGATGGTGCCTATCGGTGTTTTGTCTCACAGGTTGAGCCAAAATATGTCAGTGAAGCACTAAATGATGAGGCGTGGGTGAGTGCAATGCAAGAAGAACTTCTTCCGTTAAGAAGTTAGGTGTATGGTCTCTGGTTGATAGACCTAAAGGTGCTAAGGTCATTGGCACCAAATGGGTTTTAAAATGCAAGAAAGATGACCAAGGGTCATTATCCGGAACAAGGCTCGACTGGTTGTTCAGGGATTTCGCCAAGTCGAGGGAATTGATTACAATGAGGTGTTTGCACCCGTGGGAAGGATGGAAGCCATTCGTATCTTCCTTGCCTATGCATCGTACATGAAGATTAAAGTCTATCAATTAGATGTGAAGAGTGCATTTCTTCATGGGGAAATTAGAGAAACAGTTTATGTCAGTCAACCCGAGGGATTTGAAGATCCTTATCATCGGGATAGAGTCTACAAGCTCGACAAGGCTTTATACGGGCTTCATCAAGCTCCAAGAGCTTGGTATGAAAACTCTCGACTCATCTTGTGAAACACGGCTTTCGCAGGGGAGTCATTGACTGCACGCTGTTCATTAAAGAAAAAGATGGCGACCTACTGCTCGTACAAATCTATGTTGATGACATAATTTCGGTTCAAAGAACGAAGAGTTATGCAAAGAATTTGAAGCAGTTATGCAGCAAGAGTTTGAGATAAGTGCTATGGGGGAGATGAAGTTCTTTCTCGGGCTACAGGTGGATCAAACACCAAATGGGATCTTTCTACATCAGACCAAGTACGTAAGAGACATTCTCAATCGCTTTGACATGGAGAATGCATCTGCTGACAGTACTCCACTGGCTACGAATCACGACATTGCACCTGATGAAAATGGAGATCTTGTGGATGCCATGATGTACCGAGGAATGATTGGATCCTCATGTATCTCACTGCCTCTAGACCTCATATCATGTATGCGACATTTATGTTCTAGATATCAGGCTAAACCTAGGTCAATCATCTGATCGGGGTCAAACGGATTTTTCACTATCTAAAGGTACACCCACACTTGGGTTGTGGTATCTCATGATGATGATTTTGAGCTCATGGCATATAGTGACTCGGATTACGGAGGCTGCAAGATGAACTACAAGTCTACATCAGCAGGGTGTCAATTCTTTGGGAGAAGATTAATTACATGGCAGTGTAAGAAGCAGACATCGGTTGCATTGTCAACCTGTGAAGCTGAATATGTTGCTGCTGCAAGTTGCTGTGCACAAATCATGTGGATTCAACAGCAAATGCGGGATTACGGTTTAACGTTCCATTCTACTCCTATTTTTGTAGATAACTCTGCTGCAATTGCAGTAAATAAAAATCCGGTCCAACATCCTAAGACCAAACATATCGGTATTAATACCATTTCATAAGAGATTGTTTTGAAAAGAACTTAATTGATGTGGTAAAAATAATACTGATTTTCAACGCGCTGACCTCTATACTAAAGCTTTGATAAACCACGTTTTCAATATTTGCTAGAGGTCAACGGCGTTAAAAAGAGAAGTGAGGTTATTCCTGATGACGATCATGTGTAGTCCGATGTAGTTTAGTTATTTTTCTTTTTATTTTTTTTATTTGTTTATTTCAGTCTGTTTAAATTAAACTCATGCTATTTTGCTGTTTATTAAAATCCTAAAATAATTAAACCAGGTTTGATTTTAGTATTTTAGGAAGAGAATAAGTCAGCAAGTAACATTATTAAAAAAAACGAGGAAGAAGGAGTGGAAAGCTGTTAAAGGTAGATCGTATTGTGATACCGATTCAAACCCTTTGGAATATGATAGTACACAGGAACAAATCAAGAGGGACTTTGAACTTTTATTTAGAAAAGGTGCAAAAATTCAAAGTATAAGTCTGTGTAGTCTAAGAAATATAAAAGGGAAGATGATAGAAAAACTGGAAACCCCTAAGGTAACACAATGAGAGTAAACCTAGAGGTTGCTAGACCACAATTGATATGTCGGTAGATTCAACACAACAGATGATTAGACCTGACTAGGGATCTCGAGATCAAACTAAGTTGTTCAACTGACTGTGGGCTTCCATCTTATCACTGGTTAACACAATCAATAATATTCCAATAAGGGGTAATGAGCATGTAAACGCCACAAATGTGCGCAGATAACCATAAATGAGCAAAGCACCAGAAAAAATGAAAGGAAAATGCTATCAAGCTAATGACCTATGTTGTTGGTGCATTTGGTGCAAAATAAAAGCTGCTCTAACAAGGAGATAGGTTGTGTGCCTCTCTGCTATGCGATGGCACTGACCTGAGGATAGGCATAACATAGATATTCTAGAATTCATAGTTGTTTGTCGCCTCTTTGCTGTGCAATGGCACTGACCTGAGGACTGGTTTCTCTATGAAAGCTCTAAGAATAGTCTCTTCTTGTAACAATACCCGTAGACCGCTCAAAAGCTCCTGAGGGATGTTGATTACCATATAAGTGTGGGATCCACAAATGTTCGTTGAATTAAATAAACCAAAACAAATCACCAATTTGAGTCAAGAGTCTATGTATGGATTTAAGTGGACAAACATATTGACAATCATTGTGGCTGCAATTCTTGAAAGTTCAAATCAATGTGGTAATCTAAGAGTTCCAGTATGATTTCCTAAAGCTGCTAATGACTCTCGATGAACACCAAGAATTGAGCATCGAAAGATTTTGATAACAAGTCCAAATGATTTGATGTTCCTGTATGATTCCAAAATTGAATTGGCAGGTGTGGTCAATCTAAGTTGAGGCTTTCGATTCTGGAACCAAATCCGTAGATTTCCATCTTAGGGTTTTCTCTCACAAAAAGACCAAAAACAAATTTTATTTTTGTTTTAGTCTAAGTTTCTAGTTTAATTTTAGTGTGTGTGTCTGTCGGACTACATCAGGAAAATCAGAATGGAATTAACTCACCTAAAAGGGTCATGTCTGAGATGGCCACATATTTTTCAAAGTTTAAAGAGTCACGTCAGAGGTGACACGTGTGTTTTAGAGAGTCGCGTCTGAGGTGACTGAATTGGTAAGAGCTCATAATGTTATTGTCAGAAGTAAAAAGGGTCTTAAAAGTAAAATGTTCAAAATGACTGTAAACTCACTAAGTGTGAACCATTCTCACGATTGGACCATGGGTATGGACCAACTATGCGAATGGCTCCCAATCGCCCGAATGGACATAAGAATGATCCATTCGACCGAATATAAAAGGGGGAGAATGAAGCAGTCGACCGACTGAGGGTCAGTCGGTCCACTGAGGATGCGAATGAAAGAGACCGAATGAGGAAGTCGACCGACTGAGACTCAGTCGGCCGACCGAATGCGATTGACTAGGCCAATCGTACGACTGAGCCCCAGTCGCCCAATGAACTGAGTGAATGAGGCCAGTCGGCCGATTGAACTTAGGTTCAGTATTTAAGGGCCTAAGTCGATCGCATGTTGCTCATCCACCAAAATCGCACCCAAATCGCATTCTTCCCGTTACTCTGTCAAAATTGCTACAGATCCTGATTTACATTGCTGTGAGTTTCTTACATTCGAGTGACGATTTTACAGGTACATTACTCTTGAATCTTACCAAAATCAGAAGATTAAAGAACCTACATAAGAGACACTCGATTGAATCAAGAACCGAACTGTGAAATGACCTGATCACTACGTAAACTAAGAAAAATGTTAAAATTAAGTTTAATAGGTTATTAGTGACAAGTAGGCGAGTCTAATGGACCATTAAACACTGTTAAATGACTTAAATTGGTCAAGATTCGACCCACAGGCGATCGAACAGTGGGGCAAGCGACTGGTCGTTCGAATGAACTCCAATCGCACGATTGAACCTTGCGATTGGGTCATTCGGCCGAATGAACCACCCGAATGAGTTCAGTCGGCCGACTGAACCAATCGCAGACTTAGTCGGCAGATTTAACTCAATCGCATGTCTCATTCAACCGAATGAGCTCAGTCGTACTTAGATTAACCGAATGAGCTCAGTCGTACTTAAGATCAACCGAATGAGCTCAGTCGTACTTAAGAAAAACCGAATGACTCCAGTCGCATGATTCATTCGCATGAATGAATCAGAATGAAAGTGAAACACTACACTTAGAACTGAATTCTGTGTATTACGTACTAATAATCATGTGGTTTGTGTTTCAGAAAAAATGGCTGACAGATGGTCTCTTAATCCAAAGCACAACATATGTGCCCATTTGGACCACACAACTCGGAACGGGGCCAAGTTCTCCGAGATTATAGCCTTCCTCAACGCTCATGGATACATAATGCTATATCTACACCGTGCACGCCTTACAAATCACTACACCATGCATTCTGGGAGAATACCTCAGTGGATCGCTCTCGTGAGCCATACAGCATCCGAAGCACCATTATAGGTCAAGCTATCGAGGTTACCGCTACTGACATCCAGAGAATCCTTCAGTTTGGGGATGACTCCACTCACCCCACTAAGTTACATCCTTTGACAGTGAGAGCGGTGTTTCCTCCGAATGAAGTATGCGGGGGACATTAACTCGGGGGTGCTAAATAAGAGCAACCTGTGCCCACAATACAAATATCTGGCACATGTGATTCTTAAGTGCATTGCTTCGAGAAGGGGTGGGTTCGATGACCTATCAGATCAGATACAGAATGACTTCGTGGCTCTGGTACTGAACCACCCTTCAGCTTCTCGAATATGATCTTTGCTTATTTGGTAGAGAACTTGAAGCAAAAGGGAAAGAAGGTTTTTGTATGTATCCAAGGTTTCTTCAGATGATATTCAATGATAAGCTGCCTCTGCTCCCCAAGGAAAGTCATGATGCAGTGACTTTGGAACTTATGGATGACACTACTTTGGGTAGGATGGTGGTGTACCGGGGCAAGCAAGTGAAGCCCCAGGTAAAGAGGTGATTGGCCATTTAGCAGATGAAAGTTATGTGGCACCGGGAAGACGCCAATGGCGTCACGAGGATAGTGACTCCGAAGTGGAGCCAATTGTCCTACCCACTGATGATTCAGATGATGATGATAGTGGGGGTGCCGGAGACGATATGCCTGTTCCACAGAGAGGCACTATGTTTGATGTCGTGCCTCCAGCATCCGCCCCGGCTGCAGAAGTTACCGAATTAGCTGGGTTTCATCATGATTTTGTACTTGGGACAGCAGAAGAAGAAGAGTCAGTTGAGGAGCCCCTCACCAGGACTGTGGGAAGAAAAGTGGTTCCCACAGCACATGGGCTTTGGGTGGTTGGTGAGCACCCAAGAGACTCTGGAGAGACAGAGACCGACCCGACCTATGCTCCAGGGTCAACCGATAGGGAAGGAGGGGGAGCATCCACCTCGAAGGGAACGAGGAGAAAACGGATGGCTCAACCCCATGGGCAGAAACCAAAGAAGAAGCGTCGTTTGACCTTCATCACTACTATCTCGGCCACTACAGCCACCACCACCACACTATCACCTCTTCAGACACACCATCCACCACCATAGCCACCACAGCCCACAACAACCACAGACACCACCAGACCTACCACCACAATACAGATCCTAGCCACCACTAATCATTCACCCCTCACTCACCACCACTATCATCCCGACCTGACCCGATATTCACCACAGCCACCACCACCACCACTAGCCACGAAACCGAGCCCTCAGCCTATCCCTCATCCACTTACAGATCACCTCTACCTACAATTGCGGTAGGAGAACATTTGTCGGCACTAAACAGAATGGTAATGCGTTTGCTGGCTGCCGATGAGGAAAAGGCCTGCCAAATCCGCCAGCTTACTGACCTGACTGTTGCACAATCTTACCAAATTGCAGAGCAGGCTCAAGTGATAGAAAGGCAGGCCCGACAGATGACTGCCAGAGCAACGAGATAGCCATTCTCCAAGCTCAAAGCGTCACCTCAGGAAGAAAATAGAGGAGTTGGAAAAGGCTAAAAAGACCATTTTGCTAAAGCTGAAAGGATCGAAGGAGGAGCCCTTAAAGATAACTGATGGGGACAGAAATGATGATGATGATGAAGACGATGATGATGATGAGAGTGAAACTGATGAAGAGAAAATTGAAGAATGGCACGAAGATGATGACACTGACGGAGGAGAAGCAGCTGAATCTGTCTCAGCTCCAGGGCAAGAGAAAAGATCAAAGAACAGACAAGATCAGTCAGCTTCTGCTTCTGCACCTCCATGTGATGAGCCGAGTATTCAGGATCAAAGTAAATATTAGATGTTTATGTATTTATTTACTTTTGTTGTCTGTATTGAAAAACCATGTACTAAATGTTATATTAAGTTAATGCATTTCGTTTGATAAATTACTAATGATTTGAGTGTGAAATGTGTAAATCAAAAAGATCCAAAATACAAAAGAGATGAGTTTGATATTGCTCCCCTTCAGCAGGTCAAGTCTCAACTCACAATGATTCTTGATCTGCAAGGGATTGTCAGAAGGTCAGTGAGTTATACCCCTGATGAAGGGGAAATATTTCACGATATATCAAACGAGCAACTGGCAGAAATTTTCAAGCTCAATCCTGATGAAATAGTGAAAGATGCTCCGACATGTAATTCTACCTGTGATGACGAGCTAAATGACGTTGATCAAATAGAGATAGAAGATGTCATTGCAGAACACTATCCTCAGTATGCTGACAATGAGGGCAATGTGGTTCCCAATTTGGGTGAATCCCTTGTTGTTGATACATTTGAGGTGTTAGACAAAATGGAGCAAGAGTCAGAGAAGACAGAGGGAATGGCCCAAGCCTCAAGGATGATGTTGATATCCGTAAGGCTGAATGGGCTGCTTGTTTTAAAGAACTTAGAGCCCAACGTGTGCTGCACCGAAGAAGGATGCCTACACCAAGATCTACAGAGTTAAGAAACATCTTAAGGTGTCAGGCAGGTTTATAGCATGGGCATATTTTGAAGATCTTAACGTTTATGCCGTTTAGAGGGAGAAGGGCATAGAGTACTTTAGATTTCCCATGATCTAAAGACTCTACCAGGTTTTGAGCTCAACCAGCTAGCCAAATTGAAGCTGTTGTATGCTGACTCGAGAAAGATGTCAGGCTGGTTTGAGGCTGCCCTATAGAAAGAGTACCACACGGGTGGATTAACTTCAGACCTCAACAACCTACAAGGTATGTTAGAAGGTCTGAGATGGATGCCATTACTGGAAAACAAAGATAGTGTTGAAGTGGAATCCTCCGCGCACAATGTCAAGAATCCCACTCCGGGAAATGACAAAGGATTTCACACCACACTTTAAGTGGTGGTACTACGATTGGAGAATAGCAGAAGCGGTCATAGTCCTAAATAAAGAGGGCCAAATGGATACAATCAGAATATTCGACCCGATGTGGCTTACAACTTGTCGGAAAATGATGTCTATACACTATACAAGTGGCCACTGTTCTATGATACGCAAGATATTGTACAGGCCCTCCAGTTCCAAAATGTCATAAGACTTTGCTTCGCGTTTGATATTCATGCGGGAGTCACAACAGAGAACAAGTACAAGAAATATGAGGAGATAATGAAGAAAACAAGACATTAGAGAGATCTAGGTACAAGGGGGAGTTTGTTGATACATGTATGTCCGTAGATCATGATATGTAATGTAATAGATCTTGTTTGGTATGATTAATGAAATGATATTGATCGTTTGTTAGTTATAATGTTTAATGTTTCATTAATGAGTCGACATTGAATTGGTTAATTAGGTTAGTGATTGCTTGAATGATTACACACAATGTTTATTAATTAATACATTCAAACTTAACATAATGAAGTTCTCGTGCGAATGGCTCATTCGAATGAACCATACGCATGAATAACTTCACACGATTGACTCAGTCGCACGATTGAACCAGGAGACTGGATCAGTCGTATGATTGTAACATAAGATTGGCTCAGTCGCACGACTGAACACTCAGTCGTACGAATGAATCAACCGCATGGTTCAATCGCACGACTGAACCATACTAATGGTTCAGTCGCACGATTGAATAAAACCAACCTATAAATACAACTCAATTCGTGAAAAAGAAGGACTCTCTCGATCAATTACGATTCCAGATGTACCCTAACCGTCCAGAAACCTCCCAATTCGTTCTCCAAGTTCATAGAACACATTAGATCGAGTCCAAATCGATTTATAACGTTAGTTTCAATTCTTGATTGATTCTTCGTGTGTTCTCACTGATTGGATCGCCAATCAAATAGGATTCCGCACTATTTGATCTGGTTTACACACTAATCACTAGGTATTTCATTCAAATACCAGGTCCAAACATGTGTGTGCATTGATAAGAATCAAAGTATTAAAAGAATCACATAAGGCATAAAATCACATAATCAAATATAAACATATAAGGCACATAAAATCCTATCTCAGCATATAAATTACATAAGAGGACTCATGTGTAAGGGTACTTAGTTATATTCTAGGTCATTCCATTTCTAATAACCTAAATCCAACCATGGCTCTGATACCAATCTGTCACACCCCGACCGACGGCGGAATCATCAAGGTGGACGAATGTGAAGCGATTGTTCATAGCACATGGAACTACTTAAGTTGAAATAATATTAAATACCATTATTCATTGAACAATACAAGTCAATTAAGTCATTACAATACACGAAATATAAACAACAACATAAAATGTTTAATTTATCTAAGTCCAAGTCCTATATAAGTACGAACATATCCACAAGTTTCCAACCTGAAACATGTTAAAAATAAAGGGTCAACTTTGAAAGTTGGTAAGTTCCCATTGGTTGAATAGACATATATATAAAAAGATTTAAAAGTAGCAATTCATGTCCATGGTTATGAGTTAGCAAGTTTATACAACACATATAGTTATAACCTAACCATGACTTGATTACAAGTATATAAGATTGGCTAAGTGTATTTGGTTCCCATGATGAACAAGCATGCATCATCAAGAGCCGGCAATGCATCGGATTTAGCACCAAATAGGCTTGTCTGGCCCAAACATCTAAGATGTCGCCGGACAAGCAATAGTTAATGATTGTAAACAAAATATGTATCTCATATAAGACTTACAATAACACAAATAAACATGACAAAAAGTAAAAATGAATTGCATGTGCATTTACAAGTATCAAGATATTTACAAGTGTAAGTTCATATGGTTAACATGTTTCACCCCAAAAGGTGTGAAGTAAAGTAAAAAGGGGCAAGAAAACTCACATGGAAAATTCATAAGTATAGTGATGGTTGTAGAGTACGTAAGAAAGCTTAGATGTCAAGAGTCAAAGGTGATGTCCTAAATGATAAAAAGAAACACTAAATTGAGTTTGAAATTCATTACAAGAAGTTAGGACGTTTAGAGAATGCTAAAAAGCGAAAGGTAGATTGAAAAAGGATTATTGCATCAATTTTAGACTCTGGACAGAATTTTTAGTATGTGTTTGAACAAGTTTTGAAAATAGCAAACGGTTTCATGAAATTATAAGAATTTATACTTGACTAGTTAAAATCTCCTGGACAACTTTCATTCAGAAACATTTTTATGAAAAGTTCTTTAAATAGGTCAAACAAGCAGCACAAGATAGAAGGTGTTGAAATACGCACTTATCTTGTGAAGGCTATTGTTGAGTCGTCCGATTGAGTTTGAAGTTGTACATCGTTGAAAAGGTAATTCAATGAAATTAACATTGGAGTATGATCTTACTCAAACTTATTTTTATGTTCAAGTTATGGTCGGTTGAAGTAAGATTATATTTTGCTAGAATTGTAGTAAGGCACTTATGTGCACTTTTAAAATTGTTAAAGCATGAAACGGGTTAGAACATTTTATTATGTCAAAACATGGTATATTAGTCTTCATTTGAGTTATAAAATATTCTAAGACTTTTGCATAGCCATCATTTAGAACAATAATCTTGTGGAATAACCGAATGTGGCGGCATAGCCGTCCATATGCAAACGGGATTCTTTGTTTATGTTAGTGTGTTGTTAGTTTAATTTAGGAGTGTTAGTGATTTTTATGAGGTTAGTGATTATTAAAATGTTAATGATCAAATGATAATGATTAAAATAAAAAGAGATTTGGTGTAAGACCCCGTTCCCGGGATGCTCACAGCTCATCGATCATCGCACTTAAAACTTATAAGTACATTTGTCTTTCATTAGACATCGCAACAGAATTACCAAAATATACACCTCATTTTATTATAAAAGCTTTTGTAAAATATTACATCGTTAACAAGTTACAAAATACATGTTGCATTACATAACAAAAGTATTATAAAAATGGATGCTATCCAAAAGAGCTGAGTAGCCTCCCCGTGCCATCCTCAGCAACATTACCTGCCAACTGGAAACATATAGAAGTCAGTGTTGCTGAGTGAGTTCTAGTTTTATAATAAAAAAAATACTTTTCTTTCATTGAAACCGTTCTTTATTCTCATGCGATCATACATCATATGTACACATAGATAGTATCATTATTATCTTCATCATTCATGTGTTCGTCATTACATCTTTTCTTTCCATCAACCATGAACTTTACCCTTCATTCTTCTGGTACTAGGCCGAAGCCTATCATAGGCCTTCCATTACGATGCATAGCACCTCCTGGCCACAGTACCTAAGATAAAGTTCAGGCGCACCATTGTCATGTGTTATGCCCTTACGTCCGTTAGTACTGGGCCGAAGCCTATCATAGACCTTCCACTATGGTGCACAGCACCTCATGGTCAAAGTACCGAACGCAAGCAACAATGGTCCCATACAAATGGTCAATCACAAAGAAAGACCCTGATGTGCATCCTTCTGGGGTACCGAACCCGCACACTATTGGGCTAACACCTTACAAAGGGGCGTGTCCCGGCATACAAGCCTTGCAAGACTTTCATTACTTTCATCATTCATTAATGCATGCATTCATCATGTTCCTCTTTTCATTATCTTTCACTTTAGATTACATAATACTATCATTTCATTCATTAACATTCAACGTAAAGTCACGGGAAAGATAAACATACACACAAGGAACATAACATACACAGTCATCATCATACAGGGCAACATCATACATACATAACATACATCATGCATAAACACGCAACATCATCATGCCCAACATAACCTCAATGATCTCAAAAGTCATCTTACATGAACCTACAGGGACATCCCATGTCAAAGCTTACACCTACACTTTCCCCCGAAATTCAGTAATTAAACTATGTTTTCCTCGAGTACACTGGGCGTATGGGCACCCTTCAGTCGCATGGCCTTCAGGCGATAGAACATCATGCGAATGGACCAATGCGGATGAACACCTATGCGAATGAACACCCATGCAAATGGCCCTAATACGGATGGACTCAATGTGGATGAGTCCCATACGAATGGAACTAATGCGGATGAGAACTTATGTGAATGGGCCCTCAGTCGCATTACACCCCATGCGACTGGCACCCAATCATACGAATAAATCCTCAATCATGCGAATGAACCCTCAATCATGCGAATGAACATCAATCGCACCTCAATCGGACGTATGGCCTCTATTCGGTCGCCTAGCCCTAGCTGATGCAGAATATAGTTCATCCCGAACCCAATCTGCCATTTTCGACCTCCAAGCTCATCCAAACCCATTCTACGCTCAAATCAACCATCCTAAACCTTAGGAATGCATACCACAACACCATTCAAGCACACACAAGCCCAGAAACAAACTCCGAACGCATCACACGCAAACACAAACAAATGGATCAAACGCACACACAAACAAAAATGGGTTTTTAGATATGTCCAGCCCCAAAATCAACCAAAAACGTTTAAAAGATGGGTCCTAGAGCTCACACAAATGATAGCGAGAAGTAGAGCATCGTTTGGACCCGCTACACGATGATTTGCACTGTTGAATCCACCCGAACCAACCTTTTTCTTCTTTTCTCCCTTTTCTCTCTTCTTTCTCTCTATGTTGCAGAAATTTGGAGATGTGGGGAGGGTGTCGGCTGCCCTCCCCTCTTATTCTCTTTCTCTTCCGAACATTCTCGCGTTGGCAAGTTTGGTCCCTCGACTTTGGTCTTTGTTCTTTTTCTTTCTTCGTCGGCTTCCAAATAAGTAAATAACCGGGTGTTACATTTGGTAGATAAAAGAACAATAGTAAGAACATAAAGTCATGAGAACAATTGAATGTTAGGATGATTGAAATGTATAATATAAAAGCAGTAAAAGATTACCTTAGTATTAAGAATTTTTGAAATTTCTTGTAAAATAAAATTCTTCAAATTGATCATAATCAGTGGATGAAAGAAAGATATGAGAGTGAGATTTTTAGAGAATGAGCAAATGAAAAGTAAGGCCTAAGCCTTGCTTTTATACTTGAGGTTAGGAAGAAGTTATAAATGGTGTTAATTGTGATTTATAAGTCTTTTAAAATGGGGTTATGATTGGAATTTGAGATAAATATAAAATTAAATAGTTTAAATAAATAAAAGAATACTTACAATTAAATTTAAATTTATTAAAACTTTAATTATAATTTAACAACTTATTTTCTATTGAATCTTGTAGACTTTATAAATCTAATAAGAACTTTTAATTGATTATTTATTATAGTTGAATATTTTAAATCTTACAAATATTAATAACATTTTATAAACCTTACATATTTGTAAAAATAATGATCTATATTTTAATCCTTTATTTTAGTTTATAATTAAAACGTATAAATGACAAATAAACTTCATGAATTTATAAAATTTTATTCTATAAATCATGAAATTACCATGAATTAGTTTAATAAATGGGAGTTAAATAAATATTATTATTATTGTTTTTGAAGGATTAAAATAAATTATATTTCTACCTAACGTATTTGATTTTTCCAAAAAATGACCCAAACGGATTTGGGTTTGGGTTTCTATTTTCTAAAATGGGCAGATGTTACGGTCTCCCCTACTTTAGAAAATTTCATTCCGAAATTTAACCACGAGAAAATTAATTTCAAGGTTATTTGAAAACTTATATTTCATTTTGTATTTGCAAGGGAACTCTTGGGAGCGTTTAATTTCAATAAGTTTAATTATGATATTTCTCTATGCTTAAGTTTTTTTAATTCTCATAATTTATAATTTTAGGTGTTTCTTGACAAAGTGAGCAAGAATTTTAGTTAATACACTTTTGTATTTTAGATGGTTCAAGACGATTAAAATGATCTTGTCATGAGGGAAACACCAGGTATTAGTTTCATAAGAGACTCGACTTAACGAATAGAAGAAATATTTTTAAGACACTTTTGGATGAGATGTAAACTTGAAGATGCTTATCAAGCAAATAACTTTACAAGGTTTCTAGATGATCGATTCTTGTTTTCTTATGTCTTTGAGTTTTCAAAGTTTTATTGGCTTAAAGTTGATACGAGAATCTTGTTTGTTATGATTAAGGATTCAATTTAGAATGAGAGCATCATTGTAATAGGTTTTCAGGATAAATGCGGTTTTGAGGGAAGACGTTTAGAAAGATTTTTAAGGGTCATTAAGAGAAATAGGATAATGAGTTTTAAGTTTCAGGGGTACAAAATCAATGATGAAAAAAATTCAAAATAACAAGATTTTCGAGTGTAACGTTCGGTTTACAAACCAAAACACTATGTTGACTTATCAAAGTATTAGGTCAACTACAACCTTAATGAATAAATGCGTACCTATAAGCGGACACTCACCCCAAGGGTTCCCAGGTAGGGTAAACAGATCCATCGGTTGATTTGGATTTATATGAATACCTTGCCTTGATAGAACACCTCGAGATACAAGCATCCCACCATTCCAGTATACATGTTTCAAGTTATAGGACATAGACTTTGACGAGACTTGAAGACCACAAATAATGATTCAAAGCTTATTTTGAGAACCATTTGATTTAGGCTCATAATGCCATAGAATATGATTTATTATTTGTGTGTGGATTGATAAGAATCAAAGTATTACACATCAGGCATGTAATCACATAATCAAATATAAACATATAAGGCACATAAAATCCTATCTCAGCATATAAAATACATGAGAGGACTCATGTGTAAGGGTACTTAGTTATAGTCTATGTCACTCCATTTCTAATAACCTAAATCCCTATAACCATGGATTTGATACCAATCTGTCACACCCTGACCGACGGTGGAATCATCGAGGCGGACGAATGTGAAACGATTGTTCACAGCACATGGAACTAATTAAGTTGAAATATTATTAAATACCATTATTCATTGAACAATACAAGTCAATTAAGTCATTACAATACACAAAAATATAAACAACAACATAAAATGTTTAATATATCTAAGTCCAAGTCCTATATGAGCACGAAGATATCCAACCTAAAGCATGTTAAAAATAAAGGGTCAACTTTGAAAGTTGGTGTAAGGCCCCGTTCCCGGGATGCTTACAGTTGGTCAATCATTGCATATAAAACATATATTTACATTTGTTTTAAATAAACATCGCATCGGAAACACTTAAAAATGACATTTCATTTGATTATAATAGCTTTTCCAAAATATTACATCATTAACAAGTTACAAAATAGATGATGTATTACATCACAAGAGCATTATAAAAATGGATGTCATCCAAAAGAGTTGAGTAGCGGCCCGAGGAGCCGCCCCATGACATCCTCAGCAATCATACCTTCCAATTGAAAACACATAAAAGTCAGCATTGCTCGGTGGGTTCTAGTATTATAATAAAACATACTTTTCTTTCATTAAAACCGTTCTTTACTTTCATGCGATCATACATCATACGTACACATAGATAATATCGTTATTATCTTCATCATTCATTCCTTCATCATTACTTCTTTTCATTCCATCAACCACGAACTTTACCCTTCGTTCTCCTGGTACTGGGCCGAAGCCTATCATAGACCTTCCATTACGGTGCACAGCACCTCCTGGCCACAGTACCTAAGCTAAAGTTCAAGCATACCATTGTCATGTGTTATGCCCTTCCGTCTGTTGGTACTTGGCCGAAGCCTATCATAGACCTTACATTACGGTGCACAACATCTGTAAGGATTCCTGAAGTCTGATGCAACCCAAAACTGCCTAAGCGTTTCAGCAACATGCACTAAGTACTGAAGTGAAGAATGCTTCGGAAGAATTACACAAAGCATTAGAAAATACTCTAAGTGTAATATCTTCCGAAGCCAAGACCAATATCTTCCGAAGCCAAACATGAAGTCTTCCGAAGCTTCAAGAGACAAAGTCTTCCGAAGCTTCACCCTATGAAGACAGATTTCTTCCGAAGACTTTTAGTACACATGCTTTATCTGATGTACTATTCCATAAAGCACCTTTTTCCGTTGCGTCTCTGATAAGTCACCAACTTACAAGAGTTGGTGAAAAGGTCCATGCTTTTGGTAACTGTACATTGAGGTCTTGAGTCTGAAACTTTCCACTTTATGTACTTTATCCTTTTTGTAATGTATAAGGATGTGAGCTATGGCATGTCATAGTCACAAGGTCAAAAGGCAGATATGCCTTTTGATTCTACAATTGATTTTGTTAGTGTCTAGTCAATTGTATCCAGCTGGCTTTCATAGTATAGCCGGCTGTAGGTTGTAGTATAAGTATTCCAAGTTCTTGTATATTTCTTCATTCTTTGTAACACTTGTAAAAGAACTTGAGAAAGCAATATACTTCTCCCTTGAAAACTATACTCTCTTGTTCTGTCTCTTGCTTTACTTGTGTTCTTTGTATCACCTTTGTTACCTAGTTCACTGTTTGATTAAAAGTTTAGTTAATCTTCTCATTGTGTTGTTGTGTTGTAATTGTGTTCAAGCCCTTGAACGATCCTGCAATTGGTATCAGAGCGCTCAGGCTCGTGATATAAGATCTAACCATCTTAAGATCCCTCACACACACAAAAACTAAACTTTTCAAATGGCTTCCATCTCAAAGACTGATATGGAGACTGGAACCATGAACAAATCCCCATTGATCACTCTTGATGACTTTGACACTTGGTGCATGAGGATGGAAGGCTTCATCAGGTCTCTTGACTCAAGAATGTGGGAATCTGTTGAATATGGACCTTTCATACCCAGCACCCCCTCTGCTACCGGTGCTGGTATGATTCCTAAAGATGTGGCCAACTACTCAGATGAAGATAGGAAAAGAGTAGAGATTGACAGGAAGGCCATGACTGCTCTTCAGACTGCTATCCCAAACTCTGTGTACAGAGGTTTTAAGAAGTGCAAGATAGCTAAACAGCTGTGGGATGCACTGAAGCTGATGTATGAAGGCTCCTCTGAAGCCAAGGAGAACAAGAAAGATATTCTGAAGCAGCAGTTTGAAAATTTCACCTTTAAAGCAGGTGAAACCATGACCCAACAATACTTCAGGTATGTTGAGATTGTGGATACCTTGTGGATGGAGGAGTTCCTCTTGAGAACAGAGACATTGTAAGGAAGTTCATGTCCTCACTTCCTAGGCAATGGACACACTATTGTGTGGTAATCAAGAGGACCGAGAACCTTAAAACTCTTACTCTGACAGAGTTATATGGGATTCTCAGTGGATACCAGATGGAGATGAACTTACAAGGTTCATCTGGCAACTCTAACAATCAAATGGGTTCAGCCCTTCATGTGGTTGAAAGGGACAGCATAGAACCCCAACATCATCTCCTATGCTACCCTGACAACTCACAAAAGGGTCCTTTCATCACCTTCCCGGAGACACCAAGGGAGAACTTTACTCAAGGAAGCCCATTCCAAGAGACAAGTTCTTCTCAAGCCTTTGTGTCTGCAGATGAAAGCTGTGGAAATTATCTCTTCACTCTTGAAGACCTAGACTGTATCCATCCAGATGACCTGGAATACATGGAGATAGTTCAGCAGATGGCTCTTCTCACTCACAGAGCCAAGAAGTTCTACAAGAGGACAGGAAGAAGATTTCCAAGCAATGTTACCAGTGGTAAGTTTGGGCTGGATAAAAGCAAAGTTAAGTGTTACAGTTGTAACCTTATGGGTCACTTTGCTAGGGAGTGTAAGGCACCTAGAGCAAATGGGGGTCAAACACAACTCAGACCAAACTACACTAACAATACCCCTCAGGCTGAGAAGACAAAGCAACATGCTGCGGTTGCTGTTGAAGAGGGAGGATTTGACTGGAGTTTTCAGGTGGATGATGCTTCTCCAACCAAGCATTGATGGCTGACCATGATGAAGCCACGGTATTAGAACATCTTTGATCCCCTGAATGCATTGCTAAAGTAAATAGATACAGGTCCTACAACCTAGAGATGAGATCTGATCTTGAGTCATTAAACATATTAAAATCTGATTTTAGAAAGTCTGAAAATGATTACAAGTTAAAGATAAAAGATTGGAGAAAACCATTTCAGTACTAAAACATGAACATACAGATTTTAGAACTCAGATCCAAGATCTCATCACTAAGTTGACTAAGTGCCAGGCTGAGCTTGTGATCAGCAAAGCCTGGCAGAGAAAAGTGTTCTTGAAGAAGAGACCTTCAAGAACATGATATCCTCATCCCTACACAATAAGGTTTGTTATCAAAATAGACAGGGACTGGGACAAATGAGATAGCTCCTCCACACACAATCTTGTCTGTAAGATCTCCTAGGTGTGGAACTTGTGAAGATGAGCTTCCTCTCATAGATCCAATAAGTGAGGATGATGAAGAAGTGATAGTGAGGAATCCCTCTGAGAAGAGTGAAGAAGAGGATTCCTCCAAGGGCCACTATCCTTCTGAAGAGAAGAAATTAACTGTGATGACCAAGTCCAAGAGAAAGAACTTGATCAGGAAGAGCAAAAGGAAAGCAAAGAAGGCTCAAGAAATCAAGGCTACCTTTGATGCTAAGTAGAAACAAGTGTTTATCTCTGCAGGTTTCAAAGCAGTAAGGATTGAAGACATCCACCAAAGCTTCTTAGCTAAGAGTTCTGGTTCATGTTCAAATCATCTCAGTACAAAGAAGAAGACTGAGCTGTTGTGTACCACTACTGCACAGCCTGGACCATCAAATTCCAAGAACAGTTCACAGCCCAAGGAATTGTATCTGCATCTACCAAGATGAAGGTGAAAAAGGGATGTGACCAAAGCCAGTCTTGCTCTCAAAAGGAGATTTCTTTGAAGAAGAAAAATGTTGTGTGTTATGTGTGAAAGTACTTCTCATATTGCCAAGGATTGTCCATACAATCCTAAAAGTACTATCCACATGACCAATACAAAGACTTCAAAGAATCTCAAGAAGTCTAAAGCTTCGGAAGGAAAGTCTGTTTCCTTCGGAAGCTCCAAATCAAAGAAGAAGGTAAATGGAAAATTACCTTCGGAAGCAAAGTGGTCTCGGAAGAATGGAGTTCTTCCGAAGCACTAAAGTCTGCTGCAGTGACTGTAGTTCTTCCGAAGTATCAGTCATTAAAACTTGTGAAGCTCCAAAAGCTTCTAAGGTTTTGAAGGTCAAGTCCAAGACTCCAAAGGTGGTGTGGAAGTAAGAAAGACCAAATGACTGAGGCTTCTCCATCAACAACAGCTGAAGATCCCCTCTGCACAACTATAGGATCTATTACTGTTGCATTACCTCTATTACACTTACTGAACCCAAGACAAGTAAGGCTTGGGTTTCCAAATGTAACTAATCATTTTCCTTGTGCAGGAACAGCTCAAGACAAACAAGAATGTCTGGATAATTGACAGTGGCTGTTCCAGGCACATGACAGCAATAGGTCTTTACTTCATAATTTGAGAGAATTGATGGAGGACCAGTTGCTTTTGGAGGAGATGAAGGTGGTTACATTTATGGAAGGGGCAAGGTCACAAATGGTAAGCTCAGCATTGAGAAGGTAAACTTTGTTAAGGAGCTTGGGTACAATCTTCTGAGTGATAATTTTTCGTGATCAGAGTCATAACATGCTCTTCACTGAGCATGAGTGCATTGTTCTCAAGCTGGAGTGGTCATTCCTCATGAGCATATCCTGCTCAGAGCCCCCAGGAAAGGGAACATGTACAAGATGGATTTGCAAGAAACTCTCCCTCCGGAGAAGTTTCATGCTTTCTATCTAAAGCAAATAGTGATGAGTCTTTCCTATGGCATAAAAGAATGTGCCATGTAAACTTTAAGATATGAATAAATTAATCAAACATGATCTGGTAACTGGAATGCCAAAGAAAGAGTTTACAAGTGATGATCATTGTGTTGCATGCCTGAAAGGGAAGCAACACAAGGTATCTCACAAGCCTAAGGAAAAGAACTCCATCACTACTCCCCTACACTTATTACATATGGATCTCTTTGGCCCCACCAGTGTAATGAGTTTAGGAAGGACCTTATACTGTCTAGTGATCACAGATGATTTTACAAGATTCACTTGGTTTTTCTTTCTTAGAACTAAAGATGAGACTCCTGAGATTCTAAAGAATTTCATCTTAAAGATTGAGAATCAATGTGATCACAAGGTCAAAACCATAAGATGTGATCAAGGAACTGAATTCAAGAACCAATCCTTGATACATTTTGTGATGAAAAGGGTATTACAAGACAATACAGTGCTCCCAGGACTCCTCAGCAAAACGGAGTTGCTGAGAGGAGAAACAGGACACTTATTGAAGCTGCAAGAACTATGTTGTCTGACTCTAAACTGCCTATCACCTTCTGGGCAGAGGCAGTTAATACTGCTTGCTATGTGCAAAACAGAGTTTTAGTAGTTAAGACACATGGTAAGACTCCTTATGAACTTTGGCACAAGAGGAACCTTTCATTGGTTTTCTCAGGTCATTTGGATGTCCCTGCACCATCTTGAATACCAAAGATCAAGTTGCCAAGTTTGCTGAAAAATCAGACGATGGACACTTCATTGGATACTCTTCTCAAGCTAAAGCTTATAGAGTATACAATCTCAGAACTAGAATCATTGAGGAGTCAGCCAATGTGTCTTTCAATGAGCACACTCTCCCAGTGTGGCTGGTTCTGGTCCGGATTGGCTATTTGATCTTGATTTAGTTACCAACTGTTTTAATAAATCTTGTGAGCATGTTTCAGGATCTGCAGAAATTTAATAAATACAGGTGATCCTGATCCAAGATTTGAGCTAGGAAGACCTTCAGCTCCAGTTGAAACTACTTCAGCAAATGAGGTTTCTATCAGCACAACAATGACAAATCCAGCTGATACATCTGGCATGCCTTCAAATTCCAGCTCAGAGGCTTCTCAACCAGATAAAGACATCTCAATTGCAGAAGACAACAATGGTGATGGTGATAGTGATCAAGAATCTCTTGATGCTAATAACCATACCATAGATGACAACATCAATGATGTCACACACTCATTGGATCAAGTTAATCTTGATAGGTGTGATAATGTGGAGGATCAATCTTCAAGACCAAATCTAAATTTCTCAAATTTGGATCTATTCAGCAACTTGCTGTGATCCCTCAGCTAAGGATCCACAAGTCTCATCCTACCACAAACATCATTGGAGATGTTATCTCCGGGGTAAGACAAGAGGGCACCCATGAAGCAAATGTTTGTCTTCACTCTTGTTTTTTATATCCAGTCAGAGCCAAAGAAAGTTGAGGAGGCTCTAAAGGATGGAAGTTGGGTTGAAGCTATGCAACAAGAGCTGCTTCAATTCAAAAGGCAGAAAGTTTGGAACCTTTGTCCTCTTCCTCATGGGAAGACTACCATTGGAACCAAATGGGTTTTTAGGAATAAAAAGGATGATAGAGGAATCATCATCAAGAACAAGGCAAGACTAGTTGTTCAAGGATACACACAAGAAGAAGGGATTGACTACACTGATGTCTTTGCTCCTGTAGCTAGACTAGAAGCTGTTAGGATATTCCTGGCATTTGCTGCATCCAAGAACTTCAAGGTCTACCACTTGATGTAAAGTGTGCTTTCTTATATGGAGTGATTGATGAGGAGGTTTATGTCAAACAACCACCTGGTTTTGTAGATCCTGATCATCCTGATTATGTCTGCAAGCTTGACAAAGCTCTCTATGGGCTGCATCAGGCACCCAGAAAGTGGTATGAGACACTGTCTGAGTATCTCTGTAAACATGGTTACAGGAGAGGTACTATAGATGGAACTCTCTTCATCAAAGGACAAGGAAACGACATTCTGCTAGTTCAAGTATATGTGGATGACATCATCTTTGGCTCAACCAATTCAAGGCTCTGCAAAGACTTTGAAAAGCTGATGAAAGATAGATTTGAAATGAGTTCAATGGGAGAACTTAATTTTTTCTGGGAATTCAAGTGAAGCAGGTTGAAGATGGCATTTTCATAAGTCAGTCAAAGTATGTTCAAGATATACTCAAGAGGTTCAACATGACTGATTGTAAGACTGCTAAGACACCCATAGCCAGAAACCACTCCCTTGGTCCAGATCTTGAGGGGAGTGTGTAGATGAGCACTTATATAGGGCTATGATTGGGTCTCTTATGTATCTTACAGCTAGCAGGCCTGATATCATGTTTGCTACATGTATTTGTGCAAGATATCAAGCCATCCTAAGATGTCTCACTTAATCACTGTGAAAAGATTTTAGATACCTCAAAGGTGCTTCAACACTTGGTTTATGGTATCCAAAGAATTCTAATTTCAATCTGTATGCCTATACAGACAGTGATTATGGTGGCTGCAACATGACTGCAAAGTCTACATCTGGGGGATGTCAATTCCTTGGTGGAAGGGTTGTCTCATGGCAATGCAAGAAGCAAACCTGTGTGTCTGCATCAACTGCTGAGGCTGAATACATTGCTGCTGCAAGCTGCTGTGCTCAAGTGCTTTGGATTCAAAATCAGATGCTAGATTACGGATTTAACTTCAAAGAGACTCCTATCCACATAGACAACAACAGTGCTATCTCTATCATTGAACCCTGTGCAGCACTCAAGGACCAAACACATCACATCAGGTATCATTTAATAAGAGATAACTATGAAAAGGGTTAATTAAACTAGTCAAAGTTCACACAGATGAACAATATGCTGATCTGTTCACAAAAGCTTTTGATGAACAGAGATTTAAGTATCTGATATCAGCTATTGGGATGATTAACTTTGAGTAGATTTTTTTTCTTAAAACTAATTCTAATTATTTCTTCTTAAAAATATGTGTGTCCTAAGTTGTCTAGTTCATCACTTTCATAAGCTCATGTTTTCTTTGAATGAAAAAACTCTTTTGAAGACTTTCCTTAGATTCTTGAAAATTTTCTGATACTTCGGAAGATAACGTTTTACCTTCGGAAGAAAAATATGTCTTCAAAATAAATGACTGTCTAAGAAATTTACCTTCGGAAGAAGTCAAAATTTATCTTCCGAAGCTTAAAATTCTTAACTTAGACACTTATTCATTTTTAAGGACTTTTTCCTTCCGAAGCAAAAATTACTTTCGGAAGCTTTGTTCATTCTTATACAAAGCATCCAAAAGTTTATTTCTTTTCCGAAGCATAAATCTTTAAGACGCTCAGGAAAATTCTTCCGAAGCCACTTTAGCTTCGGAAGCTTTTTCAATCACAACTTCCGAAGACAAATTACTTTCGAAGCTTTTTGAATTCCAAGAAAACTACTTTTTGAGCAAAAAGGTAAACTACTTTTTCAGAGGTGGGACCGACATACGGATTTCAAAGTTTATCCTCTTTCATTAAACTTTATCTGAAATCCTTCTCTCTCATATAAACCCAACGGTTTCCCCCCTCTTCTATCATCTGCTTTTCTTCCATACCTAAAACCCAAGCTTTCTCTCTGAAATTTCCTTCCCATTCTTTTCTCTTCATCTCTGAGCTACCTCACAATGGCTGACCTTACACACAGAAATGATCCTCACTTTGCCATGCAGCTACACAGACAACACAATCAGGTTGCTCTGTTATGCTCTGACAAAGATCCTCATTTCTCAGAGTTTGCCGTTTCTTGTCTTTGTCTCACTACTTCACCTCCCTAACCATTGATCCTCCTCTATATGAGGATCATTTGCTTGAATTCTGGAAGACCTGCCAAGAGGTCATTATGGATGGGGAGAAGGCACTGTCTGCCACAGTGCAGGGGAGAACAATTTTCATCACTCCGGCCATCATCAACCGACATCTTCAGCTGGATGATGAAGCAGTGAAGTGTTCTTCCCAAAAGAAGCGGTTAATCATTCCTTCGAGCAGATGGGCTATGAAGGAGATTTCTCTGTAAAGACCTTCAGGAAGGAAGGTCTCATCCCAGTGGAAATACCTGCTCCATGTGGTATCCACAGCTTATCAAACAAGCATGGTGGATGGACCAGATTCCTGAGGATCTCTCCTTTATAGTTCATGGGATGGTTTAGGGGGTCAAGTTCAGGTATTCACAATTTGTTTATACTAATTTACTTGCAAACTTAGACTCCTTAGAGTATTACATGTTTCCTAGATATGTTCAACACATTCTCAACTGTGAACTGGGCTCACAGTTGAGGGAAACAGGCAATATTCTTAAACTGGGACAGATGAAGCCCGGCATCTTTAAAATTATGAAGAAGCCAACTGTAGGCTTCTCAGGGGTAGAAACAGCCCTAGTCCCAAAAATGTTAGAGCTCATTGCTCAAGGTGACAACATAGCAGTCCAAGCTAGTGTTGAACCCACACCTACTGCTCTCCTACCCTCTTCACCTCTTCACAACTCAATATTCATCACCTACAAAAGAAATCCCAACGAACCCCTGCTCAGGCTATTGAGTCTGTGCAGGCCCCCAAATACTCAACCTTACAGGAAGAAGTGGACTCCAGAGCTCCCACTTCTCCTGAGGAGCAAACCACTCCCATTACTTTACCTATCAGGGCTGAGGTTCCTCAAGCTCAACCTGATGAGCTCATTAGCCCCAACCCCGTAAGCTTTCACTCTGAGTCTCAACACTCAAGTGAACAACTTCAGGGGACAGTTACCATCCCCAGCCTTTGGATCTAACCAACCAATTCCCAACCTATCCTTTTACACTGATGAAGACTTAGGATTCAGTGAGTACCATGAGTCTCTCTTCTCCTCCCCTACTCAAAGAGAGATGAGTACCTCTGACTCTCCTCAGTCTATCCCTCATCAGTCACCTATTACTGAGGTGGAACATCTCAACCTGTTCAGGATGTCCATATGGAAGAGGCTCTCACTTTTGAAAGTGATTACATCATTAAGACCTCAACCATGGCAACTCAGCCCATTGGCATCTTAATTGAGGTTGCCAGTGAGCAGAGGAAAACCAGCAGCCAAGAAACTCAAGCTAGGTGGTGAGAGAGGACTTTGGTCCAATCCTCTCATCCCAGTGATTCTTCTGATGAAGATGAGGGGAATTTGAGACTAAAGGTACACAAATTGTCACAAACATGCACCTATCTAGTCTCTAAGGTTAGTCACTTAGAATCTCAGGTGACTACCCTGCAAAACAGGGTCAATGATCAGCAACCATCAGATTTCATATTGAAGGAAACTAGCTGAGAGACCTTTGCAAGTGTGATGCTACCAAAAAGGGGGAGAAAGTTATCACAACCACAGAACCTGGGAGTTCTTCAAAGAGAATGGACATAGAGGATTCACCATCCTCACTTGTTGTTGTGCATTCTCAGCAACTTCCTCACACTCACATTAATGTGGACTCTATAGACTCTATCATCAGGAGTCTTTGAGGAAGGTATACCAAGGGCTGTCTCATCTCCACCACATGGAACTGGCAACTACATCATCAGATGGAGGTATGATGATGACAGAAGAGCCCTCATACTTCACAGAGTTCAAGGCCAACAAGAAGTCTTTCAGTTCCAAAGCCTGAGCTTCTATGAAGGACTGGATTTAGTCAACATGCCACTTGTCAATCCAAGCAAATCTAGACAAGCTGACAGGCTGGCTCAAAGAATCCAAGACAGGATCCTTGCAGAGTTCTCTCTAAGAAGGAGACTAGGCAATCAGGCAATGTCATCGGTCAACTGGATGTTGAGGTGGACCCTAAGATTAGTTTCATAGGGGAAACCTTGGCTGAAGGCCCAGTGGCAGAACCTGAGACCCTTGTCTCACCATCAACAACTGCTGCAGAGGTCCAAACTCCATCTGAGACACCTGCTGGTGAAGGTGTTTTTCAGCCTCTCTCTGGCCAGAGCATGGAAGCTACACCAAGCAATGAAGGCCAAGCCTCAATCCACCCTGAGTCACAAAGGTCTGTTGGTGACAAAGGGAAAAGGATAATGACTCCTGAGGAAATTGAGGAGGAAGAGAGAGAGAGGAAAAGGAGGCTAAGGGGAGAAAGTTCTTCTGGGTCATCTAAATTCATGCAAGCTGCAATCAGGGCTGCCCCAGACCAAATACTCAAAATGATGAACAAAGGGCAGTCAGGATTACTTATTTACAGACCAGGAACTATGATGTTGGATGAAATCATCTCCCTCCCCTTAGAAGAGTTGAATGAACTGGCTGACATGGAAGTGTCAAGAGAGATAAAGGAGAAAGAGGATGCAAGGTTACTTCTCCAATTCAAAGAGAGGAGACAGAAAAGACTTCACAAGCATACTCCCACTCTCTCTCCAGTTCAAGAAAAGTCCTGCACAGGAAGATGTGGCTCCACAAGAACCTCAGGTAGATAAAGAAGAGGATAGAATCAAAATGATAAACTACCTGAGTGCCATAGGCTTCTATCAGGCAAATACACTTCTTCCCTGTCCTATGACTTCATTGAGTTCGAGTACTTAAAGCAACTTGAGCTTGAGCTAGTCAAAGAAAGAAAAACAACCAAAAGGAAGCTAAGGGAGAAGCTGCAAAGTCAAGAGCCATCATTCAAAAGAATGCAAAGAAGTCTGCTGACAGACAAAGAATGATGAGCTTCTTGAACATATGGATTCTCCGGAAGGAGACTTGGTCCCATGTCTCTATCTACAATGGATGAGCATATAAGGGTGATCAAGCAGAAGATTAAAAGTGTGAATTGATTGACTTGCACTCTCTTTCAAGTCAAGTCCCACCTGAAGTGGAGGTCAAGTTTGAACAACCAGAGACACTTGAACCAGAACCTCCAGCTGAGCCTCACAAACTTCATCTTCTGATCCAAGACAGGGTCAAACTCCCTCTCCTACTGAACCTGTGAGGAGGAACACCCAACTGAGAAAGACACTGATGATCAACATGGTGCTGCAGACCAGTCTTCTCAGTTAAAGACATTAAAGAGGAAGAAGAAAATGGCTTCTAAACCAAAGACTAAAAAGAAGAAGCCAAAGTCATCTACCTCTACACCCCAGGCTGAATCAGATCAACCTGAGGAAGTGCATGATGAGGCAGCCCAATCAACTCCTATGCAAGTGGCTCCTCTAGCAACTGAGACACCCATCTTATCCTGGACTTACTCTACCAATCCAGAAGATGGAATGTTATCAGAGATCAAGGTGTTGAAAATGTCTACTCATGGCAAGACATAATCAACTACCTCTGCATGATCTCTTTGAAATGAGAAGATACTATGAGAGTCTTGATGATCCTGACCATCAAATGAAGAAAGGAATGGTCTTGATTGTACTGAAGACTACAACATTTTAAGATCTTCTAAGTGTTTTGGTAGCATCAGCCTAGGGGGAGTTTGTAAGGATTCTGAAGTCTGATGCAACCCAAAACTGCCTAAGCGTTTCAGCAACATGCACTAAGTACTGAAGTGAAGAATGCTTCGGAAGAATTACACAAGCATTAGAAAATACTCTAAGTGTAATATCTTCCGAAGCCAAGACCAATATCTTCCGAAGCCAAACATGAAGTCTTCCGAAGCTTCACCCTATGAAGACAGATTTCTTCCGAAGACTTTTAGTACACATGCTTTATCTGATGTACTGTTCCATAAAGCACCTTTTCCGCTGCGTCTCTGATAAGTCACCAACTTACAAGAGTTGGTGAAAAGGTCCATGCTTTTGGTAACTGTACATTGAGGTCTTGAGTCTGAAACTTTCCACTTTATCTACTTTATCCTTTTTGTAATGTATAAGGATGAGCTATGGCATGTCATAGTCACAAGGTCAAAAGGCAGATATGCCTTTTGATTCTACAATTGATTTTGTTAGTGTCTAGTCAATTGTATCCAGCTGGCTTTCATAGTATAGCCGGCTGTAGGTTGTAGTATAAGTATTCCAAGTTCTTGTATCTTTCTTCATGCTTTGTAACACTTGTAAAAGAACTTGAGAAAGCAATATACTGCTCCCTTGAAAACTATACTCTCTTGTTCTGTCTCTTGCTTTACTTGTGTTCTTTGTATCACCTTTGGTTACCTAGTTCACTGTTTGATTAAAAGTTTAGTTAAATCTTCTCATTGTGTTGTTGTGTTGTAATTGTGTTCAAGCCCTTGAACGATCCTGCAACATCTTATGCCACATACCGAAGGCAAGAGACAATGGTTCCATACAAATGTGAATAACAAAGAAAGACCCCGATGTGCATCCTTCTGGGGTAGCGAACCTGCACACCGTTGGGCTAACACCTTACAAGGGGCGTGTCCCGACATACAGGCTGCAAGACTTTCATTACTTTCATCATTCATTAATGCATGCATTCATTCATCATGTTCCTCTTTTTATTATCTTTCACTTTACGTTACATAATAATTTCATTTCATTCATTAACATTGAACGTAAAGTCACGGGAAGATAAACATACATCATAACAAGAACATAACATACGCAATCATCATCATCATACATGGCATCATACATAAACATACAACACGTACAAACATACAACATCATACATCATCAACATTAACATCATGCCCAACATAACCTCTAAGGCCACAACAGTCATCGAACATGAACTTACGGGAATCTTCCACGGCAAAACTTACATCTACAATTTCCCCTGAAAGTCAGTACGTAAACTATGTTTTCCTCGGGTACACCAACCCTACTTGGGCGTATGGGCACCCTTTAGTCGCCTGGCCTTCAGGTGACTGAACATCATGCGAATGGACCAATGTGGATGAACACCTATACGAATTATCACCCATGCAAATTGAACAAATGCGGATGGACTCAATGCGAATGAGTCCCATGCGAATGAACTAATGCGGATGGGAACTTATGCGAATGGTCCCTCAGTCGTATGACTCCCCATGCGACTGGCCCCCAGTCGTGCGAATGAACCCTCAATCGTGTGAATAAACCTCAATCGCACTCAATCGGCCGTATGGCCTCCATTCAGTCGCCTAGCCCTAGCTGATGTAGAATGCAATCCATCCCGAACCCAATCTGCCATTTTTGACCTCCAAGCTCATCGAAACCAATTCTAAGCCCAAGTCAACCATCCTAAACCTTAGGAATGCATACCACAACACCATTCAAGCACACACAAGCCCGAAACCAAACTCCAAACGCATCACATGCAAACACATACAAATCAGTCAAACACACACACATACTGAACAGGTTTTAAGATGTGTTCCAGCCCTAAAATCGACCAAAAATTTTTAAAAGAGGGATCCTAAAACTCACACAATCAACACCAAGAAGTAGAGCTTCGTTTAGACCCACTACACGACGATTTTGCTCGCTTGAATCTACTCGAACCAACCTTTCTCTTATTTTTCTCCCTTTTCTTTTCCCTTTCTCTCTTTAGCTGAATTTTGGGTGTGGGGAGAGGGTAAGGGCTGCCCTCTCCCTTCAAATGCCTCCACTCACCGAACTTTCTCTCGTTGGCGAGTTTGGACCCTCGACTTTGGACTTTATTTCTTTTTCTCTTTTCGTCGGCTTCAAAATTAAATAAATAACGGGTGTTACAAGTCCACCCCCTTAAATAGGTTTCGTCCCCAATACCTATTATTCCTCGAACAAACGTGGGTAATGCTGCTTAATTTCTTCTTCAGTCTCCCACGTGACTCAGATCCCTTCCTATGCTTCCACTGTACACGCACAAGAGGAACCACTTTATTTCTCAGCCTTTTCTCTTTTCGATCGATGATCGCCTCTGTTGCTCCACATGATTGAGCCATTCGTCTACTTCGATATCCTCCCGTGGAAAATCATATCTTCATCTGCCAAGCACTTTCTCAGATGAGATACATGGAGTGTTGGGTGAATTCCACTTAACTCATCTGGTAACTCTAGTGTATAGGCTACCTCTCTGACTCTAGCAATGATTCGGAAAGGGACTATGTACCTCAGGCTCAACTTTCCCCGCTTTTGGAAACGAATGATACCCTTCCAAGGTGAGACCTTCAACATAACCCGGTCACCCACCTGGAACTCAATCGGTCTGCGTCGTTTATCGGCATACGACTTCTATCTATCTTTGGCTGCCTTCATGAAGGCCTTGATTCTTTCAAACTTCTCAGTCATAGCCTCAATTACCTCGATGCTCCATAGTTCTTTCTTACCAATATCATCCCAACAGACGGGTGTTCTGCATCTCCTACCTTATAGCATCTCATAAGGTGGCATACCAATGCTGGCATGATAACTGTTGTTGTATGAGAATTCAACTAACGGTAAGTGGTCATCCCAACTTCCTCCCAAATCGATAACACATACCCGAAGCATGTCCTCCAATATCTAAATGGTCCTTTCAGACTGACCATCAGTCTAGGGATGGTAAGCCGTGCTAATGTGTAACCTCGTCCCATAGCATCGTGGAATTCTTCCAAAATTTGGATGTAAACTGGGTTTCACGATCCGACACAATAGACACCGGTACACCATGACGAGTTACAATCTTCTTAATGAAAAGTCCTGCCAACCTCTAGGATAAATATGTCTCGCGGATCGGTAGGAAGTGAGCACTCTTCGTCAGACGATCTACAACCACCCATATAGCATCATACCTATTCGGAGTACATGGCAGCTTCGTAATGAAATCCATGGTGATGTGCTCCCACTTCCCTTCTGGTATATCCAAAGGTTGGATCTTCCCATACGGCTTCTGATGCTTGGCCTTCACCTGTAGACAAGTAAGGTATTTACTCACATACTCCACCACGTCACGTTTCATACCCGGCCAGCAATAATCCGTCTTCATGTCTTGATACATATTTTTGGCACCTAGATGAATGCAGTATCGAGTCTTGTGAACTTCATCCAAAATCTTCACCCGTAGATCCCCAAAATGACGAATCCACACCCGTCCAAATCGGGTTTTAACACCAAGTGTGTTTTCACTCAACTCCACAACTAGACCTATCATCCTTTCATAGTTAAGATGATCTTCTTTCAATGCCTTATCTTGAAACTCTTTGACTTACGTCATCATATCTGATGTCATGATTAACTGATAGGCTTTCACCCGAATCGGCTCGGGCCTCTCTTTTCGACTAAGGGCGTCCGCCACCATATTGGCTTTTCCTGGATGGTAATGGATCTCACAATCATAGTCCTTTATAAGCTCCAACCATCGTCTCTGCCTCATGTGGTCAGTGAAAATGGTGCACTTCGTCCCGTAAAGATAGTGCCTCCAAATCTTTAGCACAAAAACCACGGCTGCTAGCTCCATGTCATGCGTAGGGTAGTTGACCTTATGAACCTTCAACTGTCAGGATGCATAGGCTATAACCTTTCCTTCCTGCATTAACACACACCCCAACCCCAAGTAGGAAGCATCAGAATAAACCACCAGATCTTCACTTCCATCGAGTAATGACAGAACAGGAGCTTGAGTCACCTCGCCTTCAATTCTTCGAACCCCTTCTCTTGATCTTGACCCATAAAAACTTCACATCCTTTTGGGTCAACTTAGTTAGTGGAGAAGTAATCTTAGAGAAGTCTTGGATAAATCATCTATAGTAACCCGCCAGACCCAAGAAACTACGAATCTCAGATGGCGTCTTCGGAGACTTCCATTGCGTCACCGCCTCCACCTTTGCCGGGTCCACCATAATCCCATCGGGATTCACCACATGACCCAAGAACCCCGTTCAACCAAAACGCGCACTTGGAGAACTTAGCGTACAACTTCTCCTTTCTCAACGTCCAAAACCTCTCGAATGCGACTGGCATGCTCAATCTCGCTCTTCGAATAAATCAGGATATCATCAATAAACACAATCACTGATTTCTCTAACATCGGCTGACACACTCGATTCATCAGATCCATAAATGCAGTTGGCGCATTGATGAAACCAAAAGACATGACAAGAAACTCGTAATGACCATAACGTGTGCGAAAAGCTGTTTTAGGAATGTCTTGCTCTTTCACCTTCAGTTGATGATAGCCAGATCGAAGATCTATCCTTGAGAACCAACTGGCACCTTGAAGGTGATCAAAGAAATCATCAATTCTTGGTAAGGGGTATCAGTTCTTGACCGTCAACTTGTTCAGCTCATGGTAGTCAATACACATCCTCATAATACCGTCTTTCTTCTTCACAAACAGGACCGGAGAACCCTAAGGACAGATACTCAGTCTAATGAACCCCTTATCAAGCAGCTCTTGCAACTGCTCCATTAACTCTTTCATTTCCGTCGGAGCCAACCGATACGGTGCTTTGGCAACAGGTTGGGCACCCGGTATCAGATCAATCTGAAACTCAATCTCTCTGTTAGGTGGCACTCCTGGTAAGTCCTCTGGGAACACATCCAGAAAGTCACACATAACCGGTTCATCGGATAGTTGTGTTGTTGGCGTATCCAAATCCTTTATATAAGCCAAGTAGGCGCTACATCCACACCTCATACATTTTTCCGCCACCGCCATTGAGATTACTTTCGGGATCGTCGTGACCAGATCCCCATAAACAGTTGCCGAACTCCCGCCAGGCGCTGGCAAACGAATCATTTTCTTGTGACACATAATGTTCACCTCGAAGTCCGCCAACCAATCCATCCCAGGAACCAAATCGAAACCACCTAAGGTCATCACAAACGGTCTAATAGGAAACTTATGACCTTCTAGTTCCACATCACAATCCTCTATCATCTTAAAAATCCTAGTAGACTTACCTATGGCAGTTTCTACATCAAAGGGCGCATCAACACATCTACTACTAAGAGGCAGCTTAGCACAGAAAGCAGTAGAAATGAAACTTTTACTGGCACCTGAATCAAATAATATAGAAGCTAAAGTTTGTTTCACTAGAAACATACCGGACACGACATCTGGGTCCGTCCTAGCTTTCTCTTGTGTCATAGTGAATGCCCTGGCGCTCACCCTCGGTCCTTCACTCCCTGTCTTCTTCGCCCCAGAACCCTCAGCCCTCGGCTTCTTACAGTCCCTACTCATTTGGCCCTCTTCACCATAGTTAAAGCACCGGACCATACGGCAGTTCCTTACTATATGCCCAATATTTCCACATTTGAAGCACAAGTTTGACCCCAGCCTACACTCCCCACTATGCTATTTTCCACACCTACCACACTTCCTCAAGCCTGCGCCCGATGTGACCACCCGGCGGTCGTCCACCCGGGCCTTGTTGTTACCTGTCAAGGCATCACCCCAACCAAACCTCTTCCCATTCCAGTTTCGATCGCCACCACCCTTCCTGCCACTTTCAGCCACCACCACCACGGCCCTCTCAGGTACAGTCTCCCCACCAAATCCACTGCCGACCTATACGTGCTCGGTCGGGCAACCATCATGTGCCTGCGGATATCCGCTAGCAAGCCCTGAATGTATCTTTTAATCTTTCATGACAAAGGTGTCACTTGGTCTGGCACCAGACATGCCATCTCATTGAATTTGGTGGTGTACTATTGGTTTGTCATTGTTCCGCCTCCAAGTACAGGAATTCTCTCTTAACTTTATCCATTTCTCTATGAGGACAAAACTCCTCAATCACCAACTTCTTCAATTCAGACCATCTCATCCTCCCGATTGCCTGACTACCCTCGGTTTGGACTATGTTGTCCTACTAGCACAGAGTCGAGTCCACAAAAGAATGGGCAACAAACTTTTCTTTTTGGTCCTCCCGGCACTCGCTGATACTCAATACAACTTCCATTTCTCTCACCCACCGGTGAGCAGCAACAGTAGTGCCATTTCCATCAAAAGTAAGGGGCTTGCATCATTGAAATTCCCCATAGTTACAGCCTCATACCGCCTCTGGTATAGGCTCCTCTTCTTCCTCCTCATCGTCAGATAGAACCATTTCAGGCTCTGGTTGCCCCCCCCCCTCCCGAGGACCTATTCCTCTCTTTTCTTTCCCCTTCCCGTACCGCCTTGATAACTTTAGTCAGTACAGACGGTATGATTGTCTGCATGACCTAGTGAACTTCCTCAACAATAGCCTCTTTTACTATGGCTCTCTTGTTAGTACTCTCATAGCCTCTTTTCCATTCTGGGTCTTTTTCTCTTGAGTCGCAGCTCAGCACCAAGTCCATCACAACCACAACCACGAGAGGCTTACGAAGATCTACCACCAGCCATTCACATGCACACTGAAAGATTCAAACACCCACACGGTCATTCAAGGGAACAACTCAGTTTATGTCCAGTATAGTAAGTCCCTAATTACAATGGCCAGTTGTGATTAGCCACTTACTTTACTCTTCATACCCCAGGCATTACCTATCCTGACTATACCAGTATCTAAATCTATGAGCAACACATAAACCACATAACATGCGCACACAATACTGGTTAACATTACGAAAATACCTGATGGCACGCAGCTACTCAGACTGGCATCCTTTCCCTTTCCATCTCTTTCCTAGTTTAAGTTAAGGTTTATTTTGAAAATTTACCCATTTCACTTAAACTTTGGCTCTGATACCAACTTGTAAGGCCCCGTTCCCGGGACGCTTACAACTGGTCAATCATCGCACATAAAACATATATTTACAATTGTTTTAAATAAACATCACAGCAAAAACATTTAAAAATGACATTTCATTTCATTACAAAAGCTTTTGCAAAATAATACACCGTTAACAAGTTAAAAAAATACATGTTGCACTACATCACAAAAGCATTATAAAAATGGATGCCATCCAAAAAAGCTAAGTAGCCGCCCCGTGCCATTCTCAGCAATCATTACCTGCCAATTGGAAACCCATAAAAGTCAGCGTTGTTGAGTGAGTTTTAGTTTTATAATAAAACATACTTTTCTTCCGTTAAAACCGTTCTTTACTTTCATGTGATCATACATCATTCGTACACATAGATAATATCATTATTATCTTCATTATTCATTCTTTCATCATTACTACTTTTCTTTCCATCAACCATGAACTTTACCCTTCATTCTCCTGGTACTAGGCCGAAGCCTATCTAGACCTTCCATTACGGTGCACAGCCCCTCCTAGCCACAGTACCTAAGATAAAGTTCAGGCGTACCATTGTCATGTGCTATGCCCTTCTGTCCGTTGGTACTGGGCCGAAGCCTATCATAGACCTTCCATTACAGCGCACAGGACCTCATGGCCAGAGTACTGAAGGCAAGCAACAATGGTTCCATACAAATGGTCAATCACAAAGAAAGACCCCGATGTGCAGCTTTCTATGGTAGTGAACCTGCACACTGTTGGGCTAACACCTTACAAAGGCGCGTGTCCCGACATACAAGGCTTGTAAGAATTTCATTACTTTCATCATTCATTAATGCATGCCTTCATCCATCATGTTTCATTATCTTTCACTTTACGTTACATAATACTTTCATTTCATTCATTAACATTTAACGTAAAGTTGTGAGAAAGATAAACATACATCATAACAAGGAACATAACATACACAGTCATCATCATCATACATGGCATCATACATAAACATACAACATCATACATTATCAACATCAACATCATGCCCAACATAACCTCTAAGGCCACAACAGTCATCTTACATGAACTTACGGGAATCTTCCACGTCTAAACTTACATATGCACTTTCCCCTGATAGTCAGTACATAAACTACATATTCCTCGGGTACACCAGCCCTACTTGGGCGTATGGGCACCCTTCAGTCACATGGCTTTCAGGCGACTGAACATCATGCGAATGGACCAATGCGGATGAACACCTATGCGAATGAACACCCATGCGAATGACCTAATGCGGATGGATTCAATGTGGATGAGTCCCATGCGAATGGAACTAATGTGGATGAGAACTTATGCGAATGGTCGCTTAGTGTTGGACCAAAAGAACCAATGAGCCAAGATCAGAAAACCTCTATGTCCCACATGATATCACAACAACTGCTGAAGGCTTCATCAGCAGTTCGACAAGTGCTGAAGACTTCAACAGCTGAAGATCAAGTACTGAAGACTTCAACAGCTGAAGACTAAAGTGCTAAAGCTCAACAGCTGAAGAAAACAAGTGCTAAAACTGAAGACCAAAGTACTAAAGGTCAACAGCTAAAGAATACAAGTGCTGAAGCTGAAGACCAAAGTACTGAAGTTCAACAGCTGAAGAGTCCACAAGTGCTGAAGATCAACAACTAATGTACAAAGTCTGAAGACAAAGACTGAAGACATCAGCTGATGACATCTACTGAAGTCATCAGCTGATGAAACGTCTGAAGTTCATGTCTGAAGACCAAGTGCTGAAGTTTCAGTAGCTTGTCACAACAGCTGAAGAGTACTTCTTCAGTAGTTGTGTTTATCAGTAGTTTTATGTTTTTACTTTCAGTAGTTTTGTAAAACGACTGAAGAGCTTGTTCTTCAATCGTTGTAGTTTCAGTAGTTTCTTATCAGTAGTTTTGTAATAAGTAAACACTTAGCTTCTTGTAAGAAGATGTCAGCTGCTTGACATCTTCAGTAGTTTTAGTGTTTTAGTAGTTTGTTAAATAACGGTTAGATGTCACTATCAAGTGACATCAGCCTACGTCATCTTCCTTATATAAGGAAGAATGACCTAAATTCTAATTTTGCGAAAGCCATGCCAAAGCGTGTGATTGAATGAAATATTCCTTTTGCAGAAACTTTCTCTCTCTATAACTATTTCTGTTCATTGCTATATCTTGGTATTCTTGCTCGAATTGTGCTAGTTGGTACTCTATTCTGCTGTTGAAATCAGTCGAATCGATCAAACTAGATGCTGAGATCCTATCAAATGGTATCAGAGCTGGTTAATCATTGATCGATCTAACAATTGATCATTGAAACTGCTAATTTGCTCTAAGTTTGATCGTACTAGCAAATTCGCACGAATCTGTTATAGAGATTGAAGTTCTGTCGCTTTTGGCTATTTTAATTGAGGTTCTTAGTGGTTTTGAGCTAAATTTGTTTTGCTTATCTTGAATTTGTCTGAATTTTCGAAAATGACTACACCTTCTAATGATCCACACAATACTGGTTCCTCAACCAAGCCTCCGATGCTGGTTAGGAATGAGTATAACATTGGCAACGAAGAATGCTCCATCACCTGTCTGTCAATAGTTCAGGTTGTTGGACATCCGTGGTACATGGACCACATAAGCCAATGGTGAATCATCCGGAAACAAATCAGTTGATTCCGAAGAAGAAGGAACAATACTCTGATGAGGACAAGAAGTTGTTTGAGATTGATGCTAAAGCCCATGGAATTCTAGCCATGGCACTGTCTAATGAAATCTATTCCGGACTTATGCATCATGAAACTGCTCATGACCTTTGGAATGCACTGAAAGAACAATTTGGTGGCACTGATGAGGTCTTAGCAAACAACAGGGAAATCCTCGCCCAACAGTATGAGACTTTTGCTCATAGAAAGGGTGAGACTCTGACTCAGCAGTTTGAGTGGTTTTCATGTTTAATCTCTGAGTTGAAAATGGTTAAACATGAATATACCAAAAGCGAAATGAACCACAGATTCCTCAGATCACTGCCTGAGAGATGGGACACATATACAATTGTCCTACGCTCCAGTGCAAATCTGGAGAGCCTATCTCTCACCCAACTTCATGGGAAACTGCTTACATTCGAAAGAGAGATAGAGCAGAAAAGGAAACTGGCTTCATCTGGTAAGCTCACTGAAGACTTTGTACCAGGCAACACTGCCTTGGTTGGTCATGAGTTAGAATATGCTTCATCTGAATGCCAGTATGATGAGCATATTGATTTCTCTTCAAACACTTCTGATTCTGCATTTGTGAGTGTTGATAGTCAGTTTACTGGGTGTAATAATGACAATCTATGCTTCATCATGGATGATCTCAAGGGGATTGCTGATGATGACTTAGAAGAGATGGATATTTTGACCCAAATGGCCTTGATAAATATCAGATCTCAGAAGTTCTACAAAAGAACTGGAAGAAAGTTCCCAGGACTCTCTTGCAAAACCAAAGTTGGTTTTGACAAGAGTAAGTTGAGGTGTCACAAATGCCACAGGCTTGGACACTTTGCTAGAGAATGTAGATCATCTAGATCTAATTCTTCTGCACACTTTGTGACTTTCCCTGGCAATAGTCAACAACACAGAGGGCAACATCCTGCCAATTCTGGTCATCATTCTCAACCATAATCTCCTGCATATTTTGTTCCTCAGGGTATAATGCCATATCCTTACCCTTGTTATCACATGCCACAAACCAGTCAGGTTCAAGCACCCATTGCTCAACAACCACATGCTCATCCTGAGCCTCAACCATCTCAATCTCATCAACCTTCTTAACCTCAACAACACAGCTTCTTCACCCCTGGAGTTGTTGACTGGAGCACTTTACCAGATTACATGTCTGGTCATGAACAACTGTTCACAGGTGCTGGTCAACATGGTGGTGACAGTCCTTTTGGGAATCTAGCACTTATGGCTTGGAGTCTGCAGATGGATCATCCTCAAATGCCTCTTCATCATAGGTATCACAGGTATCCTCTGAGGCTAAGGCCAATTATGTTCTGAAACATGCATAGCAGCATTTGCCTCTATTAGAGAAGCAAATGTAGCTTTAATAATAAGAACATAGAGCTCGAAAAGATCATTTCCAAAAGAAAAGCTGAGTTTGAGTCTATGCTTAAAGAGAAAAATGATGAGATTTATAAACTTAAATGCCAAATCACTGATGATAAGGCTAGGGAAGAGGTACTTTTAGAAAAGTACAAAGACCTCAAAGAAACCCTTGCAGTCACCAAGTAGAGTGTGATTGATGGGTACAATCATGCAAAGGTTTTGAAATGCTTCTTAGTAAGCGATCAACTTCCAATGTGAAGTTTGGAATTGGTTATAATCACACTGCTCCTCCTACAGATTTTGCTTCAAGAGCAGAAGTGAAATATGATGGAGAAAGCAATAACCAATCCACCTCTTCATGTGATTCACTTTCTGATAGAGCACCATCAGAAGTTGAAGTTAGTATTATTCCCTCGTTGAACCTATCATCTGACCTTGATGGTTCAAATACTGACACTCACATGATCAAAGAGTTGATCAACTCAGGAGTTATTTCTGGAAGTCCTGAAAGGACTGGAGAGCAAGATTTAACACCTGAAGTTCAAACTCCAACGACTGTCAGCACTGAAGAGAAGAAAAAACTGTCAGTAGAAAGGTTTGAAGACTACTAAAGAGGAAGTCAAGAAAGCAAATAGTGCTTCCAAAGTGCTGAAGAACAATTCTTTAGTAGTTTCATTCTCTTTAGTTGATGATCAACATAAGATGAAGAAGAAACCATGTGAAATATGTGGTTTGTTCAATCATCTTACAGATGATTGTTGGTACAAAAGAGGATCCAAACTCAAACATAAAGAGGAAATTAAAGAGAAAATGGTTAAAATGAAAACTGAGTTTGAAGCCACATTTGTACCAGCAACATCAAATCTTGTAACCCTTAAGTCCAAAAAGAAATCTAAAAAGGAAGGGGTTAAACAGGTAACAGCTGAGATTGCTCAAAAGAAGAAGGTGCAACATAGGAACTTATCAAACTCCAATGCCAATGTGTCTAGAGAGCTGAAAGCTTTATCAAAAAATCAGACACAGCTGGTTATGATGGTTCAACATCTATTGGGAAGAGTTAACCAATTAGATGTTCCTATGTTGAAACCACAGAAAAGGAGGTCCAAGCCAAAGGATTCCTCTTCTTCACCATCTTCTTCCTCTCAGGCTGTTGTTTCCAACAAACCTGTTAGTTTACCATCTGTTGATGAGAACAGGCCCAAAACCAAAAAGGTTTGGGTCTCAAAATCTAACTAATTTGTTGTGTTTTGCAGGGTTCTTCAACATGCCACAGAGGCATCTGGTATGTAGAAAGTGGAGGATCCATGCATATGACAGGAAACAGATCACTTCTTAATGACTACTCTCAAGGAAGGAAGGGGTTGTGTCATTTGGCAATGATGCAAAGGGTTACATCATCGGCAAAGGCTTTGTTTCCAATGGGGAAATAAAGTTTGATGATGTTAACCATGTGGAAAATCTCAAGTACAACCTCTTGAGTGTCAGTGAAATGTGTGACAAAGGCCATGTTGCTCTTTTCACCAGTCAGAACTGTCGGATTCTATCATCCAAAGTTCTAAGTTTGATTGATAAGGTGTTGGATGAATACACTCTCCTAAAGTCCAACAGGACAGGAAGAGTGTATGCCTTAGATCTTTCCAAGAAAATAGATCTCAAAGGCCATCCTTGCCTATTTTCCAAGGCTTCCCCTCAAGAATCTATTCTATGTCATAGAAGGCTGGGTCATGTTAATCTCAAAAACATAAATCAGCTGATAAACCATGGTTTAGTAAGGGGACTGCCTATGAAGGAGTTCAAATGTGAAGATAACTGCACTGCTTGTTTAAAAGGAAAAGAACACAAAGCTTCATTTCCCTCCATAGAAGAACCTAAGTCCACTTCCTGCTTACAGCTTCTTCACATGGATCTCTTTGGTCCTGTGAGAGTGATGAGTATGGCTAAGAAGAAATACTATCTGGTAATTGAGGATGATTACTCCGGATTTGTATGGACTTTCTTCTTGCATTCAAAGGATGAGGCAGCTCAGAAGATTATCAACTTTGTGTTGTATGTTGAGAAGCAGTATTCCCTCTTAGTCAAGTGTATTAGAAGTGATAATGGAACAGAATTCAGAAACAATACACTTGATGAGTTCTACCTCTCAAAGGGAATCAAGAGGCACTTTAGCATTCCAAGAACTCCAGAACAAAATGGAGTAGTGGAGAGAAAGAACAGGACCCCTATTGAAGCTACAAGGTCCATGTTGGCTGATTCTGGACTGCCAATGACTTTTTGGGCTGAAGCTGTCAATAAGCTTGCTATGTACAAAATAGAGTTCAAGTAAATCAAGGTTGATGAATACTCCATATGAAGTTCTTCATCATTTGGCCCCTTTAATTTCATTCTTCAGAGCTTTTGGGTGTCCTTGTTTCATTGTCAACACACGGGATCAACTCCAAAAATTTGATCCTAAGGTGGATGTAGGGTACTTTGTTGGTTATTCATCAACTTGCAAAGCATACAGAGTCTTCAATTGTAGAACAAAGATGGCTGAAAAGACTCTACATGTTAAGTTTAATGAATCTCCAAAGGACAAGATTCCACAAAGCCCTGTGGAGCTATTTGATTTGGACATACTGCAATATGTTCCTTATCAAACTCCTGTTGTTGCTCCTGTCACAGTTCACCACCTGGTGGTACTGCTGGTGCTAATGATGATGATGATAGCAGTACTCACCTCTTCAGGTTTAGTGACCAACTGCCTGTGTCCTCTAAACCTAATGCTCCTGTAGCTTCAGTAGCTTCATCCATAACAAGTGCTGATGAGATTTCTGCATCTTCACTTCATTTGAGTTACCACCATCTACATGGTTTCAACAGTCTACATCAACATCTGTTGCTGCTGAAGGTTCTACAAACACTTGCACTGATCTCATTGTTTATCAAGAGCTGAAGAATCACCCAATGTCTCAAATCATTGGTGATATCAATGCTGGAGTTTCAACCAAAAGGCAATTGTCCAATTTCTGCTTCTATGCTCTCTTCATCAGTCAGCTAGAGCCAAAGATTATCATGTTGCACTTAGAGACAATGGTTGGGTTGAAGCAATGCAGCTTGCTTCTTCAGTTCAAAAAGCAGCAGTATGGGAGCTTGTTCATCTTCCCCCCCCAGGTAAGTGGTCATAGGCACTAAATGGGTGTTTAGGAATAAAACAGATGAAAATGGGCTTATGTTAAGAACAAGGCCAGACTGTTGTTTAGGGGTTTGCACAAGAAGAAGGTATTAACTATGATGAACCTTTGCCCCTGTAGCCAGACTGGAGGCAATTAGATTGTTCTTAGCCTATGCTGCACTCCATAATCTTAAAGTTTTTCAATGGATGTGTTAAAAGTGCATTTTTATATGGTAAAATAAAAGAAGAAGTTTATGTGTGTCAACCACCAGTTTTGAGGATATAAACACCCAGAATGGGTATACAAGCTTGATAAGGCTCTTTATGGGTTGAAACAAGCTCCTAGAGCCTGGTATGAGACATTATCTAACTTTCTTCTGCAAAATAATTTCACTAGAGGCTCCATAGATAAAACTTATTTATTAAGAAGGTGGATCGCATAAGCTACTGTTCAAATTATGTTGATGATATTATATTTGCATCCTCTGATCCCAAGTTGTGTGATGATTTTACAAAATTAATGCAAAGGAAGTTTGAAATGAGTGCAATGGGAGAATTACAGTTCTTTCTGGATTGCAAATCAAACAAAAAGCTGATGAATTTTCATTCATCAGTCTAAATATACAAAAGATCTTTTAAATAAGTTTGATTTACAAAACTGTAAGCCTGTTCTATCCCATGTGCAACACACACAATTGGATATTGATCAGAAAGGTAAAGCTGTTGATGAAACGCTTTACAGATGTATGATTGGGTCCTTGATGTATTTAGCAGCTTCTAGACCAGATATTATGTTTGCTACATGTGTTTGTGCTAGATTTCAGGCTGCACCTAAAGAGTCTCATCTGATTGCAGTCAAGAGGATCTTTAGATATTTGCAAGGTACACAATCTCTAGGTTTATGGTATTCCACTGGGCACTCTTGCAAATTAGTTGCTTTCTCTGATAGTGACTATGCAGGGTGTAAGTTAACCAGGAAATCAACTTCTGGTGGATGTCAATTCCTAGGCAACTGTTTGATTTCGTGGCAGAGTAAGAAACAAACATCTGTTGCTACATCCACTGCTGAAGCCAAGTACATTGCTGCTGCAAGTTGTACATCCCAAGTACTCTGGCTTCATAATCAACTTTTGGATTATGGCATTACAGAGACTAAGACTCCGTTATTAATGGATAGTGCTTCAGCTCTTTGCATTGTCAAAAATCCAGTCCAGCACTCTAGGACCAAACATATAGAAATTAGACATCATTTAAAGAGATGTTTTGAAAAGGGTCTAATTAATCCTATGTTTGTGCCTAGTGCTGATGAGCTTGCAGACATTTTTACTAAGCCTTGGATAGTTCAACTTTCCATAACCTGGTGTTAAGGCTTGGTATGCTGCAGCTAGAATAAGTGACAACTACTGATGATCTCAGTAATAAGTATTGATGATCATTGGTAACCATGTCACATATAAGTACTGATGAGTTCTTTTACCCTCAGTTTTTTTTATAACTACTGAAGGCTAAATGCCTCACAAGTACTGAAGTACTTTATCTGTTCTAAACTACTGATGTAGTTACAACTGATGTAGTTACAACTACTGAATCAGTAAAAACAGATAAGTACTGATGTCCTATGAAACACCTGAAAAGCAGATGAAAAGTCTGATGAGTAAGTGTTGAGGACAGTATGAACAGCTGAAAAGCTAAAATTGACGAAAACAGCTGATAAGTAATTTCTCTTCAGTTGTTTCTACAACTGCTGTTTCTAAACAACTGAAGCAAGACCACAGTCTTCAGTAGTTTCACAACTACTGATAACTAATACCAAGTCTTCAGTTGTTTACAACAACTGATGGCAAAACCACTGTCTTCAGTAGTTTCACAACTACTGATGACAAACACCAAGTCCTCAGTTGTTTACATCATATGAAGTCAAAACCATGACCTTCAGTAGTTTCATAAATACTGATGGTTAACACCAAGACTTCAGCTGTTTCAACGTCTGATGGTCAAAACCAAGTCTTCAGTTGTTTTATAACACCTGATGACAACACCACCACTGTCAGTCGTTTTAAACCTCTGAAGGTTAATACCACGTCATCAGTAGTTTCAAACAGCTGATGACCACACCAAAACCTTCAGTAGTTTTCTTTCAGCCTTTTCCTATCCCAACCCTATAAATACCTGTCTTCTTCTCAAACGTTCCATTAGCCGTTTTGACCTTCATACTTTGAAAAAATGGAAACCATGAGTCTAAAACCCAGACATAATTGCGTCGCCTACCTCACGAAATCGGCCTTCTGGACAAAGTTTGATCACGCATAGACCTAATGGTTGATTCTCAGTATAGTACTACTCTGCTCTTAAACCCGACCATCTACCCAGAGTCACTAAGTCAGTTTTGGTCCAATGCCTACATTCACACTGATGTGCCTTCCGGTCAAATTTGTTCGGTCATTGGTCAACCAAAAACAAGTAGAGGTTACACCTGATAGCATTCGTCGAGTGCTAAATTTACAAGATGCTACTGCTGTGACTGAGTACGAAGGGCACAACTGATATGTCTTCATCAACAATGGGTACGACGGAAATCTTCGAGCTGCTACCATACTGAAGAAGAACTTCCCTGATGTTGAACGACTGATATTTCATATGGTGAATGTTTGCTTAGCCTCGAAGACATCCTCATGGGATCAAATGTCTTCCCGGTGGCAACATGTATTATATTCAATTCTAGAACACCAACCTTTAAATTTTTCACAAATTGTGTTTCTAGAAATCAAAGATCTGGCACAGAAACCTGTGGGAAACAGATGGCTATTATATCCCAGGTTTCTGATGGCCATAATTTTAATGAATTACAAACTGATGACCTTGTTGGCCTTGGAGTCCCTGCCAATCTCCAGGCATAAGTCCGACCAATCTCTCAAAGAAGCTGCCTGTTTGCTCAAACCCAAGCAAAGGGAACCCACAGCTTCAACTGCCAGATCCAAAGTCCCCACCAAGCCAAAATCCAAACCCAAACAAGCTAATCAGGGAGATAAGTCCCCTGATGATGCTCCTGTACCACCCAAACAGGATAAACCTACTGGTTCAAACCCTCCAGTAGTGTTAAAGACTCAACCAGCAACAGCCGCACAGGTATCCTCTCAAAAGGATCCTGTTGCAACCACTTCAGGGGAAACCACATTACTGAGACCTCTTTCACTTGAGGAGGTTATCATTGAAGAGCATCCCTCTCCCCGGATGCAATCAGCTTCTATCCCCTCTCCACATGCAAATGCCCCTCAAAGCCCAACCATATAATTGCCAATGTGCTGACTCAGCTGCATGCCTTTCCTCCTCCCCTACAACCACCAACAAAGGGGAGAACAACAGCAATTGAGGAAGAGGATACACATGCTTCTGACAACCCACAACAACGGGGTTTAAATGTTCTATCTCCTGGTGTGGATATGGAGATCAAAACATCTGGTGAGGTTGCCACCTCTTCTGAATCAGCATATGATGAGACTGAGGTTGGTAACATAACTAAGACCTCACCAGAGGCAACAGCTGATGAAGGACAAAGTCCTGAGGCTGGAAGTCCCCAGTTCCAAGACAAAGGGGCACATGCTACATCTGGTCTACACCCAGTGCATGTACATCCTGCTACAAGCAGGAGGTCAGGTGATTCAACATCTGTTGATGATGACCTGGGCTTCTTTTATGATGTTCTTGCCCAGAACATAATCCTAGAGTAGGAGGTTAGTAGGTTGCAAAAACTACTTGACCAACTCTCTCAGGGAGAAAGACCATCTGCCACCACATCAACCCAACAGATGGCACCTTCCTCTCAAGGTCACTTAAACACACAGCTACTCAAAGAATCTCAGCCACCTGCCTCTGTTTCTGGCACCATTTCTGAGGACCAAAACCCCCCTGAGCAAATGGATGCTATCCCTCAAAATCCCCTATCTCTCATCACACCGCAGATAACTGAACTTGTCATTAAAACTGTTGATGAGAGACTTTCTTCTGTCTTACAACCTATGGTGGAGGATGTACTGAGCCAAAAGCTTTCTGCTGATCAAACCTTTAAAACCAATGCACCCAAAAAGGGGGAGATTCCAGCAGTGAAGGCTAAAAGAAAGAGGATGGAGAAGGAGAAAGAGAAAGAGAAGGACAAAGAAGTGGAAATAGAGAAGGACTGTGTGTATGAGACCTAGAAAGAGAAGGAGAATGAGAATGAGAAGGGAGCTGAAAAAGAGAAAGTACATGAAAGTCAAAAGGACTTTCATGTCACATATAAGAAAAAGAAAAGTGCTGAAAAGGAGAAAAACTTGAATGAAATGGTTAAAGAGGCTGATGCTGAACACAGCAGATCAATGGACAATATCATTGATCAGCTGTTTAGGCGAGGTTTCAATACTGAAAAGCTGGACTCTGAAATAAGAAGTTAGAGATCGAAGAGATTCAACAAAGATGGGCCAGCTACAACACAATGGATAGAGAAAGACTTGAGATCATGATCAGATTTATCAGCAAATACCTTGGGAGATCATTAATCATGGACCAGGGACAGCATCTTGGCCATAACCTCCAAGATCTGTTCGTTTGAGGCATATATTAAGGGATTAGTAATAGAAGCTTTGAGTGAAGCAGGAGCAGGGAGCAGGACTGAGCTAGCCAAACACTCAAAAGCCACACTCACCTCCAAAATGCTAACTCAGCCTGTCAACATTCCCTCTCCAAAACAACCACAACCACAACCCACAAAACTAACTCCCTTACCCTCAAAACTAACAGCCGATGATGCACCTAAGCAGAAGAAGAGAAAGGTGTTGAGGCTGGAAGAAGAAGAAGAAGATGATGAAGACAGGCTGCCGATCTCAGCTGTTCTGCAGTTGCCTAAGGCCAAAGATCTCTCTCTTGCAATAACTCCTGAGCAACAAAGAGATGGAATCAAAGTGAAATTGGAAGAAGAAGAACAACACAGATTGCACGATGAAGAGTTATTGAGGAGAGTAGACAAAGCATATGCAGCCACTTCCTCCATCATTAATATGAAAAAACAAGGTCAGAGGATTTATACTCTTAGACATACTTTTCAGTATGTGAAAGAAAGAGTAAGAATTTGGCCTGATCCCAGGGTGGCTTATAGAATACAAAAGAGAAATATCCCTCAGAGATACAATGGGCAAGTGAAAAAGATTGTAGATGAAGTGATCTCCTTAGCCCTTGTAGTCTCACCCTGGGAAATCCTGGAAGATTTCAAAAAGGCCTACACCTCAAACATGCCCCCACAAAAGATGCTGGAGAACAGAATGATCAAAAAGGGGCTGGTGTATATGAGGCTAAATGAGATCAAAAGGATGAGTTACCACTGCTGTTAGAAGGTCATCATCCTCATGAATTTGCTTACAAACAAATTACAACAGTGGTACTCAAAAATGGAAAACAGGTCAAATTCCTGTCTGAGTACTATGGGCCAGAAGGATTCTTTGATGGTGAGGTAGAGGAGCTCACCATGGAGGAACAAATTATATTTTTGGAGGCCTACACCAGGGAATCCTACAAGCTCATAGTTAGGAAGTGAGCCTCATGAATGGGGGAACAACTCAGTGTCCAATTCCCCAATACAGAGCTCCCATCCATACATTGCCAACCAAATCATCAGAGACTCATTCCCAGGCTAGTGCTTATATGGTCATCTTCTCAACTGATCAAGAAGGAAAAAGACCAACCATTCTGCCAACAATAAGTGGGAAAATAAATCAATTAAAGGTTTTGGCTGCATTAGTTCAGGGGAGTTTGTTGGACCAAAAGAACCAATGAGCCAAGATCAGAAAACCTCTAAGTCCCACATGATATCACAACAACTGCTGAAGGCTTCATCAGCAGTTCAACAAGTGCTGAAGACTTCAACAGCTGAAGATCAAGTACTGAAGACTTCAACAGCTGAAGACTAAATTGCTGAAGCTCAAAAGCTAAAGACACAAGTGCTGAAGCCGAAGACCAAAATACTGAAGGTCAACAGCTAAAGAATACAAGTGCTGAAGCTGAAGACCAAAGTACTGAAGTTCAACAGCTGAAGAGTCCACAAGTGCTGAAGATCAACAACTGATGTACAAAGTCTGAAGACAAAGACTGAAGACAAGGACTGAAGACAAAGACTGAAGACATCAGCTGATGACATCTACTGAAGTCATCAGCTGATGAAACGTCTTAAGTTCAAGTCTGAAGACCAAGTGCTGAAGTTTCAGTAGTTTGTCACAACAGCTGAAGAGTACTTCTTCAGTAGTTGTGTTTATCAGTAGTTTTATGTTTTTACTTTCAGTAGTTTTATAAAACGACTGAAGAGCTTGTTCTTCAGTCGTTGTAGTTTCAGTAGTTTCTTATCAGTAGTTTTGTAATAAGTAAACACTTAGCTTCTTGTAAGAAGATGTCAGCTGCTTGACATCTTTAGTAGTTTTAGTGTTTCAGTAGTTTGTTAAATAACGGTTAGATGTCACTATCAAGTGACATCAGCCTACGTCATCTTTCCTTATATAAGGAAGAATGACCTAAATTGTAATTTTGCGAAAGCCATGCCAAAGCGTGTGATTGAATGAAATATTCCTTTTGCAGAAACTTTCTCTCTCTATAACTAATTCTGTTCATTGTTATATCTTTGGTATTCTTGCTCGAATTGTGCTAGTTGGTACTCTATTCCGCTGCTGAAATCATTCGAATCGATCAAACTAGATGCTGAGATCCTATCACTTAGTCACATAACTCCCCATTCGTGCGAATGAACCCTCAATCGTGCGAATGAACCTTAATCGCATCTCAATCGGCCGTATGGCCTCCATTATGTCACCTAGCCCTAGCTGATGCAGAATGCAATTCATCCCGAACCCAATCTTCCATTTTTGACCACCAAGCTCTTCGAAACCCATTCTAAGCCGAAATCAACCATCCTAAACCTTAGGAATGCATACCACAACACTATTCAAGCACACACAAGCCTGAAACCAAACTCCAAACGCATCACACGAAAACACATACAAATGGGTCAAACACACACATACAGAAGGGGTTTTCAGATGTGTTCCAGCCCTAAGATCGACCAAAAAGGTTTAAAAGAGGGTTCCTAGAACTAACACAATCAACACCAAGAAGTAGAGCTTCGTTTAGACCCGCTACACGATGATTTTGTTCGCTTAAATCTACTCGAACCAACCTTTCTCTTTTTTTTTCTCCCCGTTTCTTCTCCCTTTCTCTCTTTAGCTGAATTTTGGGTGTGGGGAGAGGGTAAGGGTTGCCCTCCCCCTTCAAATACCTCCACTCACCCAACTTTCTCTCGTTGGCGAGTTTGGTCCCTTGACTTTGGACTTTATTTCTTTTTCTTCTTTCTTTGGCTTCAAAAATAAATAATAACCAGGTGTTAGAATTGGTGAGTTCCCATGGGTTGAATATACATATATATAAAAAGATTTACAAGTAGCAATTCATGTCCATTGTTATGAGTTAGCAAGTTTATAGAACACATATAGTTACAACCAATGACTTGATTACAAGTTTATAAGATTGGCTAAGTGTATTTTGTTCCCGTGATGAATAAGCATACATCATCAGGAGCTAGCTATATAATGGCTTTAGCACCAAATAGACTTGTCAGGCCCAAAAATCTAAGAAATTGCCAGGCAAGCAATAGTTAATGATTGTAAACAAAATATTTATCTCATATAAGACTTACAATAATACAAATAACCATGACAAAAAGTAAAATGAGTTGCACGTGCATTTACAAGTATGAAGATGTTTACAAGTGTAAGTTCATACGGTTAACATGTTTCACCCCAAAAGGTGTGAAATAAAGTAAAAAGGGGCAAGGAAACTCACAAGGAAAACTCAGAAGTATAGTGATGGTTGTAGAGTACATAAGAAAGCTTAGATGTCAAGAGTCAAAGGTGATGTCCTAAATGATAAAAAGAAACAATAACTTGAGTTTGGAATTCATTACAAGAAGCTAGGACGTTTAGAGAATGCTAAAAAGCGAAAGGTAGATTGATAAAGGATTATTGCATCAATTTTAGATTCTGGACAGAATGTTTGGTATGTTTTTGAACAGGTTTTAAAAATAGCAAACGGTTTAATAAAATTATAAAAATTTAGACTTGACTAGTTCAAAGTGTCCTGGACAAGTTTCATTAAGAAACAATTTTATGAAAAGATCTTTAAATTGGTCAAACAAGTAGCACAAGACAGGAGGTGCTGAAATGTGCACTTATCTTGTAAAGACTATTGTTGAGTCAATCGATTGAGTTTGAAGATGTATAAAGTGTTGTTGAAAAGATAATTCAATGTGCTTAACATTGGAGTCTGAGTTTACTCAAATTTAGGTTTTTTTGATCAAGTTATGGTCAGTTGAAGTAAGATTATATTATGCAAGAATTGTAGTAAGGCACTTATGTGCACTTTTAAAATCGTTAAAGCATTAAACGGGTTAGAACATTTTCTTATGTCAATACATGATACATTAGTCTTCATTGGAGTTATAAAAATATTCTAAGACTTTGGCATAGCCATCATTTTGAACAATAATCTTGTGGAATAACCAATGCGGCGGCATAGCCATCCATATGCAAACGAGATTCTTTGTCAATGTTAATGTGTTGTTAGCTTAATTTAGGAGTCTTAGTGATTGTTATAAGCTTAGTGATTATTAAAATATTAATGATCAAATGATAATGATTAGAATAAAAAGGGATTTGGTAGAAGAAAGAACAATAGTAAGAACATAAAGTCATGAGAACAATTGGATATTATGATGATTAAAATGTATAATATAAAAGCAGTAAAAGGTTACCTTAGTATTAAGAATTTATGAAATTTCTTGTAAAATAAAATTCTTCAAATTGATCATAACCAATGGATGAAAGAATGATAGGAGAGTGAGATTTTTAGAAAATGAGCAAATAAAAAGTGAGGCCTAAGCCTTGCTTTTATACTTGAGTTTAGTAGGAGGTTATGAATGGTGTTAATGGTGATTTATAAGTCTTTTAGAAGGGGTTTATGATTGTAATTTGAAATAAATATAAAATTAAATAATTTAAATAAATAAAAGAATACTTACAATTTAAACTTTAAATTTATTAAATCTTTATTTTTATTTAATAACTTCTTTTCTATTGAATCTTTGTAGGCTTTATAAAACTAATAAGAACTTTTAGTTTGATTATTTATTTTAATTGAATATTTAAAATCTTATAAATATTAATAACATTTTATGGACCTTACATATTTGTAAAAATAATGATCTTGTATTTTAATCCTTTATTTTAGTTTTATAATTAAAACTCATAAATGACAAATAAACTTCATGAATTTATAAAATTTTATTCTATAACTCATGAAATTACCATGAATTAATTTAATAAATGGAAGTTGAATAATCGTATTATTATTGTTTTTGAAGGATTAAAATAAATTATATTTCTAACACGTATTTGATTTTTCCATAAATTGAGCCAAAACGATTTGGGTTTGGTTTCTATTTTCCAAAATGGGCAGATGTTACATAATCAAACCCTAACTGACCTAATTGATTAAAACCAAGAAATCTATAAAAAACTTCAAATAGACCACTTAAATATGCATAATCGTTAAAATTAAGGACATATACTGATAGTTAGGGTCCCTACGAATCTAACGATGCTAAACACGACGTTTAACATCAAGTTTTAACCTAGATTCAAGGTTAGAGTGCCGAACAGTGAGTTATGCGAATAGACACTCCGAATGAACTTCAATTGCACGATTGAGCTGGGCGAATGACTCAATCGACTGAATGAACAAGGCGTATGAGTTCAATCGCATGATTGAACTCGGCCTCATGCTCAACCGCTCGACTGAACTCACCGCTCGACTGAACTCAACCGCATGCTCAATTACACGATTGAAAGCCGCATGCTCAATCGCCCGATTGAACTCAGCCGCATGCTCAATCGCACGACTGAACTAAGTTGTATGGTTCAATCGCACGATTGAACCAGACTAATCTCAGAACAGTTTAAATTTCAACAGACTTCTGTTATGGACAAACCTCATGTTTATGTGTCTTGTGTTACAGAAACATGATAGATAGGTGGATCATCAACACCAAGCACAACATTTGTGCTCACTTGGATGCCACCACTCGGAATGCTGCTGAGTTAGTTGGCATTATTTTGTTACTGAGGAGATCAAGGGTCTATAGAGCTATATCTGCTCCATGCACACCCTACCGGTCTATACCGCAGGCCTTATGGGAAGGTGCGTTAGTTGACAGATCTGCTGAGCCCTACTGCATTTTGAGCATCATTTTTGGTGAAGAGATTGATGTTACTGCAGCTGACCTTAGACGGGTACTGGATCTGGCTGATGATGCTGCCCACCCGACCAGGTTACATCCTCTAACAGTAAGGGGATGTTCTCTACGGATGAAGTACACCGGGATGTCAACCTAGGTGTTAAGTGCAATTAGTGAATATTAGTCTAGACTATAAATAGGTTAATTGTCATTAGTGTTGTTAATGGTTGAATGACCAATTGATTAGGGGTTTCCACTTTATACAAATTGTATGCAATCCATATAGATCAAAGGGGTTTTATTGTGATTATCATTGTTTGATCTTAAAAATCTTCATAATATTTGATTCAAGTGTTCAACCTGGCCTAACAATTTGGTATGAGAGCCATTTTGGATCAAATTCACTAAAAATTTGAAGATTTTTAGAGAGAAAAGTTGAGGTTTTGGTTGTTTTTGTTCAATATCATGTTTTCATCAATTTCGGATCAAATTTGAGTGTTATTGATATGAAAATTGATTGAAGTTTGCTTGTTATTGGTTGGGAAAGCTCTGTTAATCATTAGGTTTCAAATCCATTGAGATTTGGGCGATTTCAGATTGATTTCTTGTTGAAAAAGCTTTTCAGCTTCGTCCAGCAAAATTACCAATTCATCTAGTGAAACTGCTTGTTCTTTCAGCGAAACTACAAGTGTTTTACACTTTGTAGTTAATTTCAGCATCTCAGGGAAAGTAGTGACCTTGAACGAAAGTTCAACAATGCTTGTGTGCATATTACAAGCGAAATTGTTGTTGAAAGTATCTTTGAACGAAGGTTCAAGCTTGTTTTGTGTGAAATTGTCGGCGAAACTAAGCAGTCTAAAGCATTTGGCTAGCGAAACTACTGCCGAAATTTTCAGCGAAACTACTGTCGGCTCAACGAAACTAGATTTCACAGCAAAACTAGCTCTGCGAAACTATAATTTCAGCGAAACTATCATTTCTCAGTGAAATTCGAATGTTAAAGATGACTTTTCCCCCTAGTTGGGATTAATTGAGTTCATCCTGATAAAGAAATTTTCATCGATTTTAAAAAGTAATATATTTCAAGGGGGAGAATTATTTTACAAATTTTGGGAAAAATATTTTTGGAGGGGTTAATTGCAATAACAAGAAAATAAAAATAAAAATGGCTTTTGCATAACTATTTAAATCCTTCAAATCTGATAATCTTAACAATTGCACAATGTCGGTTTGATAATTTTGCAACTTTAAAGAATGAAAAGATGTCCGATTTTCTTGAATGTTTTCTGTTGGTGGCAAACAATCTGAAGAAGTTTGATGCCCAATTGGGAAATCATGAACAAGTTCTATGATTGCTTGATTCCCTCCCATCAGAATGGAGCTCACACGACAAGTCGATTAAACAAGATAAAGGTTTTCGGGATTATAAACTAATGGAGGAGATCAACAAACTTAAAGAAATGGAGTTGGATATCAAACGTCGTGAGTACTATGAAGCGACATATCTAACTCCAAAGATCACTTCAAACTCCATAGAGAAACCAGAAGAGATATCAGATGCTAGCACCAATTCTAACGTTTTACCGAAACCTAGAATTGAAGAGGTACAAGAGGAGCTTAAGCAGACATCAATGGGTAAAGGTGGAGCTGAGTTGAATGATAAAGTTTTTTATGCTGAGAAGGAAGATGAATGGAAGCGAAATACCAGAGTTTGCAACTGCGAGAACGCTCTCACTGCTGTAAGAGTCTTCCTAGATCTTCCAAACGAGAGAGTTCAGGATATGTGTTCTTCTGCTTGCAAAATTCGTTTATTTGGTGTGTATAAAGCTAATAGGTTACTTTAGATAACCAAAAGGAGTTAACCACCATAAACGCAGAACTTAAAAAGAATGAAGCCAAGTATTTTATAAAATTAAATGAAGCTTTAAAATAAAATGATCATTTTAAACGAACTCTTCTTGAAAGAAATGTTGAAATTAATCTTTTAAACGAAAGAGTAACATTGGCTGAATTTGAAAGAAGCAATCTTAAAACAAAGCTTGACAGATGAACCATATCTGGAATGAAACAGGAAGAGTTACTATATAAACAAAGGAGTGCTAGGATTAAAACGGGAGTGGGTTGTGGTGAAAATCCATACATCTATCCTCCTCCAAGCATTCATTGTTACTCTCCTATGCCTCAACCTCATCCATCTAATGATTTTATTGAAGCTGTAGAAACTAATAGTTTAAATGCAGGTTTCAGCAACATTAATCTTAAAGAGGTTAGAGATATGCAGAATTCTCCTGTAGGTTTGGTATTCATTGGGTCGGGATCTGATAAGATTAATGACGATTCCACCTCTGGTGTTCCAAAATCAATATCAGTTGCTTCTCCAACCTTTTTCAACAAATTCAAAACAAGTAATATTCCTTCGTTTGTTCTTGTCAGGTTTGTCAATGAATGAATCGTCAGGCAATCAGAACCCTATAACTAAAACCGACACAATAGGAGGTGTCAATCAAGATCTATTGGAAGCAGATATGTGTATACGAGACTGGTCAAGCTCAGATGATGAATCAAACATAGAGGACCGTGTCAGTTCATCAAAGATCAAGATATCACCTGAAACTGTCAAATCTGAAACGCTTCGAAAAACTGAATCAAAACCAATATGGATCTTTTCTCCAATTGCAAAACAACCTAGTCAATCAGTGAAGATTTCATTCCCTATTCAGCACGGGAAAATTCAGAAGAAGCAATAATCTACTACAATCTCAAAGCAATTCTCGTCCCCACCTGCACCACATGGTTCAGTCAAGCATCAAAAGCCTTTCAAGGCTTGTTTTGAGTGTGGAAAAGAAGGTCATATGGTAAAGAAGTGCCCTCAAAGACTTGCTTCGAATGGTAAAGGCAAAACAAATTGCTTCTCCAAATGTAAGTCTACAAAGAATGTTCCAAACAGTAAATGCAACACGGACTGCTTCTCTAGGTCAAGAGGTAAATAGCACACATCTTTGAATGGTTGGATGAAAAACCCTCCATCTAAACCTTTTCATGTGAAGTCGGTTTTACATGTTTCAAAGATGAAAATTACCAAAGGTTCAGAACCAAATTCTTTTCCTTCCGGTCTTAAACAGAAAATGATTTCCAAATTAAATTCATTCAAATCCAAATTAATTGAACCGAAACAAATTTGGCAAATTAAAAAGAAGGATACAGACATCCCCGATTGTTTAAACGGAGATGAAAATGGAACTTCTAGGACTACGATGGCATGGGTTCCCCTTTCTATCTAATTTGATAATGAGTGCAGGAACAATTCAGGAGGACTGATAGTAATCCGGTTACTGACAGGGATTGTTCCTAATTCAAATTTGAGGCGGAACAAACAGGTTATGGTCATGGTATTTTATTCACAATCTGGATTTTTATCTACGCAATCACTGTTCTCACTTTACAATCACTGCATATTTCTTGAGAATTCATTTCTTATATACATATCAGTTTGGAAGACCTTCTTCGGTAACTTCCTATTTTTGTACAATTTTATAAAAAAAATTTAAAATAAAAAAAACATATATATATATATATATATTAATATAAAAAATAAAAAATTAAGTTTGCAAAAAAAAATTTAGGGGGAGAGTATAAGTAAATTAAAATAGAAAGAGAACTGGGAACTTGATTCGAGATGATTGAGAAATGATTGTATATCTTCTTGAAATGCTTGTTTTTGCATGACTTGTGTTTTTAAAATAAGAAATGATAGTAACTGATGCTGTTATTTGATTTACATCTTATGTTTATTTGCAAGTAACAGAAAAAACAAACAGATTCTTTAATGATATGCTTGATAGACTCAGCCTGAAAAATAAAGTAGATAACAACAAAATGATTTAAATTAAAATCTATGCTTAAGTATGTCTGGATTTACGCAATCATTTTGGCCTGCACGAAAACTGAGTCTTGACAAAAATTAAATTGAGAAGTGATCTTTCACTCACCATGATACAAATCATATAAACCATATCTTTGAGACATGATTGGTTATTTATGTGTCTTGTGTTTGTGCTAATCTCCTTTGCTGTACGGTAGTACTAACCTGGAGTGATGATCTCCTTTGCTGTACGATAGTACTGACCTAGAGCACTTATCGAATTAAATGGTCATCTTCTTTGTTATACGTGAGTATAGACCTGGAGCTCTCACCATTTTGGTCTAAGTAGTGTCAAATCATCTAAACAATGAATTAATCACATAATAAAATTCTGTTGATAATCACTTACACACTAATACACAAGCCTTGCTCTATAAAGATCATAACAAAATTCAAGAAATCCTGAGATTGGGTCAGGGTTTTTGGCAAATGATGGTGGGGTCCTAGCATTCTAAAGTATTTAATCAAACCTTAACGAATCATTTCCTACTTGTTGAAAAAGATAAGGCATGGGTTTAAGTGTACAAACATATCCGCAATCGTTATTGACGTGTTTGAGAATTTCACAATTCATTCAAAGATTGTGATTAGATTCAGTTATCAGTGTGATCTCATTGCTTGTCGATGATTAAATTCACCTTTGTGTTAAAGTATATCTTGAGGATGTGATCTCATGATCAACTCAGTTCTCGATTATATAAAAAATTAATATATAAAAATGATATAATAAATGTATATAATATAAAAAAATTATAATAAAATTTCTTTTTAAATTCCGTTACGTCTTCCATATTATGCTGTTACATTTTTATCATTTCTCATGCATTTCATAGAAATTGCGTACAAATGAACATGGGTTCGCTTGTTTTTCACACATAGATAAATACGGGTTTATTTTGTTAAAATGAAATGATCTAATTAGAAATGTCGAGATTGTGTTTGAGAATGTGTTTCAGATTTTTTGCTTTAAGTGATGGCCGATCATCAGTCGACCAGTGTACCTAATTAGATAACCTGTTCCTCAAGTTTGCAAAAGATACCGAGCTAGGAATCCTCCTCATACATCTTCTGAAGCACTCAAGATTAGAGATTTGGGAAAGCTGTTCTAATATCCTTGTAAAGCTTGGACTCGAAAAGGGGGAGCATATAAATAGGAGGAGCTTATGAGATGAATAATCTTTCTAATCAGATTCGAAAAGCCTCAATTTGAAGATCTTTCTATTGTTGACTTCTCAGTGCTGATTTCGTTTGAAGACGTTGATAATGATAGACTAAGGGGGAGTATTGTTGGAGCTGTAAAAGATAGTCTACATTATCAACACAGTGAAAGTCATCAAAAGTCAATGTCATGGACAAAATCAACAAAAGTCAAATCGACATGTTCGAGACGAAGAACCGAGACAAGACGTTGAAGCTTTAGATGATTAGGAGTTTTATTACAATAGTTATATATTGTGTCAACAAAATATTTTAAAATATGTTTTAGTCATTTTTATGCTTAATATGTAATTTTGATTAATTAGCCTAAGTCTAGGAGTTAAGTGCAATTAGTGAATATTAGTCTAGACTATAAATAGGTTAATTGTCATTAGTGTGGTTATTGGTTGAATGACCAATTGATTAGGGGTTTCCACTTTGTACAAATTATATGAAATCAATATAGATCAAAGGGGTTTTATTGTGATTATCATTGTTTGATCTTACAAATCTTCATAATATATGATTTAAGTGTTCAACCTGGGCAAACAACCATGGTGATGGTCAAGGCGGTGAGGCTTCGGGTGGATCCGAGCACGCTCCAAACACCCCGACTTTCAGATAGATGAGGACGAAGAGTCGGATGAAGAACCATTGTTGAGGATAGTGGGCAGTAAGGTTGTTGCCACTAAGAGAGGGATTGTGGCGGTTGGTGGACGCCAGGGTGAGGCCAGGGATGCTGCTACTGCTACTACTAATCCATCATACATCCCTGGCCATCCCATCAGTCCAGGGGGAGCATCCTCTTCTAAGGGATCAAGGAAGAAGAGGATGGCTCAGCCCCATGGCATGAAGAGCAAGAGGAGAAGGATTACCCTAATCACCACCACATCCACCACTTCTACCATTGCTACCACCACCACTACCACACCCCCTTCCACCACTACCACACCTCCCACCATCACTACCACACTTCCAACCACCACTACCATAACTACCCCTTCACCATCCACTCCTATTCCACCACCCATATTCACCATATCCACCACCACTACCACTACCCAACGAGTTAGGACTTCTACATAAGTCCCAATGAGCCATGGACCCTCTCTACCCTCTATCGTGGTATAGGAACAACTAGCCAACCTAAAGTGGATGGTGCTAAAGCTGCTGGCTGCCAATGAGCAAAGAACTACACAGCTAAACCAGCTCATGGAGCTCAATGCTACTCAAGCTTAGCAGATTACACAGCTGTAGGAACAGGATGCACATTCTATTCCGAAGATAGAGGAGCTAGAGAGAAAGAACAAGAAGATCATGCTTAGGCTGAAGGGATCCAAAGATGAGCCCTTAAAGTTCAGGGAAGGTGATGATGAAGATGATAATGATGATAATGATAATGATTCTAGTGAAGAAGATGAAGGTGATGATGAAGGATCGAGTGGAAAGAAGAGAGGAGATGATGATGATGAAGAAGGAGATGTTGTTGCATCAGTGTCTACACAGGGTCAAGAAAGGTGTACTAAGAGAGCACAAGATCAGGGAGCTAAACGATGTTGATGAAATAAAGATACAGGATGTCATGTCTGAGCACTATCAAGAGTATACTAACCGAGAGGGCAAAGTGATCCCCGACTTGGGTGACACTCTCGGCAATGCTACATTTGAAAAACTGGATAAGATGGAGAAAGAAACAGATAAGAATGAAAGCCAAGCCCAAGCCTCAGATGCTAATGTTGATAAAAAGAAGGCTGAATGGGCAGCTTGTTTTGCTAAAATACGATCCCAACGCACAGCTCAAAAGCAAAATGCCTACACCAAACTCTACAAGGTCAATAAACATCTAAAGGTGTCTGGCAAGATTATTACGTGGGCATATTTTGAGGATTTAAATGTTTATGCTATAAAAAGGGAGAAGGGAATAGAGTACTTCAGATATCCATATGATCTAAAGACTCTCTCAGGTGTTGAGCTCAACCAACTAGCATGCTTAAATCTGCTATATGCTGATCCTAGAAAGATGTCAGGTTTGTTTGAGGCTGCTCTAAAGAAGGAATACCACACCAGATGGGTAAATTTCAGACCTCAATAACCGATGAGGTACATCCGTAGGTCTGAAGTGGATCCCGTATCCGGAAAGCCTAAAGTTGTGCTGAAGTGGAGTCCCCCACGCACAATGTCGAAGATTCCCTTACGGGAATGCCTTAGGACATCACTCCACACTTCAAGTGATGGTATTATGATTGGAGAATAGGCAAAGCGGTCATAGTTCTAAATAGAAAGGGCAAAATGGAAACTATTTAGGTATTCGACCTAATGTGGCTTATCAACTTGTCTGTAGAAGATACCTACACCTTATACAAGTGGCCATTGCTGTATGACAAACAAGATATTGTACAAGCTCTCCAATTTCATAATGTTATACGACTCTGCTTTGCATTTGAAATACATGCAGGAGTTACAAGAGAGGAGAAGTATAAGAGGTTTGAGGAGCTTATGAAAAATGTCAAACATTAAAGTAAACTAGGTCCAAGGGGGAGTTTGTTGATACATATGTACCTAGATTATAAACATAATGTAAATGTATGTCGTGTCTTACACATATGTAATGAATGAGTTGAATGAAATATAACATGTGGTTGATGCTTATAATGTTTAATATTTCATTGTATATTGTGTGATAAAGTATAATGAACTAAATATATAGGTTTGAGGTGGTTGTGCATAGTTCTTAGTCAATAATGATTGAGAACGTGTTCAAACTTAGTCATATGAGTCTTCATGTGAATGGACCATGCTAATGGACCATACACATGAATATCTCATACTAATGGACCAGTCGCACGACTGAACCAGGACACTGGATCAGACGCACGATTGAGACATAAGATTGACTTAGTCGCACGACTAAACCTTTAGTCGTGCGTATGGATCAATCGCATGATTCAGTCGCACGACTGAACCATGCTAATGGTTCAGTCATACGAATGAAAGCTCATAACCTATAAATACCACCTAATTAGAAGAATTCAAAAGACTTGAATACTTTTGACAAAAACTCATAATCTAGCCGTCCAGAGCATCCAGAAAGCCTATTCGATGTTCATAGTTCGTATCCGTTCTTTTTCTACTCGTTCATAACGTTTTCTTAATTGTTAGATTGATCGGGACTACATTCTCACTTATTGGATCGCCAATAAAATAGGATTCCCCACTATTTGATCTAATTTCATGCATTATCAGTTAGTACTCCGTGCATACATAGTCCTAACATGAACAACTTAGTTTGAATTGTAATTCACCAATGAAGTCTACTAATCTATTGTGTTGAATCTACCGACACATCATATAATAAACTTGCAACCGCTTGGTCCTTTATCTATGTTACCTCAATAGTAGACTAGTTACATCATTTTTCTTTGTTGTGCTTAGACTTCTCATACTTGTCTTTGAATTTTGCATTTTGAGCAAATTTGTTTTGAAATCCCAACCAATTAGTTACCTGTGTACTATCATTTTCCATAAACTTTGAATCATAATCAGAAATTTGATTTCATTTTTTTTCAGCTAACCTACCCTTCCCCCTCGTTTTTTAAGTAATTAAATACTATAACTAATTAAATACTAAACTAGAACTTTCTCCCCCTACATTCTAAAACCGAAAATCTTTTTGTATTTTTTCGATTTTAATAGAGAAATAAAATGAAGAAATAAAAGTAAAAAAAAAACAAAGTGTTAGGATCAGTGATCTACGTTTGATTGATTAGAGAGTATAGCAGCGGAATTCTAACAATGAATTAGCCAATTCACAAGAACGAAACGATATTCAATGAAGAACAAAAACGTTATAAAGAGAGAATTCTGCAAATATTTTCATTCAATATTCGCTTTCGTGGTAACGGAATGTCACAATTACAATTAGGTCGACACCTCTATATAAGAGATGTGACGTCTGCTGATGTCACTTGATAGTGACATCTAACAGAATTATTCCAACTGAAACACAACTACTGAAGATGTCAAAACAGCTGACATCTCCTTACAAAAATACTAAGTGTTATCAGTTATATACTACTGAAAAACATAAAACTACTGAAACTACAACGACTGAAGAACAAGCTCTTCAGTCGTTTTACAAAACTACTGAAAGTAAAAACATAAAACTACTGATATCACAACTACTGAAGAAGTACTCTTCAGCTGTTGTGACAAACTACTGAAACTTCAGTACTTGATCTTCAGACTTGAACTTCAGACGTTTCATCAGCTGATGACTTCAGTAGATATCATCAGCTGATGTCTTCAGTCTTTGTCTTCAGACTTTGTACACCAGTTGTTGATCTTCAGCACTTGTAACTTCAGCTGTTCAGCTTCAGCACTTGTGTTCTTCAGCTGTTCAGCTTCAGCACTTGTGTTCTTCAGCTGTTGAACTTCAGCACTTTAGTCTTCAGCTGTTGAAGTCTTCAGCACTTGATCTTCAGCTGTTGAGTTTTCAGCACTTGTCGAACTGCTGATGAAGCCTTCAGCAGTTGTTGTGATATCATGTGGGACTTAGAGGTTTTCTGATCTTGGCTCATTGGTTCTTTTGGTCCAACAAACTCCCCCTGAACCAATGGAGCCAAAACCTCTAATTTATTTATTTTCCCACTTATTGTTGGCAAAAAGGTTGGTCTTTTTCCTTCTTGATCAGTAGAGAAGATGACCCATATAAGCTCCGGCCTGGGAAGAAATCTCAGATATTTGTTTGGCAAGATATGAATGGGAACTCTGTTTTGGGGAACTGGACACAGAGTTGTTATCCCATTCATGAGATCTACTTCCCGTGTATAAGCTTGTAGGATTCTCTGTGTATGCTCTGAGAAACATGATTTGTTCTTCCATGGTCAGGTTCTCGCTTCACCATCAAAAAATCCTTCTCGCCCATACAGCTCTGAGATGTACTTGGCCTGTTTACCATTTTTGAGCTCAACTGTTGTAATCTGTCTGTATGCAAACTCATCAGGATGAGTCCCTTCAAGTAACAGACTGAGCTCATTTTGTTTGAAGTTCTCAAGCCTCTTGTAGACTAACCCCTTTTTAATAATCTGTTTTCTAACATCTTTTGGGGTGGTTGTTTAGTCTCATAGGCCTTCTTGAAGTCTTCGACAATCTCCCAGGGTGATACTACAAGGGCCACTGTGATCTCTTCATCTACGATCCTTTTGACTGGCCCTTGTATCTCGAAGGAATGTCTTTCTTTACAATCCTGTGAGCCACCCTAGGATCAGGCCATACTCTCACCTTTTCCTTCTGATATTGAAATGTGTTGGCAAGAGTGTACAACCTCAGAGCTTCTTCTTCATACTAATAATTGATGACGAAGCAGCATAAGTTTTGTCAATGCTTTTCAGCATTTCATCATCATGAAGCTTTTGCTGCTGTTCTTCTTCAATCTTTACTTTCACAGCATCCATCTGTGAGGTGGGAGTGATGGGCATGGGTTTGGCTTTCGCCAATGTTAGAACTACAGACAGAGGCAGCCTATCTTCTTCCACATCATCCTCTTCTTCTCTTCTTCTTCTATCCTCAGCACCCTTCTCTCTTTCTAGGTGCATCACTGGATGATGGTTGGGTTGGTAAGGAATTGGTTTTGTGAAGATTGAGGATGTTTGGATTTGGGCTTTGAGATTGGTTTGGAGATTTGAGGGGTAGGCTTTTTTTGAGTGGGTGGAAGGAAGGTTGTTCCAGCATTTTGTTGTGAGTTTAGCCTTTGTAAGTCTTGCCATTTCAAACCTTTTTCCAGCCCCAGCCTCATCAAGGCTTCAATGATAATCCCCTTATGAAATTGCTCAGACAAACAGATTCTGGTGGCTATAGCCAGAATACTGTCTCTGGTCCATGAACGAATCTCCATAAAGATCTTCCTAAGTATTTGGCAATGAAACGAATCATGATCTCCAATCTCTCTTTTCCAGTACATCATACCCAGCCCATCGGGTTTGAATTTCCTCCACTTCCAACTTCCTGATCTCACTATCTAATGTGGTTGTATCAAAACCTTGCTTGAAGAGTTGCTCAATGATTTTGTCCATGGATCGGCTGTGTGTGTCATCTGCATCTTTTACCAGCTCTTCCAAGGATTTTTCTTCAGCAGTAGGTTGATCACCAGCACTTTTCTTTCTTTTGTAAGTGATCAGTGTTGTTGCTTTTCTTTTTCCAACTCCTGGATTTGCTCTTTGCCTTCTCATCCTCAGTTCTTTTCCTCTTCTTTTCTTTCACTGCAGTACTCTCCCCCTTTTTGGATGCATTGGTGGTAGGGGTTTGTACCGCAGAAAGTTCTTTTGCACAGCATCATCAATGAGTGGTTGTAAGTTGAGGAAATCCTCTCATCAATGGCTTTATAACAATGTCATTGATATGGGAGTGATGAGAGGTATGGATTGTTGGAATACAGCAACCATCTGCTCTGGGGTTCTGTCCCAGAGAGATAGTGCCAAAAGCAGAAGCTGGAGGCTCAGTGGAGTGAGAGGTGAAAGTGTTTGGGGAACCTTCAAAGGAAGGTGCCATCTGTGGGTTGGTGGAGGCAGATGGTCTTGTTCCTTAGAAGTTTTGGCAAGCAGCTCTTTGAGTCTGCTCACCTCCTCCTCCACGATGGTGTTTTGGGCGATTACATCGTAAAAGAAGCCCAGGTCATCATCATCAGTATACTGAATCACCTGACCTCCTGATAGGATCAGGATGAACATGCATTGAGTGTAGCTCAGTTGTAGCATGTGCCCCTTTGTCTTGGAACTGGGACTTCCTGCCTCAGGACTATGTCCGTCATCAGCAGTTGCCTCTGGTAAGGTCTTAGTAATGGTACCAACTACAACCTGATCATATGCTGACGCAGGAGAAGTGGCAGCCTCACCAGAAGTTCCAATCTCCATTGCTACACCAGAGAAGGAACATTGTAACCCCTATGCTGTGGGTTCTCAGCTGCACTTTGGTCCTCCCCCTCAATGGTAGAAGTGTTCCCAGTAGTAATTGGTATCTGGGGAGGGGGTGAGGAGTGCAACTGAGTCAGCACTTGTGCAACAAGCAATGTGGACTTGGGGGGCGGTTGCATGGGGAGATGGGGTAAAAGCAGTCTGCACCTGGGGAGGAAGGTGCTCTTCAATGGCAATCTCCTCAAGTGAGGAAGATCCCAGATGTGTGGGTACCCCTTGTGTGGTTGCTGCAGGCTCCTTTTGAGAGGAATCCTGAGCGGCTATGGCTGGAAGAGTCCTTATATCCACTAGGGGTTATAACCAGTGGATATAGCCTGCGTTTGTGTTGCAGGGGCATCCTCAGGGGACTCATTTCCCTGAGTAGCCTTTTTGGTTTTCTTTTTAGTGGGTTTGGTGGGGACTTTTGATTTGGAGGTGGTGGCTGGGGGTTCCAGCTGCGTGGGTTTGCGCAGCTTGGCAGCCAGTTTGAGTGATTGGTCAGAGTTGTGCCGGGAGTATACTTCAGGCAAAACAGCCATAGCAGGGACTCCCAGGCCAACAAGTCCCTCAGCTTGAAGCTGGTTTGTAATTATGGCCATTATGAACCGCGGATATAATATCCAACGGTTAGCAGTTTGTTTTTGGGCCATATCCTTGAGCTCTGAAAATAGTATTTCTGAAAAATTTAAAGGCTGTTGCTCAAGAATGGAGTACATTACCTGCTGCCACTTTGTAGACATTTGATCCCAAGACGAAGTCTTAGGAGCCAAACAGACATTTACCATGTGAAAGATTAGACGTTCAGCATCATGGAAATGTTTCTTCAGTATGGTGGAGGCACTAAGGTTTCCCTGATATCCATGGTGGGCAAAGGATAAATCAGTTGTGCCCTTTGGATATCCAGAGGAGAGTGGCATCATCCAGGTGTAGAGTTTGACGAAGTATATCGGGAGTGATGACCACTTCGTGTTTTTGATGACCGACCGGAGAGACGCTGTGTTGTTCTCCCCAGTGGTGAGGGTGACGTTCATCCAAAACTAGTTAAGGGATTCGGCATGAAGGATTGGATTGAGAAGAAAGCCCGTTTTGTAGGGTGACTGGACCATAAGATCAATAGCATTATCGAACTTAGCCCAGAATGGCGATTTGGTGAGGTAAGCTACACAGTTGTGTCGCGGTTTGAGTTGCATGGACGCCATTTAGGAGAGAAGTTTTGGAGAGATGAACGTTAGGTTTGAAGAAGATGAAGCTCTGAAGGATTAGGTCAGGGATATTTATAGGGTACGGTTAGAAAACGACTGAAGGATTTGGTGTTAGTCATCAGTAGTTTTAAACGACTGTTGACATGGTATTACCCTTTCAGACGTTGAAACAGCTGAAGTCGTGGTTTTAGGCATCAGTAGTTAGAAAACTACTGAAAGCCATGGTTTTGACTTCAGATGATGAAACAACTGAGGACTTGGTGTTTGTCATCAGTAGTTGTGAAACTACTGAAGACAGTGGTTTTGTCATCAGTTGTTGTAAACAGCTGAAGACTTGGTCAGACTTGGTATTATGACTACCAGTATTATAAAACTACTGAAGACATGGTTTTGCTTCAGTTGTTTAGAATGAAACAGCAGTTGTAAAACAACTGAAGAAAGTTCTCTTCAGTAGTTTTCGTCAATTCATAGCCTTTCAGCTGTTTCATACTGTCCTCAACACTTACTCATCAGACTTTGCATCTGCTTTTCAGGTGTTTCATAGGACGTCAGTACTTATCTATTTGTACTGATTTCAGTAGTTGTAACTACATCAGTAGTTTGGAACAGATAAAGTACTTCAGTACTTGTGAGGCATTTCCGTCAGTAGTTATAAAAACTACTGAAGGTGAAAGGACTCATCAGTACTTATATGTGACATGGTTACCAATGATCACCAGTAATTATTACTGAAATCATCAGTAGTTGTCACTTATTCTAGCTGCAGCATACCAAGCCTTAACACAAGGTTTTGGAAAGTAGAACTATCCAAAGGCTTAGTAAAATATCTGCAAGCTCATCAGCACTAGGCACAAACTTAGGATCAATCAGACTTTTTTCAAAACAATCCCGAATAAAGTGATGTCTGATCTCTATATGTTTGGTCCTAGAGTGCTGGACTGGATTTTTGACAATACACAAAGCTGAAGCACTATCCATTAATAATGGAGTCTTAGTCTCTGTAATGCCATAATCCAGAAGTTGGTTCTGAAGCCAGAGTACCTGAGAAGTACAACTTGCAGCAGCAATGTACTCGGCCTCAGCAGTTGATGTAGCAACAGATGTTTGTTTCTTACTCTGCCAAGAAATCAAACAGTTGCCTAGGAATTGACAACCACCAGAAGTTGACTTTCTAGTTAACTTGCACCCTGCATAGTCATCTGAAAATCTGAAAAGCACTAATTTGCAAGAGTGTCCAGTGGAATACCATAAACCCAGAGATTGTGTACCTTGCAAATATCTAAAGATTCTCTTGACTGCAATCAAATGAGACTCTTTAGGAGCAGCCTGAAATCTAGCACAAACACATGTAGCAAACATAATATCTGGTCTAGAAGCTGTTAATACATCAAGGACCCAATCATACATCTGTAAAGTGTTTCATCAACAGCTTTACCTTTCTGATCAGCATCCAGTTGTGTGGTGTTGCACATGGGAGTAGAACAGGGCTTACAGTTTTGTAAATCAAACTTATTCAAAAGATCTTTTGTATATTTTGACTGATGAATAAAGGTTCCATCAGCCTTTTGTTTAATTTGCAAGCCTAGAAAGAACTGTAATTCTCCCATTGCACTCATTTCAAATCTCTTTTTCATTAATGTTGTAAAATCATCACACAACTGGGGATCAGAGGATGCAAAAATGATATCATCAACATAAATCTGAACAAGTAGCTTATGCTGATCCACCTTCTTAATAAACAAAGTTTTATCAATGGAGCCTCTAGTGAAATTATTCTTAAGAAGAAAAGTAGAAAGTGTCTCATACCAGGCTCTAGGAGCTTGTTTCAACCCATAAAGAGCCTTATCAAGTTATACACCCATTCGGATGTTTATTATCCTCAAAGCCTGGTGGTTGACACACATAGACTTCTTCCTTTATTTTACCATATAAAAATGCACTTTTGACATCCATTTGAAAAACTTTAAGATTGTGGAATGCAGCATAGGCTAAAAACAATCTGATTGCCTCTAGTCTGGCTACAGGGGCAAAGGTTTCATCATAGTCAATACCTTCTTCTTGTGAAAACCCCTGTACAACCAGTCTAGCCTTGTTCTTAACAATAAGCCCATTTTCATCAGTTTTATTCCTAAACACCCATTTAGTGCCTATTGCACACTTACCTGGGGGAAGAGAACCAGTTCCCACACTTGCTGTTTCTTGAACTGAAGTAGCTCAAGCTGCATAGCTTCAACCCATCCATTGTCTCTCAAAGCAACATGGTAGTTCTTTGGCTCTAGCTGACTGATGAAGAGAGCATAGAAGCAGAAGTTAGACAATTGACTTCTTGTTGAAACACCAGCATTGATATCACCAATAATCTGAGACATGGGGTGATTCTTCAGTTCTTGATAAACAATGAGATCTGTGCAAGTGTTTGTAGACCTTCAGCAGCAGCAGATGTTGATGCAGACTCTTGAAACCAAGAATTAGATGGTAACTCAAAAGATGTAGAGGAAACAAAGATCTCATCAGCATTTGTTGTGGATGGAACTGCTGAAGCTACAGGAACATCAAATTTAGCAGACACAGGCAGTTGGTCGCTAAACTTGAATAGGTGAGTATTGATATTATCATCATCATCATCAATACCACCAGGTGGAAGACATGCACAGAAGATGATTTATCCACAGGATCTGCAACAGCTGGAGGTTGATAAGGAACATATTGCAGTATGTCCAAATCAAACAACTCCACAGGGTTTTGGGAATCTTGTCCATAGGAGATTCATTAAACTTCACATGCAAAGTCTCTTCAACTATCTTTGTTCTGCAGTTGAAGACTCTGTATGCCTTGCAAGTAGATGAATAACCAACAAAATACCCTGCATCCACCTTAGGATCAAATTTATGGAGTTGATCCTTTGTGTTGAGAAAAACAGGGACACCCAAATGCTTTGAAAAATGAAATTAGAGGAGCCAAGTGATGGAGAACTTCATATGGAGTCTTCATCAACCTCTGATTTACTAAGACTCTATTCTGCACATAGCAAGCTGTGTTACAGCTTCAGCCCAAAGGTCAGTGGCAAACCAGAGTCAGCCAGCATGGACCTTGCAGCTTCAATTAGGGTCCTGTTCTTTCTCTCCACTACTCCATTTTGTTCTGGAGTCCTTGGTATGCTAAACTGCCTTTTGATTCCCTTTGAAAGATAGAAGTCATCAAGTGTATGGTTTCTGAATTCAGTTCCATTGTCACTCCTAATACACTTGACTAAAGGGAATACTGCTTCTCAATATACAACACAAAGTGAATAATCTTCTGAGCAACCTCATCCTTTGAATGTAGAAAGAAAGTCCATACAAATCTGGAGTAATCATCCACAATTACCAGACAGTATTTCTTCTTTGCCATGCTCATTACTCTCACAGGACCAAATAGATCCATATGCAGTAATTGCAAGCAGGCAGTGGACTTAGGCTCTTCAATAGGAGGGAATGAGACTTTGTGCTGTTTTCCTTTTAAACAAGCAGTGCAGGTTTCATCACAGTGGAACTCCTTTATTGGTAAGCCTCTGACTAAACTATTGTGGATAAGCTGATTCATGTTTTTGAAATTAACATGACCCAGCCTTCTGTGCCACAGTTTAGATTCTTGAGAAGAGGCTTTGGAAAATAGGCAAGGATTGCCTCTGAGATCTATTTTCTTGGAAAGATCTAAGGCATACACTCTTCCTGTCCTGTTGGCTCTCAGGAGTGTGATCATCCAACACCTTATCAATCAAATGCAGAACTTTGGATGACAGAATCCTACAGTTCTGACTGGTGAAAAGAGCAACATGGCCTTTATCACACATTTGACTGACACTCAAGAGATTGTACTTGAGATTTTCCACATGATTAACATCATCAAACTTTATTTCTCCATTGGAGACAAAGCCATTTCCAATGATGTAACCCCTAGCATCATTGCCAAAAGAAACAAACCCCTTCTTTCCTTGAGAGTAGTCATGAAGAAGAGAGTTGTTCCCAGTCATGTGCATAGATCCCCCACTGTCTACATACCAGATGCTACTTTGGCATGTTGGAGAACCCTGCAATAATAAACAATCAGTTAGTTTTGGAGACCCAAACCTTTTTAGTTTTGGGCCTGGTCTCATCAACAGATTGTAAACTAACAGGTTTATTGGAAACGACAGCCTGAGAAGAAGAAGATGGTGAAGAAGAGGAATCCTTTGGCTTGGATCTCCTCTTCTGAGCAATCTCAGCTGTTACCTGTTTAACCCCTTCCTTTTTGGATTTCTTTGAGGACTTAAGGGTTACAGAATTTGATGTTGCTGATACAAATGTGGTCTCAAACTCAGTTTTCATTTTAACCATTTTCTCTTTAATTCCTCTTTATGTTTGAGTTTGGAAGCTCTTTTGTACCAGCAATCATCTGTAAGATGATTGAACAAACCACATACTTCACATGGTTTCTTCTTCATCTTAGGTTGATCATCAACTAAAGAGGGTGAAGCAACTGAAGACTTGCTCTTCAGTACTTTGGAAGCATTGTTTGCTTTCTTGACTTCCTCTTTAGTAGTCTTCAAATTCTTTCTACTGACAGTTTTCTTCTTTTCAGTACTGGCAGTAGTTGGATTTTGAACTTCAGGTGTTAAATCCTGCTCTCTAGTCCTTTCAGGACTTTCCGAATTAACTCTTGAGTTGATCAACTCATTGATCATGTGAGTGTCAGCAGTGGAACCATCAACATCAGCTGATAGGTTCTGAGAGGGCTTGGAGCTGACTTCTACTTCTGATTGTGTTGTATCAGAAAGTAGATCACATGATAAGATAGATTGGTTATTACTCTCACCATCAGATTCTACCTCTGCTCTGGGAGTAAAATCTGTAGGTGGAGCAGTGTGATTGTAACCAATGCCAAACTTCCCATTGGAAGCAGATTGCTTACTAAGAAGCATTTCAAAACCTTTGCATGATTGTACCCATCTATCACACTCTACCTGGGTAACTGCAAGGGTTTCTTTGAGATCTTTATACTTCTCTAGAAGTATCTCTTCCCTAGCCTTATCATCAGTTATTTGCATTTAAGTTTGTAAATCTCATCATTCTTATCATTAAGCACAGACTCAAATTCAGCTTTGCTTTTGGAAATTATTTGTTCTAGCTCAATGTTCTTGTTGATTAAAGCTACATTTGCTTCTCTAATAGATGCAAATGCTGCTATGCATGTTTCAGAACATAATTTGGCTTTTGCCTCAGAGGATACCTGTGATACCTTTGGTGTAGAGGCATTAGTGATGAAGTATCAGCAGAATCCAAAGCCATAAGAGCTAGATTTCCAAAGGGACTTTCACCACCATGTTGACCAGCACCTGAGAACAGTTGTTCATGACCAGACAAGTCATCTGGTAAACTGCTCCAGTCAACAACTCCTGGGGTGAAGAAGCTGTGTTGTTGAGGTTGAGTTTGTTGATGATTTGGGAAGGTTGTGGTTCAGGCAATGCTTGTGGTTGTTGTGCAATTGGAGCTTGAACAGGATTTGGTTGAGGCATATAATAGCAGGGATAAGGATATGACATTTGACCCTAGGGAACAAAGTATGCAGGAGATCTAGGATGTGAATGATGACCAGACCAGCAGGATGTTGCCCTCTGTTTTGTGGACTAGTACTAGGAAAAGTCACAAAGGGTGCAGAAGAGTTAGATCCAGTTGATCTACACTCCCTTGCAAAGTGTCCCAGCCTTTGGCATTTGTGACACCTCAACTTACTCTTGTCAAAACCAACTTTGGTTTTGCCAGAGAGTCCAGGAAATTTCCTGCCAGTTCTCTTATAGAACTTCTGAGATCTGATATTAATCATGCCATTTGGCTCAGAATATCCATCTCTTCTAGATCATCATCAGCTATTCCTTTCAAATCATCCATAATGAAGCATAAATTGTCACTATTACTGCCAGAATGACTCTCAATACCAACAAATGCATGATCAGAACTATTTGAAGAGAAATCAATATGCTCATCATAATTGCTTTCAGATGCAGCATATTCTGACTCATGACCAACCAAGGCAGTATTCCCTGGTACAAAGTCATCAGTGAGCTTTCCTGATGAGGACAGTTTCCTCTTCTGCTCTATCTCTCTTTCGAATGTAAGCAGTTTCCCATGAAGTTGGGTGAGAGATAGGCTATCCAGATTTGCACTGGAGCGTAGGACAATAGTGTATGTGTCCCATCTCTCAGGCAGTGATCTGAGGAACCTGTTGTTCATCTGGCTATTGGTGTATTCCTGTTTCACCATTTTCAGCTCAGATATCAAGCAGGAAAAACGCTCAAACTGTTGAGTCAGTGTCTCACCCTTTCTATGAGAGAATGTCTCATTGTTGGGCAAGGATTTCTCTATTGTTTGCTAAGACCTCATCTGTGCCACCGAATTGTTCCTTCAGGGCATTCCAGAGATCATGAGCAGTTTCATGATGCATAAGCCCTAATAGATTTCATTAGGCAGTGCCATGGCCAGAATTCCATGGGCTTTAGCATCAATCTCAAACAGTTTCCGATCTTCATCAGAGTATTGTTCCTTCTTCTTCGGAACCATTTGATTGGTTTCCGGATTGTTCACCATAGGCTTATGTGGTCCATGTACCACAGATGTCCAACAACCTGAACTGTTAACAGACAGTTGATGAAGCATTCTTCGTTGCCATATGTTATACTCGGTCCTAACCAGCATCGGAGGCTTGGTTGAGGAACCGGTATTGTGAGGATCATTAGAAGGAGTAGTCATCTCAGATTCAATCAAATTCAATTAAGCTAAAACAGATTTAGAACAAAACACAACAACCAATTGAACCAAAGAGATCTCAAAATAAATGAACGAAAGCGACAGAGAATTCAATAATCTATAACCAGTTCTTGCGAATATGCTAATTCAATCAAACATAGATATCAATTAGCAGTTTCAATGATCAATTGTTAGATCGATCATGATTACCTGCTCTGATACCACTTGTTAGGATCAGTGATCTACGTTTGATTGATTAGAGAGTATAGCAGCGGAATTCTAACAATGAATTAGCCAATTCACAAGAACGAAAGATATTCAATGAAGAAAAAAACGGTTATAGAAAGAGAGAATTCTGCAAAAATTTCATTCAATATTCGCTTTCGTGGTAACGGAATGTCACAATTACAATTAGGTCGACACCTCTTATATAAGAGATGTGACGTCTGCTGATGTCACTTGATAGTGACATCTAACAGAATTATTCCAACTGAAACACAACTACTGAAGATGTCAAAACAGCTGACATCTCCTTACAAAAATACTAAGTGTTATCAGTTATTATAACTACTGAAAAACATAAAACTACTGAAACTACAACGACTGAAGAACAAGCTCTTCAGTCGTTTTACAAAACTACTGAAAGTAAAAACATAAAACTACTGATATCACAACTACTGAAGAAGTACTCTTCAGCTGTTGTGACAAACTACTGAAACTTCAGTACTTGATCTTCAGACTTGAACTTCAGACGTTTCATCAGCTGATGACTTCAGTAGATATCATCAGCTGATGTCTTCAGTCTTTGTCTTCAGACTTTGTACACCAGTTGTTGATCTTCAGCACTTGTAAACTTCAGCTGTTCAGCTTCAGCACTTGTGTTCTTCAGCTGTTCAGCTTCAGCACTTGTGTTCTTCAGCTGTTGAACTTCAGCACTTTAGTCTTCAGCTGTTGAAGTCTTCAGCACTTGATCTTCAGCTGTTGGAGTTTTCAGCACTTGTCGAACTGCTGATGAAGCCTTCAGCAGTTGTTGTGATATCATGTGGGACTTAGAGGTTTTCTGATCTTGGCTCATTGGTTGTTTTGGTCCAACATAAAGGAAAATAACTGATAAACTAAGAAACTAATTTGTCGGACTATGAACTGTCGTCTTTTTGAATCACATCACATTTATTTTTCACACTTTAAGCGGTGATGTAACCTCTTTTATTTCCAGGAAATAAAACATGTCCCCCTTTAATTTGTTTAACATTGAAAAGAATGGATGAATTTCCTGTCATGTGCTTGGACGCCCGACTATCAATAATTCAGGTATTAGTGATATCGCTATAGCAACACCCTGCACATTCAAAGAAACATATTAATTCAGATTTGGGACCGAATCCCTAACTGTCTTGGGTGACCCAATGGAATCACACATCATAAACTCAACCCATTGTCCTTTAGAGTATGAGGGCACATCCTTCTTCTTCTTGTCCTCACTATTTGACACATTGCTTGATTTTTCTTTCCATAAGCCAATTTTGTGTAAGGCTTTTTCGTGGTAAACGGACGACTGAATTATGGTTTGAACTTTAGGTTCACTAATACTCTTAGGTGGAGTGTTAGATCTTACTTTAGAAAAAATTTGGTTTTGAATCATAAAGTTCAATTTTCTTTCTGGGCGTCTGATAATAAGGACAATTAGAAGAGATATATCCTCATTTTCCACAATTGTAGCAAGATCTCACTTTTACAGATTAAAGAAAACTTTTATGTGATGTTGAGTTTGGTGAAGGTGTGAGGTGTGTCTAGTTGGGTTTTCTCACTTCTCTTTTAGATGTTTCAGCCTTATTAACAAAATCAATTGTTTTTATATTTTGAACAGCTTTAACTTGCAGTTTATTTGAACTTTCATGATTAACATGTTTTTGGTTAACTGGTTTAGTCAATTTGGGTTTTGAAATAGACTTTGGTGAACCTGACCTTACATTAACCCTTTTAATTTCATCATCCAAATTCTCAACTACCATTTTTCCTTTTGATTTCAAAGTAGACTACTTCTATTTAGTGCCAGATTTCACCGTTTACCAGTGGATTAGGATCACTAACCAGAGGAGTGGACACCACATGATCCTTTACTGGGTTTTATTGATAGTCTACATTTTGTATTCAAAGGATCTCACGTGGTGGTGGAACTACTTTGTAACCCAAACCTTACCCATTATTTTGTTCTTTCACTAAGTTTTGAACTATGTGAGAAAAACTAGCCCAACTATGCAGTTTTTGTTTTTAAGAATTAATCTCGACTTCCAAAACTGCTTTTTTCCTTTTTGGTTTCTTCTAAAGATTTAAATAAAAATTTATATCATTTTATTGATTTAGAGCAACAACCTCGGTTTCCCTTAGTTGTTTCCCCAAAAGTTCTATTTTTTCTTTGAAACTGCACTCATTTTGTTTTAATATACAATTAGCTTCAGTGCAGAGTTGTAAATCATTTACAAAGTTACCATTGTGTTGTGTAACCTAGCAAATTTCATATCAATGCTTTCCCTAAATTTTTCACATTTAGAACAAGCATGTTTATTCAATAAATGGTTTGTAGAACTTACCTATGATGGATGAGTTGAATCAGCCATCAAAGCAGAGTTAGACCCTTCGGTGGCTGGAGATTCTGAACTTGTTCCTCTGAGTCTTCCACAACCAAGTGATTTACCACATTCACAGCTTGTTCAATATCTAACATCGCTTGCTCAACTGCAATCTCACCTACACTAGCAGACCCATCATCCAATGCTTTGACAAAGGCAATATTTGATTCTCCAGGAGAACCAAATCGAAAGGATTAGTCTTGTCCTTCATCACCACGAGTAGTTAGAGCCTTTGTCTCTTTGCTTGAAGAAGTAGTTCCAATCACGTCCTTGTCTTGATGGTTGAATGTGGGAAATGGGTTTCCATTTCTAGTTTTCTTGGGCTTTACACATTCACGTTTAAGGTGCCCCTTTTCACCACAGTTAAAGCAGGTGACTTTGGTTTTGTCAAAACCAAAAGTCGTATCTTTCATGGCTACTAGATTATACCCCGTCTTCTTGAGAAACTTTTTAGCTCATCTAACTACACTCGCCAAGGCCCACATGACGTCCATACTCTCTAGCTCATTCTCGTCAACTTGCTCGTAATCTTCATCTGCAAAATGACAATTTCCAATCTTCCCAGCAACTAAACCATCATAGAATTGAACCACTGCTGCTAGAAGATCCTTATGCTCCTTAGCCATTTACGCTGTGATATTACTAAGATTCTCAGTCTTCAACTTTGTAGTATTGGCCTCTGGAACAATCTATTGGGTTCCAGATGACCCTGAAGTTTCTGGTCCTGAAGTAGTGGTTTGAGAAGGAGCCGCGGAACTTGACATGAATGTTGTTTGTAATGGTGCTCCTGACACAATTGGAGTCGAAACTGAGTTGTAAAGTGAAGGATTCTAAACATATCCTTTCTTCAACTTCTACCTCATCCACAGTTCTTCCTCTGTTAACTTCAAGATGAAGTCATTTATTTCTAACGTTGCAAGAATGTCCTTAAGGTCTCAGGTTAGACACAAATGAATCCTATTTCTCAGGCAAACCATCACCAAAGCTTGAAACTTTATCTTCCATTGAGGTGGTTACGCCATGAGTGTGCAGCTCACTCAACACATGATAGAATCTGACAATATATCATCTAAGCTCGCATTCCCTATCGAAGAGAAATTATCAAACTCCTTCTTGAGAGCCTTAGCCTTAAGTGCCTTCAATGTTGCATTTCCATCGTACCTCTTCTCCAATGCCTCCCATAACTGTTTAGCCTGCTTGTTCTTAGAAAACTGTTGAAAGATGTCTTTGATTGGGGCTCCAATTAGTGAGAATGATTACCGGATTGATATAAGATTGAACTAAAAGTTAAGAATGAGTAGGAATTGATCAGGAACGAACTATGAACTTGGACATGATGTTTGGGACGCTCTGGACGGCTAGGGTTTATGTGTATTCGAAGTATCTCTCCAAGTGTTTTTTTCACAAATTAGGTGGTATTTATAGGTTAGTGCTTTCCATTCGTACGACTGAACCATTAGCATGGTTTAGTCATGCGACTGAACCATTAGCATGGTTCAGTCATGCGACTGAATCATGCGATTGAGTCATATGGATGACTGAAGGTTCAGTCGTGCAACTAAGTCAATATTATGTATCAATCATACGACTGATCCAGTCTCCTGGTTCAGTCGTGCGACTGGTCCATATGCATGATGTATTCTTGTGTATCGTCCATAAGTATGGTCCATTAGCATGAATAGTCATCCGAGTAGATTGAACACATTACTTAATCATTATTGACTTAGAACTATGCATAACAACCTCAAACCTATATAATAAGTTTATACATATGAATCAAAGATAAATAAACATCAAAGCGTACATTCATATTTCATCACCTCGTCAAATTACACATATGTAAGACATGAAAGACTTTTACATTTAAGCACATAAACTAGGATACATGTGTCTATACAGCGGAGATCAAGTTGCTTCACCCAAGCTGCACATCATATTTACATGACAAATTATTCCCAAAACTAGCTGATGAAAGAGCTCAGAATGATCTATATCTGTATGTACATATGATTCAAGTGGTTGATAAATTGCATGCTAAAGCATACAAAAGAAGAAGATATAAGGCTGGGGTGCTGAAAGGATCTACCATTAAGGAAGTTTCAAAACTAAGAATCTCAGATGAAGATGGTCTTTACATTGTGCACAATCAATGTGTAGTGGAAACACTTACCTCTGAAGAAGACATTTTGGGATTGAGTTTTGAGACACTACATAAGATATGCAGAATGGAGATCAAGTACAAATATGATGATCAAAAGGATGCAGTATCATAGTTCAACAAGAAAATGGAGTCAAGGATGAAGGAGCTTCAGTATTGAAGAATTGATTACAAGTGTCTAAGCCTAAGGGGGAGTATTGTTCGATCTAGGAACAATATATCTAGATCATTTTGTATAGGCTTAGAACTTTAATCAATACTTGTAATGAATAATTGTAATACATTATTTTGATGTACACATTATGTATATAGGTTAACCTACATGTGTGTTGACTTATGTGTATGATTGTAGGTACCAATATTATTCATGGTCAATTAGTGAAATTGACCAAGTGTAAGAAACATCTATGGATGAATATTTTTTGGTTCTTCCGTAGATATATTTCTTACAAGACAACCATCCAAAGAGCTTCTTTGGATGAACATCCAGCTCTGGAGTTCAAGTGAAGAATCTCAAGTAAAGAGTTCAATTGAAGACTCCCGTGGAAGAGCAAACATCCAAATATTGTTAGTTTCATTACAATAGAAAAACATCATTCTGCATAAAATGGATGCCATTCCTTTATTCACCAAGTAGCTTCCCCCTCGTGCCACCCTCAACGATAATTATTAGCTAACTGAAAATGCATAAAATTCAGCTTTGATGAGTGAGTTTTAGTTTTATAAAAATATGTAATACCTTTTATTCGTCTTAAAAATTTTCTTTTCTTTCAAACATGATCATATATCATATATACATCAAGTGAATATCATTCATAGTCTTTGTTATTGCACGTATTCATTCATTTTTCATTTTTTATAATCTTTCACTACTATGTAGATTATGTGATATGCTAAAACCCCCTCTTGGGCACAAATCCAACTAAGTAGGGTTAAGCGACAAGGATCCCATATCGCACGTATGGAGCACTCACCAAGACTAACTCCTTTGTATGTTAACCCTCATAGGTTAGCAAAGATCACATGCTATAAAACACAGTTGAGCTAACAACTGTTGTGGAGTTGTGAACCTCCTTACATTTTGCTTGTGTTGATACATCATGTACCTAGTTTATGTTCTTAATGTAAAAGTATTTCATTTCTTACACATGTGTAATGTAATTACTTAATGAAATATGATATGATTTTGATGTTTATTCTGCATTAAATACTTCATATTATTATTGTATTTGGTATAATTCATGCGTATGAACATCTTATATAGGTTTGAGGTTGTTAGACATAGTTCTAAATCAATAATGATTGAGACATATGTTTAACTTAGTCGGGTGATTATTCATGCTACTGGACCGTACTTATGGACCATACGCACGAATGAATCATACTTATGAACCAGTAGCACGATTGAACCAGGAGACTGCATCAGTTGTATGACTGAGACATAAGGTTGATTCAGTCGCATGACTGGACCTTCAGTCGTGTGTATGAATCAACCGCATGAGTCAGTCGAACGACTGAACCATGCTAATGGTTCAGTCGTACAAATGAAGACCAATAACCTATAAATACCACATAATTCGTGGAAACACAGAGACTTCGAATATTTACATACCCTAGCCATCCATAGCGCCCTAAGCAGCCAATCCAACTTCCTAGTTCGTTCCTGATCGATTTCTAATCAATTCTTAACGTTTCTTTCATCGTTAGATCGATCAGGTTGTTGTTCTCACTGATTGGATCGCCAATCAAATAGGATTCTGTGCTATTTGATCTGGTCTCACGCCGAATCCGTTAGTACTCCATACGAAAATGGTCCTAACAGCTTGTAATACTTTTCATCTTTCGTTCATTATGTTCCACTTCCATTAACTTTGATCATTTGCTTTGTTAAGATAATTCCTTACGTACCGTAGCATAAGCACACCATGTAAAGACAAGTAATAATACATAATTAGGAACATAAAGAAAACATGCCATAAGCATGCATAACAACATCATACAACATCCCCGAAAACATTCCAAGTCATAGCCTAAAAATCCTTTTTCGTAAAATCGCAGAATATTTTCTTAGTCTTTTAGGCGCAGGGGAACTATGCAGGCGCATGGCCACCATATGGGAGCATGATAGCTTAGGTGTATGGGAAATTGGGCGCATCGAGAAAACTTGAGCACATGGGCACTATACGGGCACATGGCCAACACTTAGGTGTATGAGAAAAATTATGGGCGCATAGGAAAGTTGGGCACATGAGCACTATGTGTGCGCATGGCCAACACTTAGGCACCTGGGCACATTTCTTGGTACATGAGTACTATGCAAACACATGAGTACTATGCAGATGCATGAGTACTTTGCAGACGCATGAGTACTATGCAGACGCATGAGTACTATGCAGGCGCATGAGCCTAACTTAGGTGCATGAGCACTTAGGCATATGAACATTCTGTTTTCTAACTTAGATTATTTCAAGACCCAAATCATCATTCTACCATGTTCTAAGCCTAGTTCTAACATACTTAGCATCAAAAGAAGCATATAACCATAAACATAATCAAAATCAGTCCCAAACATACACCACCCAACAGGGCACACACATAAACATATGGGTACACACCCAACATATATAAAAACGTTATAACATACATTTCCAGCCCCATAAAAAAATTAAAACATTTAAAACCATGGATCTAGAACTTATCTCTTGCAACTTTTGAGTAATACTTTTTCAAATCCAAGAGCTCTTGGAGTTTAAACACCCAAACACCCTAAAACACACTACCAAACATACACACAACACATAAGCACATACCCGAAGGCTAGAACTCAGCCGAAAACAACCATAAACCCAAGGAAACTCACCTTCACGTGACTTCTTCTTATTCTTCTCCCTAAACTAAAAGAAGTCTCTACTTTATCTCTCTAAAAGCCCATGGGAAATATAGTACAGGAGGTGCTGTGGGCGACCATACCACCTTTTGAACAAAATAATATCAAACTTCGTTCCTTATACAATTTTAACCCCTTGACTTGGGTTATTTTACTTTTTTTCCTTTTGAAATTACTGGGTGTTACATCCCTTCACAAAGAATGTGATGAATTTTCCATAAGGAATTCGTTGTTTTATAGTTCTCACATCTGAATAATAAATCTTTAGGTAATGGCATACTAAGCAAGTTGTATGCTCTAATACCGACTTTAACCTTCTTAACATCTTCAGGTGACCACTCCTTTGTACTTATGGTTAATTGTTATATTTCTAATCCAGTCCAAGAGTTGGTGGAATATAAGGACCTTCAATTATAGATACCCATAAATCGAAACTAGTGTAGTTCACGTGATTTCTGAAATTGATTTTCCATGATTTTAAATCCACTTTGCTTTCCAACTTCGGGGGTTGGTATAGTAATCCAGCAAGTGAATTACTCATTTTCATTAATTTGTTAACTAAAATAGAAATTACTTAGTAAATGGGCTAATTACCGACAAACTCTTAGTTATTGGTTAATTAAGTTGTTCGAGTAAAAATTAGTCATCCTCTTAAGGAAATCTCAATTGATGTTGAGTTGAGGATGTTTGTTTATAGGTTTTGTTCAAATTTTTTTGAGATATCATTGATTATCGATTAATAACATAAATCTATGATTCAAAATGAGTTTGAAGTAAACTAATGTTAACAGAGTAATGAAACAATACTTGTCAACCGATCAATCGACGTTTAATGATTTTAAAATTGATTTCCCAAATTGTTGAGTAGAATTTCTTTGTTAGCTATTGATTAGCTTAACTCAACTTGTATGATGATTAATTCATTCATTAACATCCTTGAATCTAAGAACTCTCAATCCATTTTGAATACCCTAAAGCAATTTGACCCAAGATCAATAGACTAATCAGAGATCTGTTAGTTCTAATGATATGAACAATCTATTAAACAAATACATATCTAAAATGATCTAAATTAATGAGCACGAGGCTCGGATACCACTTATAAATCCAAGGATCGCAATCAAGAATTATCAGGTTATATTGAATACGAATAATGATTGCGAAATTAGTACTAATCGTTGTTTAATTGATTGAATACGAGATAACAATTACAATATAAAGTAATAATGAAGAAGATGATAATTAAGTATAATAAAAGAATAAATACGATTTGATTCAATAGTATTTCATTAAAATAGATTAATTATTAAAAAAGAACAAATAATAATTGTTGATGACGATGATTGCTATGATTCTATTAATGATTTTGGTATAAATGATGTTGCGGCTGCTTGGGTTTGATCATAAGTTTAGGATCACTAGCAACTAGGGGTTGTGATTGTGTAGATACATGTGTCCCTACTTTCTGATCTTAATGTAATATCTTTGTATTGTCTTACACTTATGTATTGTAATCGTACGGGTACTAAATGAAATACAATATGTAGTTGTGCTTAATGTTAAATATTTCATTGGTTGGTAATAACACTTATTGACTTGACTATATAGGTTTGTGGTTGTTTGAACTAGTATAAATAATGTAATAATATTGAATACATTCAAACTTAGTAAACAGAAGTTCTCATGCATCCGAATGGACCATGTGCCCCAACAGTGGTCATGCATCCGAATGGCCATGCAACTAAGTGTCCATGCGCCTAAATGGTCCATACGCCTGAACAACTTCATGTGAATGACTCAGTCGCACGACTGAACACTTAGTTGTGCGAATGGATCAACGACATGGCTCAATCGCACGACTGAACCGTGCTAATGGTTCAGTCACCCGAATGAGCAACCCTAACCTATAAATACCACTTAATTCATGGAAAAACGGAAGCATCAAAGCCACTTCGAATATCTTGATACCCAAATGTACCCTAGCCATCCAGAGACCTCTAGTAACCTGCTCCAACTTCAAAGATCGCAGTAGATCGATTGCTAATCATTCTTAACGTTTAGATTCAATCTTTAGTTGATTCTACGTGCGTTCTCACTTATTGGATCGCCAATCAAATAGGATTCCGCACTATTTGATTCTGTATACGCGTAAATCTGTTAGTATTCGTCGAGTACAAGATCCCTAACAAGTGGTATGAGAGCTTTGTCTCTAGATTTACGTGCGATTCAATTGTTTTGATATAAAAATTGTGTTTTTACACTCAAAAACGCAATCTTTTGTGTCAAATCGGGTTTTAGACGTCTCTTGATCATAAAGTTAAGTTTTTTCCGGCATACGGAAAATAGGGTTACCAAAAATTCATGTTTTTGCGTTCAAACACCATAAACCTAGAAATTTTCGAAATCCAACAGGTTCAGTCACACGACTGAGGTCATACACATTCCCCACACGCACGATTGGACTCAGCCGCACTTCCATTCGTCTAACTAAGAAGCCTATTCACATTGTTCATCCATATTAGTTCATTTGGCCGACTGAGTCATCCGCACTTGTTCAGTCGCACAATTGAACCATCCGTATAGTTCAATCACCCGAATAGCCCAATCGCATAACTTTATTCACACTAATACACAAGGTTGGTTTAAAGTTAAAATTAATAGCAATAGAAGACCAATATTCAGCCTTTACAGCAAGGAGATACTCACGTATACATAACTTACTGCTTCTAGAGAATGAGGTGGGAAATCACAACAACCCCCAAAGCTGGTCACGTTAGACGAATATCCACAATGGAACAACGTTCCGAGATCTACTTAAACGGAGTAGATCCAAATCTGTGGGAGTCTGTAGAGTCGGGGTACAGTATGCTTGTAGGAGCTGATGATGTCAAACTCACACTTGGTGGCATGACTGATGGACAAAAGGCCAAATACAATGCCGAAAAGAAAGTCTATGCTTTGCTTACACAGTCTATTCCGAAGGATATCTTACAATCAATTCTCAGATGGTATGATAGGCATGTAATGTTATGTGCTCTATGTTTATGCATGATGATGATGTTGCATGGTTATACATGATGTATGTTATGTATGTATGATACCCTGCATGATGATGTATGAATGATATGTTTATGTTCTTTATGATGATGTATGTTATCTTTCCCCTGACTTTACGTACTATGATAATGAATGAACCAAGTATTATGTAACATAAAGTGAAAGATAATGAAAGAGGAACATGTTGATGAATGCATGAATTAATGAATGAATGAATGTAAGAAAGGCTTGCAAGCAAATGTATGGAGGTGCACACCCTATGTTGGTGTTAGCTCAACGGTGTGTGGGTTAGCTACCCCAAAGGATGCACATTGGGGTCCAATCTTTGTGATTGACCATATGAATGGGATCCTTGCCGCTTGCCCTAGGTACGGGAGTCAGCTTGGTGCACAATGTTCGAGGTCTAGGAATGACCTCAGGCCTAGTTACCCGCTTCGTGCACAATGTTCGGGGTATAGCATATGGCATTGATCCGAAATGAAAGAGAAAAGATAAATGGTGAATGTACTTGCCCTAGGTACTGGAGTCACCTTCGTGCACAATGTTTGAGGTCTATGAATGACCTCAGGTCCAGTTACGCGCTTCGTGCACAATGATTGGGGTAATGTACATGTCACTGGAAGTAATGAATAAATGAACGAAAGTATGAATGAAAGAATGACGAAGATAATAATGATATTATCTGTATGTATGTATGATGTATGATCACATGCAATAGAATTGAATAGTTTTAAATGAAGGAAAAATTATGTTTTATTATTAAACTAGAACTCACTCAGCAACACTGACTTTTATGCATTTTCTAGATGGCAGGTGAGCATTGCTGAGGATGGCACGGAGCAGCTACTTGGCATGTTGAATGGCATTCTTTTGTTAATGTTTTTGCATTGTAATGCGAACGAATGATGTTTTGAAATGAACGCTTGTATTAACTTGCAAAAGCATTTGTAATGATATGAAAAGTTATTTCTTTAGACTTCCGCTGCAATGTTTTATGAATGATTAAATGTAAAGTATATGTGTTATGTGTGATGATTTACCAGCTGTGAGCGTCCCGGGAACGGGGCCTTACAAGTTGGTATCAGAGTCAAAGTTTAAGTGAAATGGGTAAATTTTCAAAATGAACCTTAACTTAAACTGAGAATGGGACAGAAAGGGAATAGGATGCCAATCTAAGTAGCTGCGTGCCATCAGGTATTTTCGTAAAGATAACTGGTTTTATGTGCGCATGGTATGTCGTTATGTGTTTTACGTCTATTTAAATGTTGATGTAGTCAAGACAGGTAATGCTTGGGGTATGAAGAGTAAAGTAAGTGGCTAATCACAACTGGCCACTGTAATTAAGGACTTACTATACTTACCATAAACTGAGTTGTTTCCTTGAATGACCGTATTAGTGTTTAAATCTTTCAGTGTGAGTTAGTGGATGGCTGGTGGTAGATCATCTAAAGGTTTGCGTGGTGGTGGACATGGTGCTGAACCACGGGTTACGAGGGGAAGGCCTAGGGCAAAAAGGTGGTTCATGAAGAACAAGAAACCCCTCATCTGGAGGGTGGATATGAGAGTGCTAATCTGAGAGCCTCAGTGAAGGAGGCGGTTGTGGAAGAAGTGCATCAAGTCATGCAAACGATCCTACCGTTTGTGGTGACCGAAGTGATAAAGGCACTTAGAGAGGAAGAGAGAAGGGAAAGGAGTGGCCCTATGGGTGAAAGAAGACAACCTAAGACTAAGACGGTTCCGTCTGATGATGAAGAAGAAGAGGAAGAAGCAGAGCCTGTGCGGGAGGTAGTACAAGGCTGTAACTACGGGGTATTCATGAGATGCAAGCCCCCTACGTTTGATGGAAACGGCACTGCTGCCGCTACTCACCGGTGGGTGAGGGAAATAGAGGTTGTACTTGATATCAGTGAGTGCCGAGAGGACCAGAAAGTTAAGTTTGCTGCCCACTCTTTTATGGACTCAGCTGTATGCGAGTAGGACAATATTGTCCAAGCTGAAGGCAGCATGGCCATTCGAAGAACGAGATGGTCCAAACTAAAGAAGTTGGTGATTGAGGAGTTTTATCCTCACGGGGAGATGGACAAGGTTGAGAGGGAGTTTTTGCAATTTGAGGCGGGAACGATGACACACCAAGAGTACACCAGAAAGTTCAATGAAATGACACGTCTAGTGTCGGATCAGGTGACACCTCTATCTCAGAAGATCAAGAGGTATATTCAGGGTTTGCCGACGGACATTCGCAGACACATGATCGTTGCCCGACCAAGCACGTTTAGGTCAGCGGTGGATCTAGTAGGGAGATTGTATGATGAGAGGATTGTGGTGGTGGTGACTGAAGGTGGTCGAAAGGGTGGAGGTGATAGAAACTGGAACAGGAAGAGGTTTGGTCGGGGTGGTGCCTCGACGAGTAACAAGAAGGCTCGAGGGGATGACTGCCATGTGGTCACAACTAGTGCAGGGTTGAAAAAGTGTGGCAAGTGTGGGAAAGAGCACGGTGGCAAGTGTAGATGGGGGTTGAATGTTTGTTTCAAGTGTGGGAAGCCTGGTCATATGGCTAGAGACTGTGGAGGTACGAACTGTTTCAACTGCGGGGGAAGTGGTCATATGACAAGGGAGTGTAAGAAGCCAAGAGTTGAGGGTTCTTGGGTGAAGAAAAATGGAGGTGAAGGACCAAGGTCGAATGCCAGAGCATTCACAATGACACAGGAGGAAGCTAGAACGGACCCTGATGTCGTGTCCGGTACGTTTCTGGTGCACCAAACTTTAGCTTGTGTGCTATTTGATTCTGGTGCTAGTAAGAGTTTTATTTTTGCTGCTTTTTGTGCTAAGTTGCCTGTTAGTAGTAGACGTCTTGATGCACCCTTCGATGTAGAAACTGCCATCGGTAAGTCTACCAGGATTTCTGAGATGTTAGAGGGCTGTGATGTGGAGCTAGAAGGTCATAAGTTTCCTGTTAGACCGTTCGTGATGACCTTAGGTGGTTTTGATTTGGTTCTTGGGATGGATTGGTTGGCGGACTTCGAGGCAAACATTGTGTGTCGTAAGAAGATAATTCGTTTGACAACGCCTGACGGTAGTTCGGTGACGGTTTATGGTGATCAGGTGACTACGATTCCGAAGGTAATTTCAATGGCGGTGGCGGGAAAGTGTATGAGGCATGGATGTAATGCTTACTTGGCCTATGTAAAGGATGTGGATACGCCAACACCACAACTATCTGATGTACTCGTTGTGTGTGAATTTCCAGACGTATTCCCAGAAGACTTATTAGGAGTGCCACCTGACCGTAAGATCGAGTTCCAGATTGACTTGATACTGGGTGCCCAGCCCATTGCCAAGGCACCATATCATTTGGCTACGACAGAGATGAAAGAGTTGATGGAGCAGTTGCAAGAGCTGCTTGATAAGGGGTTCATTAGACCGAGTATCTCTCCTTGGGGTGCTCTAGTCCTGTTTGTAAAGAAGAAGGACGGTAGTATGAGGATGTGCATTGACTACCGCGAACTAAACAAGTTGACGGTGAAGAACCAATACCCCTTACCGAGAATAGACGATTTGTTCGATCAGCTTCAGGGTGCCAGTTGGTTTTCAAGGATAGATCTTCGATCTGGCTACCATCAGTCGAAGGTGAAGGAGCAAGATATCCCTAAAACAGCTTTTCGCACGTGCTATGGTCCGTACGAGTTTCTTGTCATGTCTTTTGGTTTGACCAACACGCCGGCTGCTTTTATGGATTTGATGAACCGTGTGTGTCGGCTGATGCTGGATAAATCAGTGATTGTGTTCATTGATGATATCCTAATTTATTCAAAGAGCAAGATTGAGCATGCCGGTCACATTCTGGAGGTTCTAGAGACGCTGAGAAGGGAGAAGTTGTTTGCCAAATTCTCCAAGTGCACATTTTGGTTGCGCGAACTTCGGTTCTTGGGTCATGTGGTGAATACTGACGGGATCATGGTGGACCCGGCTAAGGTGGAGACAGTGATGCAATGGAAATCTCCAAAGACGCCATCCGAGATTCGTAGTTTCTTAGGTTTGGCGGGTTACTACAGGAGATTCATTCAAGACTTCTCCAAGATCGCTTCTCCATTAACTAAGTTGACCCGAAAAGATGTGAAGTTTATATGGGGTCAAGCTCAAGAGAAGGCATTTGAAGAATTGAAGGCGAGATTGACTCAAGCTCCTGTTCTGTCATTACCCGATGGGAGCGAAGATTTGGTGGTTTATTCTGATGCTTCCTACTCGGGTTTGGGGTGCGTGTTAATGCAGAGAGGGAAGGTTATACCCTATGCGTCCCGACAGTTGAAGGTTCATGAGGTCAACTACCCTACTCATGACTTGGAGCTAGCAGCCGTGGTCTTTGCACTAAAGATTTGGAGGCAATATCTTTACGGTACGAAGTGCACCATTTTCACTGACCATGAGAGCTTGAAGTATTTCTTCAAGCAAAAGGATCAGAACATGAGGCAGAGGAGGTGGTTGGAGCTTATAAAGGATTATGATTGTGAGATCCATTACCATTCGGGCAAGGCCAATGTGGTGGCGGATGCCTTTAGCTGAAAAGAGAGGCCTAAGCCGATTCGGGTGAAAGCATATCAGCTGATCATGACCTCTGATGTGATGAAGCAAGTCAAAGAGTTTCAAGATGAGGCACTGAAAGAAGACCATCTTAACTCTGAAAGAATGAGAGGTCTGGTTGGGGAATTGGGTGAAAACGCACTCGGTGTTACAACCCGATTCGGTCGTGTGTGGATTCCTCGTTTTGGGGATCTACGGGTGAATATAATGTATGAAGCTCACAAGACCCGAACTCCATTCATCCCGGTGCCACAATGATGTATCAAGACATGAAGAAGAATTATTGGTTGCCGGGTATGAAGCACGACGTGGTGGAGTGTGTTAGTAACTGCCCTACTTGCTTGCAAGTGAAGGCCGAGCATCAAAAACAGTATGGGAAGATCCAGCCTTGGATATACTGGAATGGAAGTGGGAGCACATCACCAAGGATTTTATTATGAAGCTGGCGCGTACCCCGAAAGGCTACGAGGCCATATGGGTGATAGTTGACCGTTTGACGAAGAGTGCTCACTTCCTACCGATCTGCGAGACATATTCATCTGAGACATCAGCTGAACTGTTCATCAAGGATATTGTAACCCATCATTGTGTGCCGGTGTCCATTGTGTCTGACTGCGACACCCAGTTTTCCTCCAAATTTTGGATGAAATTCCACGACGCTATGGGGACGAGGTTACATATTAGTACGGCTTATCATCCCCAAACTGATGGTCAGTCAGAAAGGACCATTCAGATGTTGGAAGACATGCTTCGGGAATACGTGAATGATTTTAGAGGGAGTTGGGATGACCACTTACCGTTAGCCGAATTCTCATACAACAACAGCTATCATGCCAGCATTGGTATCCCACCATATGAGATGCTCTACGGTAGGAGATGCAGAACACCCGTTTGTTAGGGTGACATTGGTCAGAAGGAGTTGGGAAGCGTCAAGGTAATCGAGGCTACAACTGAGAAGCTTGAGAAGATCAAAGCCTTCATGAAGGCAGCCAAAGATAGACAGAAGTCGTATACCGATAAACGACGTAGACCGATTGAGTTCTAGGTGGGTGACCGGGTTATGTTGGAGGTCTGACCTTGGAAGGGTATTATTCGTTTCCGAAACCGGGGCAAGTTGAGCCCGAGGTACATAGGCCCTTTCTGAATCATTGCTCAAGTAGGAAAGGTAGCCTATAGATTAGAGTTACCCGATGAGTTAAGTGGAATTCACCCAACATTCCATGTATCTCATTTGAGAAAGTGCTTAACTGATGAAGACATGATTGTTCCATTGGAGGATATCGAAGTAGACGAACGGCTCAATTATGTGGAGCAACCAGTAGCAAACATTGATCGAAAGGAAAAGAGGCTGAGGAATAAAGTGGTTCCCCTTGTGCGTGTGCAGTGGAAGCACAGGAAGGGATCCAAGTCTACGTGGGAGACTAAGGAAGAGATGAGAGAGCATTACCCACAATTCTTTGAAGAATAACAGGTTTCGAGGACGAAACCTATTTAAGGGGGGTGGACTTCTAACACCGGCTATTTCTAGACAAGAAAGAAGAATAAGTAAAGAAAAAGAAGAAAAAGAAATAAAACCCAAGCCTAGGGGTAAAAAGTGTCCAAAAGGACAAAATGTTTGAAAAGTGGGTGTAAAAGGTGGCATGGCCGCCCATCACCCTTTCTACACCCAAATCTTTCGGATTTTAGTGAGAGAAAGGAAGAGAGCAGAAATATTCTCGGCTTTGAAGAAGAACAAGAAGAAAGAATTTGAATTCAAGGTAAAAATTCATGCTTTTATGGTGTTCTTGACTGGTTTTATCCTCGGGTTTATGCTTATGTGTGTTTGTATGTGTTCAGCTCTATTTTTTGTGGGTTTCTAGGAAGTTGAATTCAATTTGCAAACGAGTTGGAAGAAGCCATACTCAAGAGCTGCAAAGGTGAGTTCTAGGACCCCTTTTTTACTGGTTTTTAACTGATTTTGGGGCTGGATATGCATAAATGTATGTTTTCGCTAAATTGGGTTTCGGACCCGTATGCTTGTATGCATGTATAATGATGTTGTGATGTTATGATGTAAATATGTTCATGTTTGCTAATGTACGATGATGTTTCTAAGGCTTAGAGGGTAAGATTTAAGCTTAGAACATGATGAATGGTGAGTTGAAATCGAACATGATGATGTTAGGCTCGAATGTTAAACTTTACATCTGCCTAAGTGTTTGGAAGAATAATGTGGATGAGGCCAGTAAATGCGAATGAACAATAAGGGTTGATGCAGATGAGGCTGCTAAATGCGGGTGAACAATAAGGGTTAATGCGGATGAGGCCACTAAAGGCGGATGAACAATAAGGGTTGATGCGGATGAGGCCAGTAAATGCGGATGAACAATAAGGGTTAATGCGGATGAGGCCACTAAAGGCGGATGAACAATAAGGGTTGATGCGGATGAGGCCAGTAAATGCGGATGAACAATAAGGGTTAATGTGGATGAGGCCACCAAATGTGGATGAATAATAAGGGTTAATGCGGATAAGGCCATAAACTACGGATGAACAATTAAGGGTTAAGGTGGATGAGGCCATAAAATGCGAATGATCAAAATAAGGGTTAATGCGGTTGAAGCAATTAAATGCGGATGAGTAATAGGGTCAATGCGGATGAGTAATAGGGTCAATGCGGATGAACACTTAGAAAAATTCTGACTTTTTGGGAGAAAAAGGAGTAATGTAGGCTTTGACCTAGGAGATTCCCAGGAGTTATGTAAGTTGACTTTTGAGGTCATAGATGATATGTTTATGTTTCTTATAAGGATGTATGTTTATCTTTCCCCTGACTTTACGTACTATGATATTGAATGAACGAAGTATTATGTAACATATAGTGAAAGATAATGAAAGAGGAACATGTTGATGAATGCATGAATGAATGAATGTAAGAAAGGCTTGCAAGCAAATGTATGGAGGTGCACACCCTATATAGGTGTTAGCTCAATGGTGTACGGGTTAGCTACCCCAAAGGATGCACATTGGTGTCCAATATTTGTGATTGACCATATGAATAGGATCCTGGCCACTTGCCCTAGGTACTGGAGTCAGTTTTGTGCACAATGTTCGAGGTCTATGAATGACCTCAGGCCCAGTTACCCGCTTCGTGAACAATATTCGGGGTATAGCATATGACATTGATCCGGAATGAAAGAGAAAAGATAAATGGTGAATGTACTTGCCCTAGGTACTGGAGTCATCTTCGTGCACAATGTTCGATGTCTATGAATGACCTCAGGCCCAGTTACCTCCTTCGTGCATAATGTTTGAGGTAATGTATATGTCACTGGAAGTAATGAATCAATGAACGAAAGAATGACGAATATAATAATGATATTTTCTCTATGTATGTATGATGTATGATCACATGCAATAGAAATGAATAGTTTTAAATAAAGGAAAAGTATGTTCTATTATTAAACTAGAACTCACTCAGCAACGCTGACTTTTATGCATTTTCAAGTTGGCAGGTGAGCATTGTGAGGATGGCATGGAGCAGCTACTTGGCGTGTTGAATGGCATTCTTTTGTTAATGTTTTTGCATTATAATGTTGGCCATGCACTTAAACAGTGGCCCATGCGCCCATCATGTTGGCCATGCGTCTAAGTGTTGGCCATGTGCCCAAGTGTTGGCCATGCGCCTAAACAGTGGCCCATGTGCCTAAGTGTTGGCCATGCGCCTAAATAGTGCCCGTGCGCCCAAGTGTGGAAATGGCTAAGTGTGGGTGATGCGCCTGGACAGGTGCCATGCGCCTGCATAGTGGTAAAGCGCCTGAACAGGGCAAAAGCGCCAAATAGTGCCCATGCGCCCAGACTGTTTTACACTTAGAATTTTTATGCTCATATGCCTGGAAAGTCCCATGCACCCAATTTGGACTTAAGGTTTTCTAAGTGGTTTTAAGGGGTAATATGGGGAGATAGGCCTGGTTATGATGTGATGGCTTTTGTCTGATGTGTGCTATGTGTGTATGAATTTGCCTGTATGGTGATGGTGTATGTTTGTGATTATGTATATGTTCCTTATTATGTATGTATGTCTTCCATTGGCTTTGCGTTGAACGTTAATGAATGTAATGAAAGTATTATGTAACCTAAAATGGAAGATAATGAAAAGAGGAACGTAATGAATGAATGCATGCATTAATGAATGAACAAGAACGTGATAGGCTTGCAAGCATATGTATGACGTGAGCGACTCTGTGTCGCAACAGACTCGAAAGAGGTCCTTCTCGCGTACTCCGGTATTGTGTCAGTCTTTGGACATGAGTTGGGGGTTGGGTCATAGGCCCCAGCACAATATTAGTCTTCGGACATGAGTCGGGGGTATTGCATGAGACAGGATCCAGATGAATGCGAAGAGGATCGCATACTCCTGTACTGTGTCAGTCTTCGGACATGAGTTGGGGGTTTGGTAATAGGCCACGGCAGAGTATTAGTCTTCGGACATGAGTCGGGAGTAGTGCGTGAAATTGAGATGAGATGAAAGAGGTCCTTGTCGCGTACTCCGGTACTGTGTCAGTCTTCGGACATGAGTCAGGGGTTGTTTATCAGGCCCCGGCACAGTATCAGTCTTCGGACATGAATCGGGGGTATTGCATGAGACGAGATAATGAGATGAGCGACTTTGTGTTACAACAGACTCGGATAGAGTTCAATCCCTGTGATTGACTTGAATGGGATCTTTGTCGCGTATCTTAGTGTTGTGTCAGTCTTTGGACATGAGTTGGGGGTTTGTGATCAGGCCCCGGCACAACATCAGCTTTCGAGCATGAGTCTGGGATATTGCACAACACAAGATTCGAGTAATAAAGAGTACTGAGCAAAGAGATAAATAAATGAACGAAAGATAATGATGGAAAGAACGAATGTATGAAATGAACGTTAATGAATTATCATAATAATGTACTAAACAGGACCTTTGTCATTGGACCTTAGTAATTGTGGCTGAGTGCCACGAAGAGGGTAAAGTCTGACTGGATCTAGAAAGAGAAGTGAACGATAATGTAATACGTTGAATGAACGGAAGTTAATGAACGTAATGACGAGGATAATAATGATATTATCTGTATGTACGCATGATGTATGATCATCAACGATTGTAAAGTACAATATGCTTTTGAAATAAAAGTAAAGTATTTTATTATAAAAACTAGAACTCACTTAGCGTCGTTGACTTTTCTATGCATGATAGTTGGCAGGCATTTGTTGATGCTGAGGAGTTGCAGGCATGGATGCATAAGCTACTGGAAGAATTTTGAGGCTGCCATCCGTATTTTGACATGTCTTTGTATTTTGAGATGAAAAAAAATGTTGTAAATGAATGAAATGACATATTTTAGTTATTATAGAAAGTTTTAAATTTTGCTGCAATATAAATGTATGTTTTATAATGTTTTAAGTGCAATGAATGACCAACTGTGAGGTGCTCGGGAACGAGGCCTTACAAGTTGGTATCAGAGCAAAAGTTTAAGTGAATTAGGTAAATATTTTGAAAAACCTAATCTTAAACTGAGAATGGGACTAAAAGGAAAGGGATGCCAGTCCTAGTAGCTGCATGCATAGAGGTAAAGGTTTTATGTAAACGCTACAGTAAATTAACGTTAACCGGTATTATGTGCGCATGCTATTTGATTTATGTGCTCTTAGTAGATTTAGATACTGATGTAGTCAGGATAAGGAATGCTTGGGGTATGAAGAGTAAAGTAAGTGATTAATCACAACTGGCCACTGTAATTAGGGACTTACTATACTTGACATAAACTGAGTTATTACCTTGAATGATCACGTTAGTTTTTTAATCTTATAGTGTGTTAGAAGATGGCTGGTGGTAGATCATCAAAAGCTTCACAAGGTGGAGGTGGCGGGGAATGTGGTGTTGAACCATGGGTCACAAGAGGAAGGTCTAGGGCTGACAGAGTAGTTCATGAAGAACCCGAGACCCCTCATCAGGAGGGCGGTGATGAGAATGCTAATCAGAGGGCCTCGATGAGAGAGGCAATCATGGAGGAAGTGCATCAGGTCATGCAGACGATCCTACTATCTGTGGTGACCAAAGTTATAAAGGCTGTTAGAGATGGGGAGAGACAGGAAAGGGGTAGACCTTCGGGCGAAAGGAGACGACCCGAGACTAAAACAGTTTTCTTCGATGAAGAAGAGGAAGAAGAGGAAGAGCCTGCACCGGAGGCAGCACGAGGCTGTAACTATGGGGCATTTCAAAGGTGCAAGCCCCCTACCTTTGATGGTAACGGCACTGCTGCTACTACTCACTGATGGGTGAGAGAAATAGAAGTGGTATTGAATATCAGCGAGTGCTGGGAGGATCAGAAAGTAAAGTTTGCTGCCCATTCTTTTCTGGACTCGGCTCTGTGTAAGTGGGACAATATAGTCCAAGTCGAGGGTAGCAAAGCTATTGGGAGAATAAGATGGTCAGAGCTGAAGAACTTGGTTATTGAGGAGTTCTGTCCTCACGGAGAGATGGACAAGGTTGAGAGGGAGTTCCTGCAACTGGAGGCGGGAACCTTGACACATCAACAGTACACCACGAAGTTCGACGAGATGGCACATTTGGTGCGGGATCAGGTGACACCTCTTTCGCGAAAGATCAACAGGTACATTTAGGGCTTGCCAGTGGACATCCGTAGGCACATGATCATTGCCTGACCGAGCATGTTTAGGTCGGCAGTTAACCTGGCTGGAAGGTTGTATGACGAGCGGGGGGCGATGGCGAAGACAGACGAAGGAGCGAAGTGAGCCTATGCTAAGAAGGGGAAAGGAAGGCGAGACAATGATGGTGGATTTGTGTATGAAGGTACGATGTCGAGGGACAATGATTGGAAGAGAATAGAAAGAAAAGGAGAGATATGCAACAAATGTGGTATAGGCCATGAAGGGGAGTGCAAGTGGGGACTGAATGTTTGTTTTCAGTGTGGAAAGGAGGGCCACAGAGCAAGGGACTGTCAAATATTTAGCTACGACTGTGGCAAGACAGGACACATGAGCAGAGACTGCAAGAAGTTGAGGGTAGGAAGCTCCGGTACGAGGAAGGAGAATAGAGGGTGAAGGCTAGAGCCTTCGCTATGACCGGGAGGAGGCTAGGTCAGACTTCGAGGTAACGTCAGGTATGTTCTTGCAAGTTTAGATTTATGCATCTATACTTTAATTGTGACGCTAGTAGTGGTTTTGTTGCCGCTATTTTCTGTGATGTTGCACGATAGGGGTAGGAAGATGGATGAACCTTCGATGTAAGAATTGTTATTAGTAAGTGTACCAGGTTACCTAATGTCTTAGAGGATTGCGCGATAGAATTGAGAGAGAGCGCTTGTTCCTACTAGGCGGTTCAAGAAAGACATAGGTAGGTAGACATGCATCTCAGGGTGAGTTGATCAGTAATCTACAACTGGAACCCCAAGTGTTGCAAGGAGATGGATTGATCAACCGTGCACAACCAGAGTTTGGTGTCGACCTACGACAATGAATTATGATGAAGGCTTCGGCCAGGAAAGCGGATTGCTTGATTTGGAATCGAGTAAAGCTAATATTAAAGTGTAGAGGGACATTCCCAGTTGTTGCTCTGGTAGGAGAAGTGACACAATGACTGGAGCTACCTGATGAGTTATGTGGAATTCATCTGATGTTCCATGCATCTCATCTAGGAAAGAGCTCAACCGATGAGGATATGATCATGCTACTAGAGAACACTGAGATGGACAAAGCATTCAACCACGAGAAGCAACTGGTAGCCATTACTAATAAGAAGAAGAGAATAGGCTATGGAGGATGATGGTTTCACATGTGCAGGTGCAGTGAAGCCTAAAGGGATATAAGTTTAAGTGCAAGATCAAGGAAGAGGTGAGACAGTGTTACCCATAACTGTTCAAGAAGCGACAGGTTTCGGGGACGAAACCACTTTAAGGGGGGTAGACTTGTAACACCCTGAATTTCTATTTAAACGAAAGGAAAAGAAAAGTAAATAGAAAGAATAGAAATTGAGCACAAGTGGAGGGGGATAAAGTGTACAAAGTACAAAACCTTATTTTTTTAAGGTTTAAAAGGGGCATTGTCGCCATATCAAAAGCAGAAAGCTGCATTTTGCTCTTGGAGGAAGAAAGAAGAGAGAGAGAGCCCTGGTTCTAGAGAGAGAATGAGGAAGAAGCAGCTGCAAAAGTAAGTCTTCTCTTATATGAGCTCAGTTTCAGCTGGGTTTTGAGTTCTTGACCGAAGTTTTTGGTGTTTAGTGTTTGTTTTCGGGATTCAAGAGCTGAATCGAAGGTGGGTCTCGAACTGGAAGTGTGTTGCTCAAAGGCTACTCAAGGTGAGTTTCTAGAACCCCTCTTTTACTGATTTTCAACTTGTTTGGGGCTATTACGCATACTAAGTAAACATTTTGAAAGTAACCGTGGGTCTACAGCCTTATGTTCGAAATGATGTGCGTATGTATAATAGATGTTTTAGTGTTGATTATGGGGTAGTGATGTTGTGTAGCATGCTTAGATACCCTTAGTATGTTAGATATGTGCTTGGGTATCATTAGAATGATAATCGGGTGATGTGGTAGCATAGTAAATATTTTGAATGTTCTGATGAATATGAACAGTGGCCCATGTGCCCAGTATGAGTGGCCAGACGCCTAAGTGTTGGCCATGCACCCAAGAGTAGGTCACGCGCCTAAACAGTGGCCCATGCGCCCAGCATGTTGGCCATGTGTCTAAGTGTTGGCCATGCGCCCAAGTGTTGGCCATGCGCCTAAACAGTGGCCCATGCGCCTAAGTGTTAGCCATGCGCCCAAGTGTTAGCCATGCACCTAAATAGTGCACGTGCGCCCAAGTGTTGAAACTGCTAAGTGTAGGTGATGCGCCTGGACAGGTGCCATGCGCCTACATAGTGGTAAAGCACCTGAACAGAGCAGAAGCACCCAAATAGTGCCCATGCGCCCAGACTGTTTTACAAATAGAATTTTTATGCTCATGCGCCTGGAAAGTCCCATGCGCCCAATTTCGACTTAAGGTTTTTTAAGTTATTTTAAGGGGTATTATGAGGAGATAGGCCTGGTTATGATGTGACGGCTTATGTCTGATGTGTGCTATGTATGTATGATGTTGCATGTATGGTGATGGTGTATGTTTGTGATTATGTATATGTTCCTTATTATGTATGTATGTCTTCTCTTGGCTTTGTGTTGAACGTTAATGAATGTAATGAAAGTATTATGTAATATAAAGTGGAAGATAATAAAAAGAGGAACGTAATGAATGAATGCATGCATTAATGAATGAACAAGAACGTGACAGGCTTGCAAGCATATGTATGACGTGAGCGACTCTGTGTCGCAACAGACTCGAAAGAGGTCCTTCTCGCGTACTCCGGTATTGTGTCAGTCTTTGGACATGAGTTGGGGGTTGGGTTATAGGCCCCAGCACAATATTAGTCTTCGGACATGAGTCGGGGGTATTGCATGAGACAGGATCCAGATGAATGCGAAGAGGATCGCGTACTCCAGTACTGTGTCAGTCTTCGGACGTGAGTTGGGGGTTTGGTTACAGGCCCCGGCACAGTATCAGTCTTCGGACATGAGTCGGGAGTAGTGCGTGAAACTGTGATGAGATGAAAGAGGTCCTTGTCGTGTACTCTGGTACTGTGTCAGTCTTCGGACATGAGTCGGGGGTTTGTTTATCAGGCCCCAACACAGTATTAGTCTTCGAGCATGAGTCAGGGATATTGTATGAGACGAGATAATAAGGTGAGCGACTTTGTGTTGTAACAGGCTCGGATAGAGTTCAGTCCCTGTGATTGACTCGAATGGGATCTTTGTCGCGTATCCCGGTGTTGTGTCAGTCTTCGGACATAAGTCGGGGGTTTGTGAGCAGGCCCCGGCACAGCATCAGCTTTTGAGCATGAGTCGGGGATATTGCACGAAACAAGATTCGAGTAATAAAGAGTAATGAGCAAAAAGATGAATGAATGAACGAAAGATAATGATGGAAAGAACGAACATATGAAATGAATGTTAATGAATTATCATAATAATGTACTAAACAGGATCTTTGTTATTCGACCTCAGAAATCGTGGCTGAGTGCCACGAAGAGGGTAAAGTCTGACCGGATCTAGAAAGAGAAGTGAATGATAATGTAATACGTTGAATGAACGGAAGTTAATGAACGTAATGATGAAGATAATAATGATATTATCTGTATGTACATATGATGTATGATCACGAATGATTGTAAAGTATAGTATGCTTTGAAAGAAAGGTAAAGTATTCTATTATAGAAACTAGAACTCACTCAGCGTCGCTGACTTTTGTATGCATGATAGTTGGCAGGTATTTGTTGATGCTGAGGAGTTGCAGGCATGGATACATAAGCTACTGGGAGCCTTTTCAGGCTGGCATCCGTATTTTGACATGCCTTTGTATTTTTAGATGAAAAAAAATGTTGTAAATGAATGAAATGACATGTTTTTAGTTATTAATGAAAGTTTTAAATTCCGTTGCAATATAATTGTATGTTTTATAATGTTTTAAGTGCAATGAATGAGCAACTGTGAGGTGCCCGGGAACGGGGCCTTACAGCTGGAAAAGGACCTGCCTTCTTTTTCAACTATGATGGATTCTTCAAGTCCTTCGACATACCACTCTCCACGTCTGATGATGAGTTAGCTACAAAGATGATGTATGATGTTCTACATCATCTGGCCTACAAGGCGAGTCATCTATAAACTCAGGGGGAGCACTTGCAGATAGTGACTCTTCCTCTGATGAAGAAGTTGTGGAGACTGATCAGAACAATCAGGAGCAATAGGTTCCCCCTACCGATAGTCCACAAGCATCTGATATTGATGCCTCTGCATCTTTAGAACCTCAGACTCCTACTGCCTTAGATACTGAACGAAATGTTCATAATCTTGATTCTGAGGTAGTTGTCCCAACCACTCCTGGTTCATGACATTGGATAATGTCATTGGAGATATGAGATCAGGAGGGCATACCAAAAATCAATTGTATTCAGCTGATTATGCCTCAGTGATGGAAAAGGGTTACATTCATGATGGTGCATATCGTTGCTTTGTGTCTTAGTTTGAGCCAAAGTATGTTAGTGAAGCCCTGAATGATGAGGCATGGGTGAGTGCCATGCAAGAAGAACTTCTTCAATTCAAGAAGTTAGGTGGATGGACTCTAGTGGATAGACCTAAAGATGCTAAGGTCATTGGCACAAAATGGGTCTTGAAATGCAAGAAAGATGATCAAGGCATGATCATGAGAAACAAGGCTCGACTTGTTGTCCAAGGATGTTGACAAGTCGAGTGCATTGACTACAATGAAGTATTTGCACCCATGGCAAGAATGGAAGCAATCAGTATCTTCCTTGCCTATGCATCTTATATGAAGATTAAAGTTTATCAACTTGATGTGAAGAGTGCTTTCCTTCATGTTGAAATCAGAGAGACAGTGTACGTCAGTCAACCCGAGGGATTTGAGGATCCATATCATTGGGACAGAGTTTATAAACTTGACAAGGCTCTATATAGGCTTCATCAAGCTCCTAGAGCTTGGTATGAGCAACTTCATCTTACCTTGTGAAACACGGTTTTCATAAAGAAAAGGATGGAGATTTACTGCCTGTTCAAATCTATGTGGATGACATAATCTTTGGTTCAAGAAGATCTATGTAAAGAGCTTGAAGCAGTAATGAAGGATGAGTTTGAGATGAGTGCCATGGGAGAGATGAAATTCTTTCTCGGGTTACAGGTGGATCAGACACCAAAAGGGATTTTCCTACAACAGACCAAGTATGTAGGAGATATCTTCAGACGGTTTGACATGGAGAATGCTTCTCCAGCTGGGACTCCACTTGCTACAAACCATGGTGATCTGGTCGATGCCACTACGTATCGAGGTATGATTGGATCTCTCATGTACCTCACTGCCTCAAGACCTGATATCATGTACGCGATGTGCTTATGTTCAAGGTATATGGCAAAGCCAAAAGTTAACCATCTGATAGGGGTCAAAGAGATCTTTCGTTATGTGAAGGGTATTCCAAGACTTGGGTTGTGGTATCCTCATAACGATGACTTCGAGCTGACAGCGTATAGTGACTCGGATTACGGTGGCTGCAAGATGAACTACAAGCCTACATCAGCGGGATGCCAATTCTTTTGGAGGAGATTAGTGACATGGCAGTGTAAGAAGTAGACCTCAGTTGCTTTGTCAACCTGTGAAGCCGAATACGTTGCTGCTGCAAGTTGCTCTTCACAAATCATATGGATTCAACAGCAAATGTGGGACTACGGTTTGAAATTCTCTTCTACTCCTATTTTTGTTGATAACTCTGTTGTGATTCCAGTAACTAAAAATTCAGTCCAACATCCTAAGACCAAACACATCTGTATAAGATATCACTTTATTCATGACTGCTTTGAAAAGAACTTAATCGATGTGATTAAAATAAATACTGATTTTCAACGTGCTGACCTCTATACAAACGCTTTTGACAAACTACGTTTTCTATATCTGTTAGAGGTCAATGACGTTAAAAAGAAAAATGATGTAATTCCCGATGATGATCATGTGTAGTCCGATGAGTCTTTTCTTTTTTTTTTTAATTTTTATCATCTTTATTTATTTGTTTAATCAGTTTAGCTACTTTAATGTTATTCGGTCGTCTATTTAAATCCTAAAAAGCATAAATCGGTTATTGTTTTAGAATTTTAGGGGGAGAATAAGTCAGTTAGTAATATTAACAAAAAAAACAAGGAAGAAGGAGAGGCTGGCTGATAGAAAGTAGATCATATCTGTGATATCAATTCAATGACTTTGGAAAATGATAGTACACAGGTACAAATCACTTGGGACTTTAAAAGATTAAATAAAAAAGAGGCGAAGTTCAAATTATAAGTCTATGTAGTCTGAGCAATATAAAAGGAAAAATGATAGCAAGACTAGCTACTACTAAGGTAACACAAAGAAAGTAGACCTAGAGGTTGTTAGACCACAGATGATTGTCGGTAGATTCAACACAATGGACAATTAGACCTTATTGGTTATCTCAAGAGCAAACTAAGCTATTCAACAAGTTGTGTGTTAACATTATCCCTGGTTAACACAATCAACAAAATTCCAATAAGGGGTGATAAGCTGAATAAACGCCACAAATGTGTGTGTAAGACCAAAATATGAGCAAAAGCAATCAAACTAATAACTTATGTTGTTGGTGAGAACTATCCAAAAGGATGAAAAATGCTCAAACAAGAAGATAGGTTATGTGCCTCTCTGCTATGCGGTGGCACTGACCTGAGGATAAGCATAACCTATATATTCTAGACTTCATTGTTGTTTGCCACCTCTCTGCTGTGCGGTGGCACTGACCTGAGGATTGGCTTCTCTCTGAAAGTTAGAAGAATAGTTTCTTCTTGAAAATTACCCTGAGACCGCTCAAAATCTCCTGAGGAATGTTGATTACCATATAAGTGTGGGTTCCACAAATGCCTGTTGAAAGAATCAAACCTAAACTGTCACCAATTGTGTCAAAAGTCTATCATCGGGGTTGCTATTCTTGAAAGTCCAAATCAAGGTGAGATCTAATAGTACTAGTATGATTTCCTAAACTTGCTAACAACTCTAGATGAAAAACAAGAATTGAGCATCAAAAGGTGTTGATAACATGTCCCAAATGATTTGACTTGCCTGTATGATTCCAATTGAATTGGTCCAGTTATGGTCAAAAGTAATTGAAGCTGCCTATTCCAGAACCGAATCCATTAGATATCTATCTTCGGATTTATACCTCACACTAAAAAAATCAAAAACAAGTGTAGTTTTGTATTTCAGCTTAAGTCTTTTATTTTGTTTCAATTTAGTAAATTCAGTTTGTTTGATATCGGAATACATCATGGAATTCAGTAAGGGAGTTAATCATCTAAAAGGTTCACGTCTAAGGTGACCACATGTGCTTGTCAACTGTAAAACCAGTCACGTCTGAGTTGACAAATTTGCTTAAAAGGATCACATCTGAGGTGGTCAAAAAGTTTTTCAAGTTAAAATGATCATGTCTGAGATGATCAAATGCACATAAAGTTTAATCAAAAGTTAAAAAAAAGGGTTAAGTGAGAAATGGTCATAAATCAAAATCATAAGTATGCTCCAATCGCACGACTGGACCATGAGTATGGACCTACTGTGCGAATGGACCATACTCATGCACTGTTGATTCATGTATGTCCCTAGATCATGATATGAAATGTAATAGATCTTGTTTATCTAGTTCGGATGTAATTTGATATGATTATAATGATATTGATTGTTTGTGATTTGTAATGTCTAATATTTCATTAATGAGTCGATATTCAATTGGTTAATTAGGTTAGTGATTGTTTGAATGGTTACACATAATGTTTATTAATTAATACATTCAAACTTAACATAATAAAGTTCTCATGCGAATGGCCTATGCGAATGGACCACACGCATGAATAATTCCTACGATTGACTCAGTCGCACGACTGAATCAGGAGACTGGATCAGTCGTATGATTGACACATAAGATTGGCTCAGTCGCACGACTGAACACTCAGTCATGCGGATGGATCAATCGCATGGTTCAATCACACGACTGAACCATACTTATGGTCCAGTCGCCCGAATGAACAATACTAACTATAAATACAATCCAATTCGTGGAAAAAAGAGAGAATTCATTCAATTACGACTCCAGAGGTACCCTAGCCGTCTCGAAGCCTCCCAATTCGTTTTCCAAGTTCATAGAACACATTAGATCGATTCCCAATCGATTTCTAACGTTAGTTTCAATTCTTTATTGATTCTTCGTGTGTTCTCACTGATTGGATCGCCAATCAAATAGGATTCTGCACTATTTGATCTAGTTTACACGCTAATCATTAGGTATTTTATCAGGATCAGTGATCACAAGTTCGATGGATTAGAGTGTAACGCAGCAGAATACGATCAAGAATTAGACAAACTTTAGCAAGAATTTGAAATTTGTATTGCAATAAGAACAAATACGGTTATAACGAGAGAATATATTTCTGTGACAAGGAATGTTTCAATTATAACAAATATTTCTGCTCAATCATCCTACTTTACAATAGGGTTGACACTCCTTTTATAGAGTGCAATCACTGCTGTTATCACGGGATAGTGACAACTGGCAGATCTATTACAAAAATGACTAACACTTAACAAACTACTGAAATGTTCACAACTACCAAGAACATATCAGAGTGCTAAGTACAAAATATAAAACTACTGAAACTAAACTACTGAAACTACAATGACTGAAGAACAAGCTCTTCAGTCATTTTACAAAACTACTGAAAACATAAAACAACTGATGGGCACAACAACTGAAGAAGTATTCTTCAGCTGTTGTGACAAACTATTGAAGGATAAAACATAAAACTACTGAAAGTAAACCGTCACAACTACTGAAGAAGACCTCTTCAGCTGTTGTGACAACGTCTTCAAACTTTGTCTTCAGCACTTGTCTTCAGACTTTGTCTTCAGCACTTGTCTTCAGACTTTGTCTTCAGCACTTGTCTTCAGACTTTGTCTTCAGCACTTGTCTTCAGACTTTGTCTTCAGCACTTGTCTTCAGACTTTGTCTTCAGCACTTGTTGTGACATTTGTGGGACTTAAAGGTTTTTCTGATCCAGCTCATTGGTTCTTTTGGTCCAACATACTCCCCCTGAACCAATGCAGCCAAAACCTTTAACTTATTGAGGTCCCACTTATTATTGGCAGAATGATTGGTCTTTTTCCTTCTTGATCAGTTGAGAAGATGACCCATATAAGCACTGGCCTGGGAATGAGTCTCTGATAATTTGGTTGGCAATGTATGGATGGGAGCTCTATATCGGGGAATTGGACACTGAGCTGTTCCCCCATCCATGAGACTCACTTCCCATGTATAAGCCTGTAGGATTCTCTAGTGTATGCTCTGAGAAACATAATTTGTTCTTCCATGGTCAGGTTTTCAGCTTCACCATCAAACAATCCTTCACACCCATACAGCTCTGAGATGTACTTAGCCTGTTTGCCATTTTTGAGCTCAACTGTTGTAATCTGTCTGTATGCAAACTCATCTGGGTGAGTACCTTCAAGTAACAGACTGAGCTCATTTTGTTTGAAGTTCTCAAGCCTCTTGTAGACTAACCCCTTTTTAATTACTCTGTTCTCTAACATCTTTTGGGGTGGTTGTTTAGTCTCGTAGGCCTTCTTGAAATCTTCTACAATTTCCCAGGGTGACACTACTAGGACCACTGTGATCTCTTCATCTACGATCCTTTTTACTTGACCCTTGTATCTCGCAGGAATGTCTTTCTTCACAATTCTATGAGCCACCCTTGGATCAGGCCATATTCTCACCTTTTCCTTTTGATATTGAAATGTGTTAGCAAGGGTGTACAATCTCAGAGCTTCTTTCTTCATACTGATTATTGATGAAGTAGCAGCATAAGTTTTGTTGATGCTTTTCAACATCTCATCATCATGAAGCCTTTGCTGCTGCTCTTCTTCTATCTTTACTCTCACAGCTTCATCTGTGAGGTGGGAGTGATGGGCATAGGTTTGGCTTTAGGCAAAGTGAGGACTGCGAAAAGAGGCAACCTATCTTCTTCCTCATCATCCTCTTCTTCTTCTAGCCTCAACACCCTTCTCTTCTTCTTCTTGGGTGCATCGTCGGCTGTTGGTTTTGAGGGTAAAGGAGTTGGTTTAGTGGGTTGTGGTAGTGGTGATTTTGAAGTGGGAGGTTTTGCAGGTTGTTCTAGCATTCTTGTAGTGAGTGAGGCTTTGGAGTGTTTTGCTAGTTCCTTTCTGTTCCCAGCACCTGCCTCATTTAGTGCTTCAATCACCAATCCCTTAGTGTATGCTTCAGACGAACATATCTTGGTGGTTATTGCCAAGATACTGTCCCTGGTACATGACTTAATCTCGATCAATGATCTCCCAAGGTACTTTGCAATGAATCTGATCATGATCTCTAGTCTCTCTCTTTCTAATGCATCATAACTTGCCCATCTTAAGTTAATTTCTTCAACTTCAAGTCTCCTGATCTCTGAGTCAAGCTGTGCAGTATCGAACCCTTGTCTATACAGTTGATCAATAATGGAGTCCATTGATTTACTATGTGTAGCATCCGCCATTTTGATCATCTTATTGAGTTGGAGTTCTTTCTCTTTTCCTTCAACATTCCTCTTCTTATATGTGACATGAAAGTCTTTGTGACTTTCACCCAGTTGATCAATTTCAGCTCCTTTCACAGACTCCTCTTCCTTCTCAGTTTCCTTTTCTTTTAGTTTGCTCTTCCTCTTTGCTTTCACTGACTGACTCTCCCCCTTTTTGGTTGCATTGGTTACAAGGGTTTGAGTAGCAGAAAGCCTTGTGCTCACAATCTCCTCCACCAGGGGTTGTATGATTGAGGGAAGCCTCTCATCCATGGTTTTGATCACAATGTCTGTGATCATTGGGGTGATGAGAGGTAGGGTTTGCTGAAAGATAGCAACTATTTGCTCAGAGGGGTTCTGTTCCTGAGAAGCAGTGCCAGAAACAGAAGCTGGTGGCTTGGAAGTTTTGAGTGGCTGAGTGTGTGGGAGACCTTCAGGTGAAGGTGCCATCTGTGGGTTTATGTTGGTGGCAGATGGACTTGCTTTTTGAGAGAATTGGTCAAGTAGTCTTTGTAGTCTACTGACTTCTTCCTCAAGAATTGTGTTCTGGGCCAGAACATCATAAAAGAAGCCCAGGTCATCATCAGCAGATGCTGAATCACCTGACCTCCTGCTTGTAGCAGGATGTACATGCACTGGGTGTAGACCAGTTTTAGCATGTGCCCCTTTTTCTTGGAACTGGGGACTTCCAGCCTCAAGACGATGTCCTTCATCGGCTGTTGCCTCTAGTGAGGTCTTAGCAATGTTACCAGCCTCAGTCTGATCATGTGCTGATTCAGAAGAGGTGGCAGCCTCACTAGATGTTCTAATCTCCATATCCACACCAGGAGATAGAACTTGTAAACCCCGGTGCTGTGGGTTGTCAGAAGCATGGTGATCCTCTTACTCAATTTCTGTGGTTCTCCCCTTTGTTGGTGGTTGTAGGGGAGGAGGAGAGGCATGCAACTGAGTCAGCACGTTTGCAATGATAATGGTTAAACTTTGGGGGGCATTTGCATGGGGAGATGGGGTAAAAGTAGTGTACACCTGGGGAGAATGGTGCTCTTCAATGGCAATCTCCTCAAATGTGGAAGATCCCAGATTTGTGGGTACCCCTTCTGTGGTTGCTGCAGGCTCCTTTTGAGAGGAATCCTGAGCGGCTGTGGCTGGTAGAGTCTCTGATACTGCTGGGGGGTTTAAACCAGCAGTATATCCTGCCTTGGTGGTACAGGAGCATCTTCAGGGGACTCATCTCCCTGAATAGCTGTTTTGGGGCGTTTGGTTTTTGGTTTGGTGGGGACTCTGGATCTGGAGGTGGTGGCTGTGGGTTCCAGCTGCGTGGGCTTGCGCAGCTTGGCAGCCATTTTTAGTGATTGGTCAGAGTTGTGCCGGGAGTATACTTCAGGTAATACAGCCATAGCAGGGACTCCCGGGCCAACAAGTCCCTCAGCTTAAAGCTGGTTTTCCATTATGGCCATTATGAACCGAGGATATAATATCCAACGGTTAGCAGGTTGTTTTTGGGCCATATCCTTGAGCTCTAAAAATAGTATTTGAAAAATTTAAAGGTTGTTGCTCAAGGATGGATACATTACCTGTTGCCACCTTGTGGACATTTGATCCCATGATGAAGTCTTGGGGGCAAGGCAGACATTTACCATATGAAAGATGAGACGTTCAGCATCCTGGAAATGTTTCTTCAATATGGTAGATGCACTCAGGTTACCCTGGTATCCATGATGGGCAAATGATTGATCTGTTGTGCCCTTTGGATAACTAGTTGGGAAAGTGGCATCATCCAGATTAAGGGTTTGGCGAAGAGTGTCTGGAGTAATGACCACTTTTTGACGATGGACAAACGATTGAAGATACTCTGTGTTATTCTCCTCAGAGACAAGAGTGACGTTTGTCCAGAATTGGTTAAGAGATTCGGCATATAGGGTGGGATTTAACAGAAAAGCCGTTTGGTAAGGTGACTGAACCATCAAATCAATGGCGGTGTGAAACTTGGTCCAGTATGGCGATTTTGTAAGATGTGCGACACAGTTGTGCCGTGGTTTTAGTTGCATGGTCGCCATGGATGAAGAGAAGTTACAAAGTTTTTTGAACGTTAGGTTTGAGAAGAGAAGATAGAAAAACTCTGAAGGTGGGATAAGGTATTTAAAGGGTAGGGTTAGAAAACGACTCAAGGTTTTGGTGTTAGTCATCAGTTGTTGAAACTACTGATGACGTGGTATTAACTTTCAGAGGTTTGAAAAGACTGACCGTATTGGTGTAATCAGCAATTGTTATAAAACAACTGAAGACTTGATTTTAACCGTCAGACGTTGAAACAGCTGAAGTCTCTGATTTAGTCATAAGTAGTTATAAAACTACTGAAGACAGTTTTGACTTCAGGTGGTGAAACAACTAAAGACTTGGTATTAGTCATCAGTAGTTGTGAAACTACTGAAGACAGTGGTTTTGTCATCAGTTGTTGTAAACAGCTGAAGACTTGGTGTTAGTCTTCAGTACTGAAAACATAGTTTTGGCTTCAGTTGTTTAGAAACAGCAGTTGTAGAAACAACTGAAGAGAAATTACTCATCAGTTGTTTTCGTCAATTCATAGCTTTTCAGCTGTTTCAGTCTGACCTCCACACTTATCAGACTTAAGTCTGAGTTTCAGATGTTTCATTAGCCATCAGTACTTATCTGCATTTCTCACATCAGTAGTTGTAGCTATATCAGCTGTTGTGATTTCATCAACTGTTGTAACTACATCAGCTGTTTTAACAAATAAAGTACTTCAGTACTTGTGAGGCATGTTGCCTTTAGTAGTTATAAAAAAACTACTGAGGGTAAAATAACTCATCAGTACTTATATGTGACAATAATGAACTAATGATCATCGGTACTTGTGAGCTGAGATCATCAGTAGTTGTCACTTATTCTAGCTGCAGCATACCAAGCCTTAACACCAGGTTGTGGAAAGTTGAACTATCCAAAGGCTTAGTAAAAATGTCTGCAAGCTCATCAGCACTAGATACAAATTTTGGATCAATCAGACCTTTTTCAAAACAATCTCTAATAAAATGGTGTCTGATTTCAATATGTTTAGTCCTAGAGTGCTCGACAGGATTCTTGACAATACAAAGAGCTGAAGAGCTATCCATTAACAATGGGGTCTTAGTCTCTGTTAAGCCATAATCCAATAATTGGTTTTGAAGCCAGAGTACCTGAGATGTACAGCTTGCAGCAGCAATGTACTCGGCTTCAGCAGTTGATGAAGCAACAGATGTTTGTTTCTTACTCTGCCAAGAAATCAAACAGTTGCCTAGGAATTGACATCCACCAGAAGTTGATTTCCTAGTCAACTTACACCCTACATAGTCACTGTCAGAAAAAGCAACTAATTTACCAGAATGTCTAGTAGAATACCATAAACCTAGAGATGGAGTGCCTTGCAGATATCTAAAGATCCTCTTGACTGCAATCAAATGAGACTCCTTAGGTGCAGCCTGAAATCTAGCACAAACACATGTAGCAAACATAACATATGGTCTAGAAGCTGTTAAGTACATCAAGGACCCAATCATACATCTGTAAAGTGTTTCATCAACCACTTTACCCTTCTGATATGTATCCAGTTGTGTGGTTTTGCACATAGGAGTAGAACAGGGCTTACAGTTTTGTAAATCAAACTTTTCCAAAAGATCTTTTGTGTATTTGGACTGATGGATGAAAATTCCATCAGCCTTTTGTTTGATTTGCAACCCCAGAAAGAACTATAATTCTCCCATGGCACTCATTTCAAAATTCTGTTGCATCAACTTTGTAAAGGCATCACACAATTGTGGATCAGAGGATGCAAAAATAATATCATCTACATAAATTTGAACAAGTAGATTATGCTGCCTAGCTTTTTTAATGAATAAAGTCTTATCAATGGAGCCTCTAGTGAAATTATTTTCCAAAAGAAAGTTTGATAATGTCTCATACCAGGCTCTAGGAGCTTGTTTCAACCATAAAGAGCCTTATCAAGCTTATACACCCAATTGGGATGTTTATTGTCCTCAAAGCCTGGTGGTTGACATACATAGACCTCTTCTTTAATTTTCCCATACAAAAATGCACTTTTGACATCCATTTGAAAGACTTTAAGGTTTTGATAAGCAGCATAAGCTAAAAACAATCGAATTGCTTCCAGTCTAGCTACAGGGGCAAAGGTTTCATCATAATCAATACCTTCTTCTTGTGCAAACCCCTGAATAACCAATCTGGCCTTTTTCTTAACAATAAGCCCATTTTCATCAGTTTTGTTCCTAAACACCCATTTAGTACCTATTGCACACTTACCTGGAGGTAGAGGAACCAGTTCCCACACTTGCTGTTTCTTGAACTGAAGAAGCCCACGCTGCATGGCATCAACCATCCATTGTCCTTTAAAGCAATGTGATAATTCTTGGCTCTTGCTGACTGATGAAGAGAGCATAGAAGCAGAAATTTGACAATTGACTTCTTGTTGATACGCCAGCAGTGATATCACCAATGATTTGAGACATAGGGTGATTCTTCAGATCTTGGTACACAATGAGATCTGTGCAAGTGTTTGTAGAAGGCTCAACAGCAACAGATGGTGATGGTGAATCATTTCTTGAAACCAATCAGTAGATGGTAATTCAAAAGAAGTTGAAGTTGTAGAAATCTCATCAGCATTTGTTGTGGATTGTGCTACTGGAGCTACAGGAACATCAGGCCTAGCTGAATCAGGCAGTTGATCACTAAACCTGAAGAGGTGAGTACCGCAATCATCATCATCATCAGCACCAGCAGTACCACCGGGTGGTGAACTGTTGACAGGAGCAACAGCAGGAGTTTGATAAGGAACATATTGCAGTGTGTCCAAATCAAGTATCTCCACAGGGCTTTGTGGAATCTTGTCCTTTGGAGATTCATTAAACTTAACATGTAGAGTCTATTCAACCATCTTTGTTCTACAGTTGAAGACTCTGTATGCTTTGCAAGTTGATGAATAGCCAACAAAGTACCATGCATGCACCTTAGGATCAAATTTTTGGAGTTGATCCTGTGTGTTGAGAATGGAACAAGGACACCAAAAGCTTTGAAGAATGAAATTAGAGGGGCCAAATGATGAAGAACTTCATATGGAGTCTTCATCAACCTCTGATTTACTAGAGCTCTATTCTGTACATAGCAAGCTGTATTGACAGCTTCAGCCCAAAAAGTCATTGGCAGTCCAGAGTCAGCCAACATGGACCTTGCAGCTTCAATAAGGGTCCTGTTTTTTCTCTCCACTACTCCATTTTGTTCAGGAGTTCTTGGAATGCTAACTGCCTCTTGATTCCCTTTGAGAGGTAGAACTCATCAAGTGTATTGTTTCTGAATTCTGTTCCATTATCACTTCTAATACACTTGACTGAGAGGGAATACTGCTTCTCAACATACAACACAAAGTTGATAATCTTCTGAGCTGCCTCAACCTTTGAATGCAAGAAGAAAGTCCATACAAATCTGGGGTAATCATCCACAATTACCAGACAGTATTTCTTCTTAGCCATACTCATCACTCTCACAGGACCAAAGAGATCCATGTGAAGGAGCTGTAAGCAGGCAGTGGACTTAGGTTCTTCTATGGAGGGAAATGAAGCTTTGTGCTGTTTTCCTTTTAAACAAGCAGTGCAGTTATCTTCAGTCCCCTTACTAAACCATGGTTTATCAACTGATTCGTGTTTTTGAGATTAACATGACCCAGCCTTCTATGCCATAGAGTAGATTCTTGAGGGGAAGCCTTGGAAAATAGGCAAGGATGGCCTTTGAGATCTATTTTCTTGGAAAGATCTAAGGCATACACTATTCCTGTCCTGTTGGCCTTTAGGAGAGTGTATTCATCCAACACCTTATCAATCAAACTTAGAACTTTGGATGACAGAATCCGACAATTCTGACTGGTGAAAAGAGCAACATGGCCTTTATCACACATTTGACTAACACTCAATAGGTTGTACTTGAGATTTTCCACATGGTTAACATCATCAAACTTTATGTCCCCATTGGAAACAAAGCCTTTGCCGATGATGTACCCTTAGCGTCATTGCCAAATGACACAAACCCCTTCCTTCCTTGAGAGTAGTCATTGAGAAGTGATCTGTTTCCTGTCATATGCATGGATCCTCCACTGTCTACATACCAGATGCTACTTTGGCATGTTGAAGAACCCTACAAAAAACACAACAAATTAGTCAGATTTTGAGACCCAAACCTTTTTGGTTTTGGGCCTGTTCACATCAACAGATGGTAAACTAACAGGTTTGTTGGAAACAACAGCCTGAGAGGAAGAAGATGGTGAAGAAGAGGAATCCTTTGGCTTGGACCTCCTTTTCTGTGGTTTCAACATAGGAACATCTAATTGGTTAACTCTTCCCAATAGATGTTTAACCATCATAACCAGCTGTGTCTGATTTTGTGATAAAGCTTTCAGCTCTTCAGACACATTGGCATTGGAGTTTGATAAGTTCCTATGTTGCACCTTCTTCTTTTGAGCAATCTCAGCTGTTACCTGTTTAACCCCTCCCTTTTTGGATTTCTTTTTGGACTTAAGGGTTACAGGATTTGATGTTGCTGGTACAAATGTGGCTTCAAACTCAGTTTTCATTTTAACCATTTTCTCTTTAATTTCCTCTTTATGTTTGAGTTTGGATCCCCTTTTGTACCAACAATCATCTGTAAGATGATTTAAAAAACCACATACTTCACATGGTTTCTTCTTCATCTTAAGTTGATCATCAACTAAAGAGAATGAAACTACTGAAGACCGGCTCTTCAGTACTTTGGAAGCATTATTTGCTTTCTTGACTTCCTCTTTAGTAGTCTTCAAACTCTTTCTACTGACAGTTTTCTTCTCTTCAGTGCTGACAGTAGTTGGAGTTTGAACTTCAGGTGTTAAATCTTGCTCTCCAGTCCTTTCAGGACTTCCAAAAATAACTCCTAAGTTGATCAACTCTTTGATCATGTGAGTGTCAGCAGTGGAACCATCAACATCAGCTGATAGGTTCTGAGAGGGCTTAATGTTGACTTCAACTTTTGATGATGCTCTATCAAAAAGTGAATCACATGATGAGGTGGATTGGTTATTGCTTTCTCCATCAGATTTCACTTCTGCTCTTGAAGCAAAATCTGTAGGAGGAGTAGTGTGATTATAACCAATGCCAAACTTCACATTGGAAGCTGATTGCTTACTAAGAAGCATTTCAAAACCTTTGCATGATTGTACCCATCGATCACACTCTACTTGGGTGACTACAAGGGTTTCTTTGAGACTTCTCTGGTCTTCTAGAATAACCTCTAGCTTGGCCTTTTCATCATTTAATTGGCATTTAAGCTTGTAAATCTCATCACTTTTACTATTAAGAGCAGACTCATACTCAGCTTTTCTTTTGGAAATGGTTTTCTCAAACTCAAGTTTTTGATTTATTAATGCTACATTTGCCTCTCTAATAGAGACAAAGGCAGCTATGCATGATTCAGAACATAACTTGGCTTTAGCCTCTGAAGATACCTGAGTTACCTGTGAAGATGATGCATTTGAGCAGGAACCCTCAGTAGACTCCAGGGCCATGAGAGCAAGATTCCCAAAAGGGTGTTCACCACCATGTTGACTAGCACCAGCATAGTATTGCTCTGATACCATTTATCAGGATCAGTGATCACAAGTTCGATGGATTAGAGTGTAACGCAGCGGAATACGATCAAGAATTAGACAAACTTTAGCAAGAATTTGAAATTCGTATTGCAATAAGAACAAATACGGTTATAACGAGAGAATATATTTCTGTGACAAGGAATGTTTCAATTATAACAAATATTTCTGCTCAATCATCCTACTTTACAATAGGGTTGACACTCCTTATATAGAGTGCAATCACTGTTGTTATCACGGGATAGTGACAACTGGCAGATATATTACAAAAATGAGTAACACTTAACAAACTAGTGAAATGTTCATAACTACTGAGAACATATCAGAGTGCTAAGTACAAAATATAAAACTACTAAAACTAAACTACTGAAACTACAACGACTGAAGAACAAGCTCTTCAGTCGTTTTACAAACTACTGAAAACATAAAACTACTGATGGGCACAACAACTGAAGAAGTATTGTTCAGCTTTTGTGACAAACTACTGAAAGGATAAAACATAAAACTACTGAAAGTAAACCGTCAAACCTACTGAAGAAGACCTCTTCAGCTGTTGTGACAACGTCTTCAGACTTTGTCTTCAGCATTTGTCTTCAGACTTTGTCTTCAGCACTTGTCTTCAGACTTTGTCTTCAGCACTTGTCTTCAGACTTTGTCTTCAACACTTGTCTTCAGACTTTGTCTTCAGCACTTGTCTTTAGACATTGTCTTCAGCACTTGTCTTCAGACTTTGTCTTCAGCACTTGTCTTCAGACTTTGTCTTCAGCACTTGTTGTGACGTTTGTGGGACTTAAAGGTTTTTCTGATCCGGCTCATTGGTTCTTTTGGTCCAACATATTTCGTTCAAATACCAGGTCCTAACAATTGGAATCAGAGCTTTGGCTCTTGATTATATGTGATTTAATCAAGATTGATAAAAAGTTTGTGTTTTTGCACTACAAATGCAATCATTTGTGTCAAAAGTGATCTTGGACGTTCCCTGCTCATCAAAGTTTGGTTTCTACGGACTTAGGCTATTAGACCTTGCGAAATTTCAAATTTTTATGGCTAAAACACGTTTAACCTAGAAATTTTCGCAAAACAGCAGCTTCAGTCGCACGAGTGAGCCATTCGCACGACTGGACCTCATTCGCATTGCTCAGACGCACGATTGGACCTAGTCGCATCTCCATTTGTACGGTTGAACCATTTGTTCGTAGTGTTCATACGCATCAGCTTCATTCGCACGACTGAACCAATCGCTTAGTTCAACCGCATGATTGAACCATTCGCATAGTTTATTCGCACGGATAGCCCAATCGCATCCTTCAGTCACACCAGTTGACAGTTTGTTTTAGTAGACTTAAAGCTATTCGCCATGGAAGATCAAATGTTAGCATTTACTGCTGGGAAGGACTCTAGGATCCAGAACCTGTTGTTCTTGAGAGTGAGGTGGGTAATCATAATAAACCACCAAAGCTCTTAACGTTAGATGAGTTTCCCCACTGGAAACAACGTTTTGCGATCTACCTCAATGGAGTGGATCCGAATCCGTGGGAAGCTATCGAGATTGGGTATAGTACGCCGGTGGGAGCCGATGGAGTAAAGCTAACCTTAGGAGGGATGACAGACGCGCAAAAAGTTAAATATAATGCAGAGAAGAGGGTTTATGCATTGATTACACAGTCTATCCCTGAAGACATTTTTCACCGGTACTCAGAGAATAAGCAGTCCAAGAAACTATGGGAAGAGTTGGAAAAGAGGTACGACGGGAATGCTTCGTTGAAGGCTATCAAGGCTAAGGAGTTAAAAAAGGAATTCGATAACTTCTCATCGATGGGAAACGAGAGTTTGGATGATGTTATAGATAGATTCTACCATCTGATGAGTGAACTGCATACACATGGGGTGGCTACTACCATGGAAGAGAAAGTTACTAACTTTGGAGACGGATTGCCAGAAAAGTGGGCTTTATTCGTGTCTAACTTGGACAGAATGGAATGCTGGATATAAATGATTTCATTCTAAAGCTGCGAGAAGAAGCTCTTAGGATGAAGTACAGAGCTCAGAAGTCTTCGTATACTCAGAATCCAGCTTTGTACAATGCCATACCTCAAGCTAAGACATCTGGAGCACCTCTCCAGACCGCATTTGTGTCTAGCTCATCGGGTCCTTCACATGCTTCTCCTTCAAGATCAGACACGTCGGGGTCTTCTTGTACCCATCATATTGGATCTTAAACAAATGCTACTAGACTGAAGACCGAGAACCTCGGTAATGTGACTGTAGAAGTAGCTCGAGAACACATGGATCTTTTGGCTGCAGTGGTTCATTCTTATGATGGACTTGTTGCTGGAAGATTGGAAACTGCCATCTGGCAGACGAGGACTACGAGCAGGTGGACGAAATGGAGCTTGAGAGAATGGACATAATGTGGGCCTTAGCCAGTGCTGTCCGGAGGGCAAAGAAGTTTGTGAAAAAGACCGGACAGAACTTGGAAGCTACTAAGGATACCACATTTGCCTTTGACAAGAGCATAGTGACCTGCTTTAAGTGTGGAGAGAAAGGGCACTTCAAGAGAGAATGTTTTAAGCCAAAGAAGACGGGTAACGGGAACCCATTCTCATCCTTCACTCGTCAAGACAAGCAAGATAGTAGTTCTACTTCATCAAGCAAGGATCCAAAAGCCTTGACTGCTCATGATGATGAAGGACAGGACTGGAGCTTTAGGTTTGTCTTTCCAGGGGAATCAAACATTACAAGTGTAGAAGACATTGATGATGATTCCGCGAGTGAAGGAGATCTAGCAGTTGAGATAGCGATGTCAAAATATTGAAGAGACAACTGCAACTGAGGTAAGCTAAGAGCCTAAGGAGGAGACTAGACTACCACAGCAAAGACAGAAAAGACAGAATCACCAGAACCAGAGACATCTGATGCTGCGTTGAAGGCTAACTCTTCTAAACCAACTCAGGTAAGTACCACTGACCAAATGTTTGATAATCATGCTTGTTCTGATTGTAATACGTTTAGAAATAGCATAGATGAGAAATTTTCTAGGTTATTATATCATAATGATAACTTAGTAAAATATTTGCAACTGTGCACTGAGGCTAATAGAGTATTAAAACAAAATGAGCATAGTTTCAAAGAAAAGATAGACCTTTTGACTAAACAGCTTAGTGAAACCGAAGTAGTTGCATTTAACCAAGCTAATGACATTAGGTAATATCTAAACTCCCTAGAAGACACTAAGAAGCAAAAGGCAGTTCTAGAAGTAGAAGTAAACTCATTAAAACAGAAACTGCATAGTTGGACAAGTTCATCACACATAGTCCAACACTTAGTGAGAGAAAGAAACAACGGGGAGGGTTTGGGTTACAAAGTGGTTCCACCACCACCTGAGACCTTGATGAACACTAAGAGTAGACCAGTAAATAATAACCCCATCAAGGATCATATGGTGTCTACTCCTCTTGTTAGTGATCCAGATTCCTCATGTTCATCTATTGAATCTGGAAACAAACAAAAGGAGGCCACTTCAAAAGCAAAGGGTAAATTGCCTTGTGTTAATCTAGAAAACGAATTTGAAAAGGTTAACTTAAAGTCAGGGTCAAACAAAGTCAAATCAAAACCTAAAAAGACTTCTAATGTTAATCTTTCACATGTTTTAAGTCCAAAACCAGTTAACCAAAATGAAACAGATGTTAAACATGTTAAAACAGATAACTTTGTTAAACAAGAGAAAACATCAAAAGAACCAGAGTCAAAACCTAAAGTGAGTGATGTTACTAGAGTGTCACACACGTCTCCACAAAGAAAGTTTAATCATAAAGTTGATAGCAGGTCGTGCTACAACTATGGAGAATGTGGACACATTGCTTCCTATTGTCCTTATTATCAGACACCTAGGAAGAAGATTGAACATCAGGACTCAAAACCTAGGTCTTCTAAGAGGAGTTCTTTAACTCGCCCTAGAAGAACTAGTGAACATAAAGTTCAACCCGTTAGCCAGTCGAATGTTTATCACAAACTGGCATTGCACAAATCTGGATTATGGAAAGAAAAGTCATCTCTGTGTCTGGTAATGATGACAAGAAGAAACCTGAGCTACCCTCACTCTCTAAGGGTCAATTGGTGGAATTCATGATGTGTGATGCCTCTGGGAAACCCAAGCCAGTAAAGGCTTGGGTTCCTAACCTAAACTAATCCTTTACATTGTATGTGCAGGGTGTTTGCTATAGTGCTGAAACTAACACGTGGATTGTAGACAGCGGAGCATCCAGGCACATGACAGGAAACAGGGCTCTTTTATCTAACGTCAAGCTAATAAAAGGAGGGCATGTTTCGTTTGCTGGAAACAAGGGAGGATATATCACAGCTCAGGGAGAAGTTGGAAATCAGAAAGTTAAGTTTGATAGGGTGAACTACGTCTAGCAACTTCAAAACAACTTACTTTCTGTTTCCCAAATCTGTGATAAAGGTTTTAAAGTCATCTTCGATAACAAGAAGTGTTACGTGGTCAAGAAAGATTACGTGATCCCAAAAGACCAAGTTTTGATGACTGCTTCAAGATATAATGACCTTTACTTTTTGGATCTGTCAACAGCTGCGACAACGGATCATGAGTTTAGTGTTTTCTATCTAAAGCTACTGAGAAGGATTCCATCTCCTGGCATAGGAGAATGGGTCACATCAATCAACGGAAGATGAATCACTTGATCCAGAAGGACCTTGTGAGAGGAGTTAACGTCAAGAATTTCCAACTTCCTAATTTTTGCGTAGCTTGCAAGAAAGGCAAACAGACGAAGAAGTCTCATAAGGAAAAGAAAGTTCATTCAATAGAACTTCCTCTTGACCTTCTTCACATGGATCTGTTTGGCCCAGTCAGTACAAAGAGCATAGCAGGCGACTTGTACTGTTTTGTGGTTACTGATGACTACTCAAGGTTCTCTTGGGTAATGTTTCTAAAGTCCAAATCAGAAACATTTGAGTCATTCAAGGAGTTAGTAACCACACTGGAATCTCTCTACAAGCTGAAGGTTAGACAAGTACACTCAGACAACAGGACGGAATTCAAGAACCAGTGGATGGAGGCTTACTGCAAGGAAAAGGGAATTTTACATCAATTCACTTCCGCCTACACGCCTCAGATGAATCGCGTTGCTGAGAGAAAGAACAGAAGCTTGATAGAGACTGCACGGACTATGCTGGCAGACTCGAAACTGCCTATCCAATTTTGGAATGAGGCAGTTGCTAATGCATGTTATACACTGAATCGAGTTCTGATTGTCAAGCGCCACAGAAAGACATGTTACGAGCTACTACAAATACGCAAACCGAATTTGGAGTATCTCGAACCATTTGGCGCGCCGTGCACACTTCTGAAGAAAACACAAGAAGGTAAATTCAGCGAGAAGGCGGATGAAGGAATCTTTCTAGGATACAACATACCGAACAAGAGGTTTACAACAACTCAACGGGTCTAGTAGAAGTGTGGTGTAATGTTGACGTTTAGAGATATACCACACCACCTACTAGCAAAGGACCCGCCTACTTTTTCGACTATGATGGATTCTTCAAGTCCTTCAACATCCCTCTCTCTCCCTCGGATGATGAGTTAGCTACACGGATGATGTATGATATCTTGAACACACCAACATCTAGCTCACAGGGAGAATCAGCTACTCAGTCAGGGGGAGTAGTCGACGACAGTGACTCCTCCTCTGAAGATGAAGCTGAAGAAGATGACCAGAACAGTCAGGAGGAACAGGTTCCAGTTCCTGAAAGTCCACAAGCATCTACTAGTGATGGACCTTCGACTTCAGAGCCTCAAACTCCAACTACCTCAGATGCAGAACAAAATGTTCATAATCTCGGCTATGAGGTAGCTGTTCCTACTACTCCAGGATCATGTCTAAACGTCTATCATCCCTTGGACAATGTCATTGGGGATGTCAGATCAGGAGTACAAACCCAAAATTAGCTGTACTCAGCTGATTATGCCTCTGTTAGGGAAAAGGGTTACATTAATGATGGTGCTTATCGGTGTTTTGTCTCGCAGTTTGAGCCAAAATACGTAAGTGATGCATTAAACGATGAGGCATGGGTGAGTGCCATGCAAGAAGAACTTCTTCAATTCAAGAAGTTAGGAGTATGGACTCTGGTAGATAGACCTAAAGGTGCTAAAGTCATTGTCACTAAATTGGTCTTCAAATGCAAGAAGGATGACCAAGGGGTCATTATCAGGAACAAGGCTCGAGTGGTTGTTCAGGGATTTCGCCAAGTCGAGGGGATTGACTACAATGAAGTGTTTGCACGAGTGGCAAGGATGGAAGCCATCCGTATCTTCCTTGCCTATGCATCGTATATGAAGATTAAGTCTATCAATTACATGTGAAGAGTGCATTCCTTCATGGGGAAATTCGAGAGACAGTGTATGTTAGTCAACCTGAGGGATTTGAAGATCCTTATCATCGGGACAGAGCTTACAAACTTGACAAGGCCTTATATGGGCTTCATCAAGCTCCTAGGGCCTGGTATGAGAAACTCTCAACTCATCTTGTGAAACACGGCTTTTGCAGGGGAGTTATTGACTGCACACTGTTCATCAAAGAAACAGATGGAGACCTACTGCTAGTACAAATCTATGTCGATGACATAATCTTCGGTTCAAAGAACAAACAATTATGCAAAGAGTTTGAAGCAGTTATGAAGAAAGAATTTGTGATGAGTGCTATGGGGGAGATGAAGTTCTTTCTCGGGTTACAGGTGGATCAGACTCCAAATGGGATATTTCTACATCAGACCAAGTATGTAGGAGACATTCTCAGTCGTTTTGACATGGAGAATGCTTCTGATGTTGGGACTCCACTTGCTACGAATCACGATATAGAACCTGATGAAAATGGAGATCTTGTAGATGCCACAATGTACCGAGGAATGATTGGATCCCTCATGTATCTCACTACCTCAAGACCTGATACCATGTATGCTACATGTTTATGTTCTAGATATCAGGCTAAGCCTAAGGTCAACCATCTGATCGGGGATATTTTGTTATCTGAAGGGTACACCCACACTTGGGTTGTGGTATCCTCATGATGATGACCTTGAGCTCACGGTGTATAGTGGCTCGGATTACGGGGGTTGCAAGATGCACTACAAATCTACATGAGCAGGGTGTTATTCTTTGGGAGGAGATTAGTTACCTGGCAGTGTAAGAAGCAGACCTCGGTTGCATTGTCAACCTGTGAAGCCGAATACGTTGCTGCTGCAAGTTGCTGTTCACAAATCATCTGGATTCAACAGCAAATGCAGGATTACAGTTTAAAGTTTTCTTCTACTCCTATCTTTGTTGATAACTCTGCTACAATTGCAGTAACTAAAAATCCGGTACACATCCAAAGACCAAACACATCGGTATTAAATACCATTTCATAAGAGACTGTTTTGAAAAGAACTTAATAGATGTGGTAAAATTTAATACTGATTTTCAACGCGCTGACCTCTATACAAAAGCCTTTGATAAACCATGTTTTCTATATTTGTTAGAGGTCAACGGCGTTAAAAAGAAAAGTGATGTTATTCCTGATGATGATCATGTGTAGTCCGATGTAGTTTCGTTAATTTTTCTTTTTATTTTTTATTTTATTTATTTTATTTATTTTAGTCTGTTTAAATTAAACTCATGTTATTTTGCTGTTTATTAAAATCCTAAAATAATTAAACCAGTTATGATTTTAGTATTTTAGGGGGAGAATAAGTCAGCAAGTAACTAAAAAAACGAGGGAGAAGGAGTGGAAAGCTGATATAAGGTAGATCGTATCTGTGATATCGATTCAAACCCTTTAGAATATGATAGTACATAGGAACAAATCAAGAGGGACTTTAAAATTTTAATTTAGAAAAGATGCAAAAATTCAAAGTATAAGTCTGTGTAGTGTAAGCAATATAAAATGAAGATGATAGAAAAACTAGTAACTCCTAAGGTAACACAACGAGAGTAGACCTAGAGGTTGCTAGACCACAATTGATATGTCGGTAGATTCAACACAATAGATGATTAGACCTGACTGGTGATCTCAAGATCAACCTAAGTTGTTCAACTGACTGTGGGCTTCCATCTTATCACTGGTTAACACAATCAACAATATTTCAATAAGGGGTAATGAGCATGTAAACGCCACAAATGTGTGCGGATGACCATAAATAGAGCAAAGCACGAAAAAAATGAAAGAAAAATGCTATCAAGCTAATGACTTATGTTGTTGGTGCATTTTATGCAAAATAAAATTAAGTTCCTCTAACAAGGAGATAGGTTGTGTGACTCTCTACTGTGCGATGGCACTGACCTGAGGATAAGCATAACCTAGATATTCTAGAATTCATGGTTGTTTGCCGCCTCTCTGCTGTGCGATGGCACTGACCTGAGGATTGGCTTCTCTTTGAAAGCTCTAAGAATAGTCTCTTCTTGTAAAAATACCCGTAGACCGCTCAAAAGCTCCTGACGAATATTGATTACCTTATAAGTGTGGGATCCACAAATGTTAGTTGAAATAATTAAACCTAAATCTATCACCAGTCTGTTTCAAAAGTCTATGTATGGATTTAAGAGGACAAACATATTGACAATCATTGTGGCTGCAATTCTTGAAAGTTCAAATCAATATGGTAATCTAATAGTTCTAGTATGATTTCCTAAAAGTTGCTAACGACTCTGGATTAAAACCAAGAATAGAGCATCAAAAGATTTTGATAACAAGTCGCAAATGATTTGACTTGCCTGTATGATTCCAAAATTGAATTGGTCCAGGTATGGTCAACTAAGTTGAAGCTGCCTATTCCGGAACCAAATCCCGTAGATTCCATCTTAGGATTTATCTCTCACAAAAAGCCAAAAACAAGTTTTATTTCTTTGTATGTTAGTTTAGTTTAGTTTTTTTTTCTAATTCACTTAGTCTTTTTAGTTTTGTTTTGTTTGCCGGACTACGTCATGAAAATCGGTAAGGGATCAACTCACTAAAAGGGTCTTGTCTGAGATGACTAAATTGTTTAAAAGGATCACGTCTGAGGTGATCAAAAGTTTTCAAGTTAAAATGATCATGTCTGCGATGATCAAATGCTCACAATGTTAATTTCAACAGGTAAAAAGGGTTTAAGTGCTAAATGTTCATAAGTGTAACCCATTCGCATGACTGGATCATAAGTATGAACCAACCGTTTGAATGGATCCCATTCGCACGACTGGACATGAGATTGCGCCATTCACCCGAATGGCTTATCAGAATGATCCATTCGACCGAATGAAAGGGTGTGAATGAGTCAGCCGACCGACTGAGACTCAGTCGGTTAACTGAGGGTGCGAATGAAAGGGCACGAATGAGTCAGTCGACCGACTGGGGCTCAGTCGGCCAACTGAATGCGACTGACTGGGCCAATCACACGACTGAGCCTCAGTCGCCTGAATGAAATGAGCGAATGAGGCCAGTCGGCCGATTGAACTCAGCTTCAGTATTTAAAGGGCCATAGTCGATCGCATTCCACTCATCACCCTCAATCGCTCCTAAATCGCACCAAGTACCGTTACTCTGCCAAATTTTCTCTAGACCTTGTTTTCACATTGCTGTTGATCTTCTGATGTTCGTTGACTTATAAACAGGTAGATGGCATTGATATCGCACCGAAAACAGAGGAATGGAACCCCAATTTGGTGATATTTGAATGAAAAAAGAAATGGACTATAAATGACCTAATCACCAACCTAAACTATGCAAAATGTTAAAATTAAGTTTAATAGGTTATTAGTGACTAAATGGCGAGTATATTGAACCGGTAACCCATGTTAAATCACTTGTTTGGTCAAGGTTGAACAGCAGGCGACTGAACAGTGGGACAGGCGACTGAACAGTGGGACAGGCGACTGGTCGTCCGGATGAACTCTAATCGCACGATTGAAACTTGCGATTGGATCAATCGGCCGAATGAACCATGCGAATGAGCTCAGTCGGCCGACTAAATCAATCGCAGACTCAGTCAGCAGATTGAACTCAGTCGCATGTCTCATTCACCCCAACGAGCTCAGTCGCATGAAAGAACAACCGACTGACTTCATTCGCATGATTCATTCGCACGAATGGATCAAAATGAATTTAAACATTACACTTACAACTGAATTTTGATGTATTATGTACTAATGGTTCTGTGTCTTGTGTTTCACGAAAATGGTTGATAGATGGTCCATTAATCCAAAGCACAACATATGTCCTCACTTGGATCATACTACTCGGAACGGGGCCGAGTTCATAGAGATTATAGCTTTCCTTAGACATTCCCGGATACATAAGGCTATATCTACACCTTGCACGCCCTACAGGTCATTACACCAGGCATTCTGACAGAATTCCTCAGTTGATCGCTCTCGTGAGCCGTACAGTATACGGAGCTCCATTCTGAGTCATGATATCGAGGTTACTGCTGCTGATATCCAGAGAGTTCTTGAGTTTGGGGACGATATGAATCACCCCCAGATTACATCCACTGACTGTGAGAGGCTGCTTCCTGAGGATCAAGTACGCTGGGGACATAAACTCGGGTGTGCTCAATAAGAGCAACCTGTGCCCCCAGTACAAGTACTTGGCGCATGTGATCCTAAAGTGCATTGCTTCGAGGAGGGGTGGGTTCATGATCTATCAGACCAGATTCAGAATGCCTACGTGGCACTGGTGCTGAACCACCCTTTGCTTTTCGAGTATGATCTTCTCTTATTTGTGGAGAACCTGGAGGCAAAGGGGAAGGAAGGATTTTGTATGTACCCGAGGTTTTTACAGCTGATCTTCAACGAGAAGCTGCCACTTTTCCCAAGGAGAGTCATGATGCAGTTGCTTTGCAGATTATGGATGACACGATCTTGGGTCAGATGAGGGTGTACAGGGGAAAGCAAGTGAAGCCCCAGGTGAAGAGGTTGATTGGCCATTTGGCCAATGAGAGATATGTGGCGCCGGGGAGACGCAAATGGTGTCATGATGACAGTGATTCTGATGACGAGATGCTACTGCTCCCAGAGCATGACTCTGATGATGACGACAGTGGGGACGCTGGGGATGATATGCCTACTCCACCGAGAGGCTCAGTTTCTGATGTTATACCTCCAGTGTCCCCCCCAGCTAGAGGCATAGCCGAGTCTGCTGGTTTCCATCAGGATTTTGTTCCTGGTGAGGAGGAAGAGGAGTCGGAAGAGGAGCCCTTGACACGTACTGTGGGAAGCAAGGTTGTTCCCACTGAACATGGGCTAAGGGCGGTTGGTGAACGCCCAAGAGACTCAGGAGAGACAGCCACTGATCCGAGTTATGCACCGGAGTCAGCTAGCAAGGTTGTAGGGGGAGCATCCACCTCAACGGGAACGAGGAGGAAAAGGATGGCTCAGCCCCATGGTCAAAGAAAAATGAAAAGACGACTCACCTTTGTTACCATCACAGCCACCACATCTGCCACCACCACTACCACTTCCACAGCCACACCATCCCCACCACAGCTACTACTACCACCACCACACCTCCCACCACTATACAGATTCCACCTACCACCATATCTTTCACTCCCACATCACCTCCACTATTTCACAGACCCATCTTCACTACAGCCACCACCACCACCACTAACCACCAAGCTGGATCCTCAGCCTATCCATCTCATACTTATGGATCACCTTTGCCTCCAATTGGGGTAGAGGAACAGCTGTCTGCGCTCAACAGGATGGTGATGCGCCTATTAGCTGCAGATGAGGAGAAGGCGGCTCAGATCCGCTAGCTTACTGATCTTACTACTGCTCAATCTCACTAGATAGAAGAGCAGCTCGAGTGATAGAGGAGTAGGCCCAACAGATGGCTGCTCAGAGCCATGAGATAGCCCAACTCCAAGCACATAGTGTCACATCAAACAAGAAGATAGAGGAGTTGGAGGAGGCGAAGAAGACGATCATGTTAAAGCTAAAGGGATCTAAGGAGGAGCCCTTGAAGATCAAAGAGGGAGACGGAGATGATAAGATGATGATGAGGATGATGGGATGAGACAGAGGAGGATGAGGGGGAAAGAAGAAAGGACAGAGGAGAAGGATGATGATGATGATACAGCAGCAGGAGATGCAGCTGCATCAGCCTCTGCTTCAGTCAAGAGAGGATGTCCAAGAACAGACAAGACCAACCAGCTTCTTCCTCTGCTCCACCAAGTGACGAGACGATGATACAGGACAAAAGTAAAGATTAGATGTTTATGTATTTATTACTTTTGTATTTGAATCACGTATTGAAACCTATGTAATAATTTAAATTAAGTTTAATGCATTTCTGTTTTGATTAATTACTAATGATTGATATGTTGAATGTGTAAATCAAACAGATCCAAATAACCAAAGGGATAGTTTGATGTTGCTCCCCATCAGCAGGTCAAGACTCAGCTAACAATGATTTTGATCTGCAAGGGATTGTAAGGAGGTCGGTGAGTTATACCCCTGAAGAAGGGGAAATAATTCACAACCTATCAAACGAGCAACTCGCAGAGATCTTCAAGCTCAATCCAGATGAGATAGTGAAGGATGCTCCGACATGCGACTCGACCAGTGACAAAGAGCTCAACGATGTTGATGAAATCGAGATTGAAGATGTCACTGCCGAGCACTACCCTTAGTACGCTGACAATGAGGGAAATGTGGTCCCCAATCTAGGTGAATCCCTCGTCAGTGATACTTTTGAGGTGTTAGAAAAGATGGAGCAAGAGTCGGAGAAAGTAGAGGAAACGGCCCAAGCCTCAAATGATGATGTTGATATCCGAAAGGCTGAGTGGGCTGCGTGTTTTGAAGAAGTTAGAGCCCAACGCGCTGCACCGAAACAGGATGCCTACACCAAACTCTATAGAGTCAAGAAACATCATAAGGTGACTGGCAGGATCATAGCGTGGGCGTATTTTGAGGATCTTAACGTATATGCAGTTAAGAGGGAAAAGGGCATAGAGTACTTTAGATTCCCACATGATCTGAAGACTCTACCAGGTTTTGAGCTCAACCAGCTGGCCAAACTAAAGCTTTTGTATGCTGACCCGAGGAAGATGTTAGGCTAGTTCGAGGCTGCCCTAAAGAAGGAGTACCACACCAGGTGGTTAACTTCAGACCCCAACAGCCCACAAGGTACATCAAAAGGTCTAAAGTTAATGCCATTACTGGAAAGCCAAAGATAGTGTTGAAGTGGAGTCCTCCGCGCACGATGTCAAAATCCACTCAGGGAAATGCCATAGGACTTCACTCCATAGTTTAAGTGGTGGTACTACGATTGGAGAACAACTGAAGCGTCATAGTCCTAAACAAAGAGGGCCAATGGATACGATCAGGGTATTCGACCCAATGTGGCTTACCAACTTGTCAGCAAATGATGTCTACACGCTATACAAGTGGCCACTATTCTATGATACGCAAGATATTGTACAAGCCCTCCAGTTCCAAAATGTCATAAGACTCTGCTTCTTGTTTGAGATTCATGCGGGAGTCACAAAAGAGGACAAGTACAAGAAATATGAGGAGGTGATGCAGAAAACAAGACATTAGAGAGATCTAGGTCCAAGGGGGAGTTTGTTGATACATGTATGTCCCTAGATCATGATATGAAATGTAATAGATCTTGTTTATCTGATTCGGATGTAATTTGATATGATTAATGAAATGATATTGATTGTTTGTGATTTGTAATGTCTAATATTTCATTAATGAGTCAATATTGAATTGGTTAATTAGGTTAGTGATTGTTTGAATGGTTACACATAATGTTTATTAATTAATACATTCAAACTTAACATAATGAAGTTCTCATGCGAATGGCCCATGCGAATGGACCACACGCATGAATAACTTCATATAATTGACTCGATCGCATGACTGAACTAGGAGACTGGATCAGTCATATGATTGACACATAAGATTGGCTCAGTCGCACGATTGAACACTCAGTCGTGCGGATGGATCAACCGCATGGTTCAATCGCACGACTGAACCATACTTATGGTCCAGTCACCCGAATGAACAATACTAACCTATAAATACAATCCAATACGTTGAAAAAAGAGAGAATTCATTTAATTACGACTCCAAAGGTACCCTAGCCATCCAGAAGCCTCCCAATTCGTTTTCCAAGTTCATAGAACACATTAGATCGATTCCCAATCGATTTCTAACGTTAGTTTCAATTCTTTATTGATTCTTCGTGTGTTCTCACTGATTGGATCACCAATCAAACAGGATTCCACACTATTTGATCTGGTTTACACGCTAATCACTAGGTATTTCGTTCATATACCAGGTCCTAACATGCACTAAATAGCGAATGGCACATGAGTATGGACCATCACCGAAGGCTTATCAAATGAGCCAATTCGACCGAATGAAAGTGTGCAAATGTGCAGTCGCGCTGAAGTCTAGTCGGCCGAATGAATGTAATCGACTAAGCCAATCGCACGATTGATTCCATTCGCCCGAATGAAACGAGCGAATGGGTCCAGTCGGCCGATTGAAATCAAATTAAGTATTATAGGGCCACAGTCGATCGCATTCGACTATCACCCCCCTAATCGTGATCATATCCCACAGACAACCGTTACCCTGCCAAAATTTCATTAGACCAAAAATTGCTGACTCCTATTGATATACTAATGATCTGGTTGTTATACAGGTACAATGTGATGATATCTCACTGAAATCTGATGAAATGGTGCCCTAATTTTAAGAAATTGGACCAAACAAGAACCGAACCACTTAATGGACTAATAACCTAACTAAACTGAGTAAAATGTTAAAGTTAAAGTTAGTAGCTTATTAGTTAAGTCAGTGTGAGTCTAAAGAACCATTACACGAAGTTTAATTTCAAGAGAATGGTTGAAAATCAAATCTCAATCAACTGAACAATGGGTCATGCGACTGGACACCAGGATAAACTCCAATCGCACGATTCAGTTGGTCAAATGGCTCAAGCGGCCGAATGGATCATACGAATGAGCTCAGTCGGCCGACTGAACCAATCGCAGGTTCAGACAACCGATTGAACTCAGTCGCATGCTCAGTCACCCAACTGAATCCAGTCGCATGACAGGACTACCGACTGCACACAGTCGCATGGTTCAATCGCATGAATGAACCAGAATGAATTCAAACAAGTTAATTAGAACTTATTTGTATCATGTGGTTAGCTATGTTATGTGTTTTGTGTTACAGATTGATGGCAGAGAAGTAGTCCATCAACCCCAAGCAAAACATCTATGCTCAATTGGACTCCACAACTCGGAATGGTGCCGAGTTTGTAGGGATCATCGCTTTTCTCAAGTGATCAAGGATCCACAAGGCGATATCTACACCATGCACCCCTTACAAGTCTATACAATAGGCCTTCTGGGAGAATGCATTGGTTGACCGATCACGTGAGCCGTACTACATAACGAGTTCCATCTTTGGTTTGGACATAGAGATCACGGCTGAAGACATTCAGCGTGTACTTGGGTTGGGAGATGATACAGACCACCCCACCAGACTTCACCCACTGACGGTGAGAGGGTGCTTCATGAGGATGAAGTACGCTGGGGATATCAACGTAGGGGTGCTCAACAAGAGCAACCTGTGTCCCCAGTACAAGTACTTGGCACACGTCATCCTCAAGTGCCTAGCATCGAGAAGGGGTGGATCGATGACCTATCAGACCAGATTCAAAATGCCTACATGGAACTGGTGCTGAACCACCCTTTCAACTTTTCTAGCATGATCTTCTCTTATCTGATAGACAACTTGGAGACAAAAGGGAAATAGGGTTTCTACATGTACCCTAGGTTCTTACAGATGATATTTGATGAGAAGCTGCCCAATTGCCAAATGAGAGCCACGACGCTGTGGCTTTAGAGATTATGGACGATACGACACTGGGTCGTATGAAGGTATACCGGAAAGCAGGTCAAGCCCTCGGTAAATAGACTTATAGGCCATCTGGCCAAGATGGACTACGTGGCACTAGGGATGTGTAAATGGCGTCACATAGACAGTGATTCGGATGTCGAGCAGCTAGAGCTACCTGTAGAAGACTCTGACGACGACGACATCGGTGATGGCAGATATGTTGGGCCCACTCAACCGAGGGCCCCCACTGCTGATATAGCATCTCCGGCATCCACCCAAGGTGGAGCAGAGGCTGCCGGGTTCTATCATGACTTTCGTCTTGATAAGGAGGAGGATACGAATGAGGAGCCCCTAACCCGCACTGTGGGGACCCAGGTGGTTGCCACCGACCGAGGTATTCGGGAGGTGGTGGGTGCCCTAGCGAATCTGGGGAGGCTGACACTCATCTACTTATGCTCCTGATCAATCCAGCAGTGTTCCAGGGGGAGCATCCACCTCAAGAGGATCTAGGAAGAAAATGAGGGCTCAGCCCAACGGGTTGAAGAAGAAGAAAAGGAGGATGATCTTTATAACCAACACCACTACTACCACCTCTTCTACCACTCCACCCACTACTACCATCCCATCCACCACAGCACCTACTTCATCTATACCACCCCCAATCCTCACCACTCCACCACCACTTTCGTCTATACCACCCCCAATCTTTACCACAATAACCACCACCACCACTAGCCATCATGCAGGACCGTCATCTCACCTTCTTATCTATCTGGATCCTCTCTACCTCCTAGTGGGGTTGAGGAACAACTCTCAGCACTCAACCGAATGGTGCAGAAGCTGTTGGAAGCTGATGACGAGAACACTGCCCAGATTCATCAGCTTGTAGATCTTACAGCTGCACAATCTTAGCAGATATCTCAGCAAGCTCAGCTGATTGAGCAGCAGGCGCAACAGATTGCTGCACAGAGCATAGAGGTGTCTCGAATCCAGGAGCAACATGACCAATCAGCCAAAAGGATAGAGTAGTTGGAGACTACCAACAAGACCATCATGCTGAGGCTCAAAGTATTTAAAGAGGAGCCATTAAAGATCAAATAGGGAGATGGAGATGATGGTGATGATGACGACAGTGATGATGATAATGATGATGATGGTGATGACCAAGGAGATGATAGTGATGTTGGTGATGATGCTGATGATGATGTTGATGATGATGATGAGGATGCATCTACTGCGGGTGCCACATCTGCAGGTGAAAGGAGGAGCAAAAGGACTCAAGCCCAAGGTGCCTCCACTTCAGCCCCGTCAGCAGAGGAGCACATGATACAAGACAAGAGTAATACTTAGTTGTTTATGTTATTTAAATCATATGTATTTGATCTTGTATCAAGTTAATGTAATTAATGTTTATATTTAGTGTTGATGTTTTTGTTTTGATTATTAACTAATGATTGTTGTGTTACATGGTTTAAATCAAGCAGATCCAAACTTCCAGGGAGATGAGTATGATGTTGCTCCCCTCCAACAGATCAAGACTCAGCTCACGATGATTCTTGATCTACAGGGTATTGTCAGGAAATCAGTGAATTACACTCCTGAAGAAGGAGAGATAATTCATGATCTCACAGACGAGCAACTTGCAGAAATCTTTCGACTCAATCCAGATGAGATCGTGAAAGATGCTCCAACAGTCCAAGTTGAAAGTGATGATGAGCTCAACAACGTTGATGAGATCGAGATAGAAGATCTCACAGACCAACACTATCCATAGTACACTGACATTGATGGTAATGTCGTTCCCAATCTAGGAGACAACCTTGTTAGTGAAACTTTTGAGACTCTGGATAGAATAGAAAAAGAGTCACACAAGAAAGAAGACACGGCCCAAGCCTTGGAAGCTAAAGTTAATATCAGAAAGGCTGAGTGGGTTGCGTGCTTTGAAGAAATAAGAGCCCAACACGATGCTTCAACGTCATCTTCTAACACCAAGCTGTATAAAGTGAAGAAACATCAAAGGTGTCGGGCAGAATAATAGCATGGGCGTATTTTGAAGATCTCAACGTTTATGCTGTTAAACGTGAGAAAGGGATTGAGTATTTCAGGTTCACACATGACCTGAAAACTCTTCCTGGATTTGAGCTGAACCAGTTAGCAAAGCTAAAATTGCTATACGCTGACCCAAGGAAAATGTCAGGCTGGTTTGAGACTGCTCTTAAAAGAGAGTACCACACCAGATGGGTAAACTTCAAACCTCAATAGCGAACGAGGTATCTCAGATGGTCTGAGGTTGATCCCATTACTAGAAAACCGAAAATAGTGCTGAAGTGGAGTCCACCGCGAACAATGTCAAAGATCCCTCAATGGGAGATGCTACAGGACTTCACTCCACACTTCAAATGGTGGTACTATGATTAGAGGACAAGAGAGGCAGTCATAGTTTTGAATAAGGATGGTGTTATGGAAACCATCAGGGTGTTCGACCCTATGTGGCTTACAAACTTGTTTGCAAATGATGTTTATACATTGTACAAGTGGCCATTATTCTATGACTCTCAAGATATTGTACAAGCTCTACAATTTCAGAATGTTATAACACTCTGTTTTGCTTTTGAGATACACGCCGGAGTCACTAGAGAAGAGAAGTACAAGAAGTTGGAGGAACTTATGAAGGATGTAAGACATTAGACGAAACTAGGTCCAAGGGGGAGTTTGTAGATACATGTGTCCCTAGTTTCTGATCTTAATGTAATATCTTTGTATTGTCTTACAATTATGTAATTGTAATCATACGGGTACTAAATGAAATACAATACGTGGTTGTGTTTAATGTTAAATATTTCATTGGTTGGTAATAACGCTTATTGACTTGACAATATAGCTTTGTGGTTGTTTGAACTAGTATAAATAATGTAATAATAATGAATACATTCAAACTTAGTAAAATGAAGTTCTCATGCATCCGAATGGACCATGCGCCCCAACAGTGGTCATGCGTTCAAATGGCCATGCGACTAAGTGTCCATACGCCTAAATGGTCCATATGCCTGAACAACTACATGCGAATGACTCAATCACATGACTGAACACTCAGTTGTGTGAATGGATCAACCGCATGGCTCAATCGCATGACTGAACCATGCTAATGGGTCAGTCGTCCGAATGAGCAACCCTAACTTATAAATACCACTTAATATATGGAAAAACGGAAGCATCGAAGACACTTCGAATATCTTGATACCCAGAAGTACCCTAGCCGTCCGAAGACCTCTAGTAACCTTCTCCAACTTCAAAGATCGCAGTAGATCGATTGCTAATCGTTCTTAACGTTCTTAACGTGCGTTCTCATTGATTGGATCACCAATCAAATAGGATTCCGCACTATTTGATTTGGTATACTCGTAAATCTGTTAGTATTCGTCAAGTACACGCTCTTTAACAGATTGGTTGATGTATTGATGGACATATTATTAGGTATTTAGTTGTGTCACAAAATGTGATGTAAGGATCAGTGATCGCAAGTTTGATGTAATTGAGCGTAGCACAGCGGAATATGAACAAGAATTAGACAAATTGTAGCAAGAATTTGATGCTCGTATGCATTAAGAACAAATACGATTATAACGAGAGAATATATTTCTGTAACAAGGAATGTTTTAATAATATCGAATATTTCTGATCAAATCATTCATTTTATTACATTAGGTTGACACTCCTTTATAGAGTGCAATCGCTGCTGTTATCACGGGTAAGTGACAACTGGCAGATCTATTACAAAAATAACTAACTCTTAACAAACTACTGAAATGTTCACAACTACTGAGAACATATCAGAGTGTTAAGTACAAAATAGAAACTATTGATAAGAAACTACTGAAACTACAACGACTGAAGAACAAGCTCTTCCGTCGTTTTACAAAACTACTGATAAATATAAAACTACTGATGAGCACAACAACTGAAGAAGTATTCTTCAGCTGTTGTGTCAAACTACTGAAAAGATAAAACATAAAACTACTGAAAGGTAAACCGTCATAACTACTGAAGAAGACCTCTTCAGCTGTTGTGACAACGTCTAATACTTTGGTCTTCAGACTTTGTCTTCAGCACTTGTCTTCAGACTTTGTCTTCAGCACTTGTCTTCAGACTTTGTAATCAGCTGTTGTGGTCTTCAGTAGTTGTTGTGACGTCTGTGGGACTTAAAGGTTTTTCTGATCCGACTCATTGGTTCTTTTGGTCCAACAAACTCCCCCTGAACCAATGCAGCCAAAACCTTTAACTTTATTGAGGTCCCACTTATTGTTGGCAGAATGGTTGGTCTTTTTCCTTCTTGATCAGTTGAGAAGATGACCCATATAAGCACTGGCCTGGAAATGAGTCTCTGATGATTTGGTTGGCAATGTATGGATGGGAGCTCTGTATTGGGGAATTGGACACCTAGCTGTTCCCCCATCCATGAGACTCACTTCCCATGTATAAGCCTGTAGGATTCTCTGGTGTATGCTCTGAGAAACATAACTTGTTCTTCCATGGTCAGGTTCTCGGCTTCACCATCAAACAATCCTTCACGCCCATACAGCTCTGAGATGTACTTGGCCTGTTTACCATTTTTGAGCTCAACTGTTGTAATCTGTCTGTATGCAAACTCATCAGGATGAGTCCCTTCAAGTAACAGACTGAGCTCATTTTGTTTGAAGTTCTCAAGCCTCTTGTATACTAACCCCTTTTTAATAATTCTGTTCTCTAACATCTTTTGGGGTGGTTGTTTAGTCTCATAGGCCTTCTTGAAGTCTTCTACAATCTCCCAGGGTGATACTACAAGGACCACTATGATCTCTTCATCTATGATCCTTTTGACTTGGACCTTGTATCTCGAAGGAATGTCTTTCTTTACAATCCTGTGAGCCACCCTAGGATCAGGCCATACTCTCACCTTTTCCTTCTGATATTGAAATGTGTGGCAAGGGTGTACAACCTCAGAGCTTCTTTCTTCATACTTATTATTGATGACGAAGCAGCATAAGTTTTGTCAATGCTTTTCAGCATTTCATCATCATGAAGCTTTTGTTGTTGTTCTTCTTCAATCTTACTCTCACAGCTTCCATCTGTGAGGTGGGAGTGATGGGCATGGGTTTGGCTTTAGCCAATGTTAAGACTGCAGACAAAGGCAGCCTATCTTCTTCCACATCATCCTCTTCTTCTTCTTCTTCTAGCCTCAACACCCTTCTCTTCTTCTTCTTAGGTGCATCATTGGCTGTTGGTTTAGATGGTAAGGGAGTTGGTTTTGTGGGTTGTGGTTATGGTTGTTTTGGAGAGGGAATGTTGATAGGCTGAGTTAGCATTTTGGAGGTGAGTGTTGCTTTTGAGTATTTGGCTAGCTCAGTCCTGCTCCCTGCTCCTGCTTCATTCAAAGCTTCGACTACTAACCCCTTAGTGTATGCCTCAGACGAACAGATCTTGGAGGTTATGGCCAAGATGTTGTCCCTGGTCCATGATTTTACTTCGATCAATGATCTCCCAAGGTATTTGCTGATGAATCTGATCATGATCTCAAGTCTCTCTCTATCCATAGTGCTGTAGCTGGCCCATCTTTGTTGGATCTCTTCGATCTCTAATCTTCTTATTTCAGAATCCAGCTTTTCAGTGTCGAAACCATGCCTAAACAGCTGATCAATGATATTGTCCATTGATCTGCTGTGTTTAGCATCGGCCTCTTTAACCATTTCGTTCAAGTTCTTCTCTTTCTCAACACTCTTCTTTTTCTTGTATGTGACATGAAAATCTTTTTGACTTTCATGTACTTTTTCAATTTCAGCTCCCTTCTCAATCACATTCTCCTTCTCTTTTTCGGCTTCATACACACAATCCTTCTCTTTTTCCACCTCTTTGTCTTTCTCTTCTCTCTCTCCTTCTCCATCCTCTTTCTTTTAGCTTTCACTGCTGAACTCTCCCCCTTTTTGGGTGCATTGGTTGCAAGGGATTGAGTAGCAGAAAGTTGTTGGCGCAGTACATCCTCCACCAGAGGTTGTAAAACAGTAGAAAGTCTCTCATCAACAGTTTTAATAACAAAGTCGGTTAGCTGTGGTGTGATGAGAGATAGGGGATTTTGAGGGATAGCATCCATTTGCTCAGGAGGGTTTTGGTCCTGAGAAATGGTGCCAGAAACAGAGGCAGGTGGCTGATAATTTTGTAATGGCTGTGTGTTTAAGGGACCTTCAGAGGAAGGTGCCATCTGTTGGGTTAATGTGGTGGTAGATGGTCTTTCTCCTTGAGAGAGTTGGTCAAGTAGTTTTTGCAGCCTACTGACTTCCTCCTCTAGGATTGTGTTCTGGGCAAGAACGTCATAAAAGAAGCCTAGGTCATCATCAGCAGATGCTGAATCACCTGACCTCCTGCTTGGAGCAGGATGTACATGCACTGGGTGTAGACCAGTTGTAGCATGTGCCCCTTTGTCTTGGAACTGGGGACTTCCAGCCTCAGGACTTTGTCCTTCATCAGCTATTGCCTCTGGTGAGGTCTTAGGAATGTTACCAGCCTTAGTCTGATCATATGCTGATTCAGAAGAGGTGGCAGCCTCACCAGATGTTCTGGTCTCCATATCCACACCAGGAGATAGAACATTTAAACCCCGGTGTTGTGGGTTGTCAGAAGCGTGGTGATCCTCGTCCTCATTAGATGTGGTTCTCCCCTTTGTTGGTGGTTGTTGGGGAGGAGGAGAGGCATGCAGCTGAGTCAGCACGTTTGCAATGATAAGGGTGGGACTTTGGGGGCGGTTGCATGGGGAGATGGGGTAAAAGCAGTGTGCACTTGGGGAGAATGGTGCTCTTCAATGGCAATCTCCTCAAATGAGGAAGATCCCAGATTAGTGGGTACCCCTTCTGTGGTTGCTGCAGGCTCCTTTTAAGAGGAATCCTGAGTGGCTGTGGCTGGGAGAGTCCTTATATCCACTAGGGGGTTATAACCAGTGGATATAGCCTGCGTTTGTGTTGCAGGGGCATCCTCAGGGGACTCATTTCCCTGAGTAGCCTTTTTGGTTTTCTTTTTAGTGGGTTTGGTGGGGACTTTTGATTTGGAGGTGGTGGTTGTGGGTTCCAGCTGCGTGGGTTTGCGCAGCTTGGCAGCCATTTTGAGTGATTGGTCAGAGTTGTGTCGGGAGTATACTTCAGGCAGTACAGCCATAGCAGGGACTCCCAAGCCAACAAGTCCCTCAGCTTGAAGCTGGTTTGCAATTATGGCCATTATGAACCGAGGATATAATATCCAACGGTTAGCAGTTTGTTTTTGAGCCATATCCTTGAGCTCTGAAAATAGTATTTCCGAAAAATTTAAAGGTTGTTGCTCAAGGATGGAGTACATTACCTGTTGCCACCTTGTGGACATTTGATCCCATGATGAGGTCTTGGAGGCAAGGCATACATTTACCATATGAAATATGAGACGTTCAGCATCTGGGAAATGTTTCTTCAGTAAGGTAGATGCACTCAAGTCACCCTGGTATCCATGGTGGGCAAATGATGATCTGTTGTGCCCTTTGGATAACCAGTTGGGAAACTGGCATCATCTAGATTCAGGGTTTGACGTAGAGTGTCTGGAGTGATGACCACTTTTTGGAAATGGACAAACGATTGAAGAGACTCTGTGTCGTTCTCCTCAGAGACTAAAGTGATGTTTGTCCAGAAGTGGTTAAGGGATGCGGCATATATGGTGGGATTTATGAGAAACGCCGTTTTGTAGGGTGATTGAACCATTAAATCAATGGCGTTGTGAAACTTGGTCCAGTATAGCGATTTGGTGAGATGTGCGACACAGTTGTGTCGTGGTTTTAATTACATGGTCGCCATTGATGAAGAGAGGGTAGAGAGTTTTTGAACGTTAGGTTTGAGAAGAGAAGATAAAAACTCTGAAGGTGGGATAAGGTATTTAAAGGGTCGGGATAGAAAACGTCTGAGGGTTTTGGTGTGAGTCATCAGTTGTTGAAACTACTGATGAAGTGGTATTAACCGTCAGACGTTGAAACAGCTGAAGTCTCGAATTTAGTCATCAGTAGTTATAAAACTACTGAAGACAGTTTTGATTTCAGGTGATGAAACAACTGAAGACTTGGTATCAGTCATCAGTAGTTGTGAAACTACTGAAGACATTGGTTTTGTCAGCAGTTGTTGTAAACAGCTGAAGACTTGGTGTTAGTCTTCAGTAGTTGTAAACTACTGAAGACATGGTTTTGGCTTCAGTTGTTTTGAAACAGCAGTTGTAGAAACAACTGAAGAGAAATTACCCATCAGTTGTTTTCGTCAATTCTTAGCTTTTCAGCTGTTTCATACTGTCCTCAACACTTACTCATCAGACTTTGCATCTGCTTTTCAGGTGTTTCATAGGACGTCAGTACTTATCTGTTTGTACTGATTTCAGTAGTTGTAACTACATCAGTAGTTGTAACTACATCAGTGGTTTAGAACAGATAAAGTACTTCAGTACTTGTGAGGCATTTAGCCTTCAGTAGTTATAAAAACTACTGAAGGTGAAAGAACTCATCAGTACTTATATGTGACATGGTTACCAATGATCACCAGTACTTATTACTGAGATCATCAGTAGTTGTCACTTATTCTAGCTGTAGCATACCAAGCCTTAACACCAGGTTGTGGAAAGTTGAACTATCCAAAGGCTTAGTAAAAATGTCTGCAAGCTCATCAGCACTAGGCACAAACATAGGATTAATTAGACCCTTTTCAAAACAATCTCTTATAAAATGATGTATAGTTTCTATATGTTTGGTCCTAGAGTGTTGGACTGGATTTTTGACAATGCAAAGAGCTGAAGCACTATCCATTAATAACGGAGTCTTAGTCTCTGTAATGCCATAGTCCAAAAGTTGATTCTGAAGCCAGAGTACTTGGGATGTACAACTTGCAGCAGCAATGTACTCGGCTTCAGCAGTGGATGTAGCAACAGATGTTTGTTTCTTACTCTGCCAAGAAATCAAACAGTTGCCTAGATATTGACATCCACCAGAGGTTGATTTCCTGGTCAACTTACACCCTGCATAGTCACTATCAGAGAAGGCAACTAATTTACAAGAGTGCCTAGTGGAATACCATAAACCTAGAGATTGTGTACCTTGCAAATATCTAAAGATCCTTTTGACTGCAATCAGATGAGACTCTTTAGGTGCAGCCTGAAATCTAGCACAAACACATGTAGCAACATAATATCTGGTCTAGAAGCTGTTAAATACATCAAGGACCCAATCATACATCTGTAAAGTGTTACATCAACCACTTTACCTTTCTGATTGTATCCAGTTGTGTGGTGCTGCACATGGGGGTAGAACAGGGCTTACAGTTTTGTAAATCAAACTTTTCCAAAAGATCTTTTGTGTATTTGGACTGATGAATGAAAATTCCATCAGCCTTTTGTTTGATTTGCAAACCCAGAAAGAACTATAATTCTCCCATGGCACTCATTTCAAACTTCTGTTGCATCAACTTTGTAAAGGCATCACACAACTGAGGATCAGAGGATGCAAAAATAATATCATCTACATAAATTTGAACAAGTAGATATGCTGTCCAGCTTTTTTAATGAATAAAGTCTTATCAATGGAGCCTCTGGTGAAATCATTTTCTAGAAGAAATTTGATAATGTCTCATACCAGGCTCTAGGAGCTTGTTTCAACCCATAAAGAGCCTTATCAAGCTTATACACCCAATTAGGATGTTTATTGTCCTCAAAGCCTGGTGGTTGACATACATAAACCTCTTCTTTAATTTTCCCATACAAAAATGCACTTTTGACATCCATTTGAAAAACTTTAAGTTTTTGATAAGCAACATAAGCTAAAAACAATCGAATTGCTTCCAGTCTGGCTACAGGGGCAAAGGTTTCATCATAATCAATACCTTCTTCTTGTCCAAACCCCTGAACAACCAGTCTAGCCTTGTTCTTAACAATAAGCCCATTTTCATCAGTTTTGTTCCTAAACACCCATTTAGTGCCTATTGCACACTTACCGGAGGTAGAGGAACCAGTTCCCACACTTGCTGTTTCTTGAACTGAAGAAGCTCAAGCTGCATGGCATCAACCCATCCATTTTCCTTAAAGCAATGTGATAATTCTTTGGCCCTTGCTGACTGATGAAGAGAGCATAGAAGCAGAAATTTGACAATTGACTTCTTGTTGATACGCAGCAGTGATATCACCAATGATTTGAGACATAGGTAGTTCTTCAGATCTTGATACACAATGAGATCCGTGCAAGTGTTTGCAGCAGGTTCAGCAGCAACAGATGGTTGTGAACGTTTCCTGAAACCAATCAGTGGATGGTAATTCAAAGGAGGTTGAATTTGAAGAAATCTCATTCAGCATTGTTGTGGATGGTGCACTGGAGCTACAGGAACATCAGGTCTAGCTGAATCAGGCAGTTGATCACTAAACCTGAATAGGTGAGTACTGCTATCATCATCATCATCACCAGCATTACCACCAGGTGGTGAACTGTTGACAGGAGCAAACAAACAGCAGTTTGTAAGGAAACTATTCAGTATGTCCAAATCAAATAGCTCCACAGGGCTTTGTGGAACTTGTCCTTAGGAGATTCATAAACTTAAAATGTTAAGTCTCTAACCATCTTGTTCAGCAAAGTTGAAGACTCTGTTGCTTGCAAGTTGATGAATAAACCAACAAAGTACCCTGCATCCACCTTAGGATCAAATTTTTGGAGTTGATCCCGTTGTTTGTTGAGAATGAAACAAGGACACCCAAATGCTCCGAAGATGTAATTAGAGGGGCCCAATGATTGAAGAATTCATATGGAGCTTCATCAACCTCTGATTTACTAGAAAACTTATCTGTACATAGCAAGCTGTATTGACAGCTTCAGCCCAAAAAGTCATTGGCAGTCCAGAATCAGCCAACATGGACCTTGCAGCTCAATAAGGGTCTGTTCTTATTTCCACTACTCTGTTGGACCAAAAGAACCAATGAGCCAAGATCAGAAAATCTCTAAGTCCCACACGGTATCACAACAACTGCTGAAAGCCTCATCAGTAGTTTGACAAATGCTGAAGACTTCAACAGCTGAAGATCAAGTGCTGAAGACCTTAACAGCTGAAGAACCAAAGTGCTGAAGTACAACAGCTGAAGAACACAAGTGCTGAAGCTGAAAGACCAAAGTACTGAAGTACAACAGCTGAAGAGTTCACAAGTGCTGAAGATCAACAACTGATGTACAAAGTCTGAAGACAAAGACTGAAGACATCAGCTGATGATATCTACTGAAGTCATCAGCTGATGAAACGCCTGAAGGTCAAAGTCTGAAGATCAAGTACTGAAGCCTCAGTAGTTTGTCACAACTGCTGAAGAGTACTTCTTCAGTAGTTGTGATATCAGTAGTTTTATGTTTTATGTTTCAGTAGTTTTGTAAAACGACTGAAGAGCTTGTTCTTCAGTCGTTGTAGTTTCAGTAGTTTTATATTTTGTACTTAACTTGCTGATATGTTCTCAGTAGTTGTGAACATTTCAGTAGTTTGTTAAGAATTTAGTTATTTGTATTGGATCTGCCAGTTGTCACTTTCCGTGATAACAGCAGTGACTGTTGCACTCTATATAAGGAGTGACAAACCATTGTAATCATTGAGCGAATGAGCAATTGAATGGAATGTTTGATTGATTTGATTAGAAATATTCTACATCTATAAACATTCCTAGAAATCAGAAATTCATATTCTCTCCCTATAACCGTATGCGATCTTAACGCTTACATATATGTTTGCTTGCTACAATTTGTCTAATTCGTTGTTGTATTCCGCTGCTTTATATTCTGATACATCAAACTTGTGATCACTGATCCTGTCAAATGGTATCAGAGCAGGTTAATCATTGATCGATCTAATAATTGATCATTGAAACTGCTATTCAAGATCCAAGTTTGATTGAATTAGCTTTTGTTTTTGCAAGAAACGGTTATAGAGATTGAATTTTCTGTATTTCTGCTCATTCATCCTGAGATCTTATTCTTGGTTCTCATTGAGTTTGTTGTGGTTTGTCTAAAACTTTTTAAAACTTGAACTAAACTGTTTTTGAACTGAAAATGACCACTCCCTCCAATGATCTCACAATACTGGTTCCTCAACCAAGCCTCCTATGCTGGTTAGGAATGAGTATAACATATGGCAAAGACGTATGCTCCATCACCTGTCTGTTAACAGCGCAGGGTGTTGGACATCAGTGGTACATGGTCCACACAAGCCTATGGTGAATAACCCGGAAACCAATCAAATGGTTCCGAAGAGGAGGGAGCAATACTCAGATGAGGATAAAAAGTTGCTTGAGATTGATGCAAAAGCCCATGGAATTCTGGCCATGGCTTTGCCCAATGAAATCTATTCTGGGCTAATGCATCATGAAACTGCCCATGACCTCTGGATTGCTTGAAAGAACAATTTGGAGGAACAGATGAGGTCTTGGCAAATAATAGAGAAATTCTTGCCCAACAATATGAGACATTCTCTCATAGAAAGGGTGAGACACTGACTCAACAATATGAGCGGTTTCTTGTTTGATCTCTGAACTAAAAATGGTCAAACTTGAATACACCAATATTCAGATGAATAACAGATTTCTCAGATCACTGCCTGAGAGATGGGACACATATACTATTGTCCTACGCTCCAGTGCAAGTTTGGACAAACTATCTCTCACCCAACTCCATGGGAAATTGCTCACTTTTGAGAGAGAGATAGAACAGAAGAGAAAGCTGTCTTCATCTGGAAAGCTCACTGAAGACTTTATTCAAGGCAACACTGCCTTGGTGGGTCATGAGTCAGAATATGCTGCATCTGAATGCCAGTATGATGAGCATATTAATTTCTCTTCGAGCACTTCTAATTCTGCATTTGTAAGTGTTGATGGTCAGTTTACTGGTGGTAATAATGACAATTTATGTTTCATATGGATGATCTCAAGGGGATTGCTGATGATGACTTAGAAGAGATGGATATTTTGAGCCAAATGGCCTTGATAAATATCAGATCTCAGAAGTTCTACAAAAGAACTGGAAGAAAATTCCCAGGACTCTCTGGCAAAACCAAAGTTGGTTTTGACAAGAGCAAGTTGAGGTGTCACAAATGCCAACGGCTTGGACACTTTGCAAGAGAGTGTAGATCAACTGGATCAAACTCTACTGCACCCTTTGTGACTTTTCCTGGCAACAGTCAACAAAACAGAGGGCAACATCCTGTCACATCTAGTCATCATCCTCAACAACAATCTCCGGCATATTTTGTTCCTCAGGGTCAAATGCCTTATCAGTACCCTTGTTATTACATGCCACAGTCAAGTCAAGTTCAAGTTCCTATGACACCACAACCTCATGCATTACCAGAACCTCAGCCTTCCCTATCTCATCAACAACCTTCATCTCAACAACACAGCTTCTTCACCCCAGGAGTTGTTGACTGGAGCAGTTTACCAGATGACTTGTCTGGTCATGATCAACTGTTCTCAGGTGCTGGTCAACATGGTGGTGACAGTCCTTTGGGAATCTAGCTCTTATGGCTTTGGAGTCTGCTGATACTTCATCTTCCAATGCCTCTACACCACAGGTATCACAGGTATCCTCTGAGGCAAAAGCCAAATTATGTTCTGAACAATGCATAGCAGCATTTGCTTCCATTAGAGAAGCAAATGTAGCTTTAATTAATAAGAACATTGAGCTAGAACAAGTAATTTCCAAAAACAAAGCTGAGTTTGAGTTTGTGCTCAAAGATAAAAATGATGAGATTTATAAACTGAATTGCAAAATAATTGATGATGCTAGAGAAGATGTACTTCTAGAGAAGTACAAAGATCTCAAAGAAACCCTTGCAGCCAGGTCGAGTGTGATAGATGGGTACAATCATGCAAAGGTTTTGAAATGCTTCTTAGTAAGCAATCTGCTTCAAATGTGAAGTTTGGAATTGGTTACAATCACACTGCTCCACCTACAGATTTTACCCCAAGAGCAGAGTAGAATCTGATGGTGAGAGTGATAACCAATCCATCAAGTCATGTGATCTACCTTCTGATACAGCACAATCAGAAGTAGCAGTCAGTATCAAGTCCTCTTTGAACCTATCAGCTGATGTTGATGGTCCAAATGCTGACATTCACATGATCAATAAGTTGATCAACTCAGGAGTCAATCCTGAAGGTCCTGAAAGGACTGGAGAGCAGGATTCAACTCCTGAAGTTCAAACTTCAACTGCTGTCAGTACTGAAGAGAAGAAAACTGGCAGTAGAAAGAGTTTGAAGACTACTAAAGATGCTGTCAAGAAAGCAACCAATGCTTCCAAAGCATTGAAGAACAAGTCTTCTGTTGCTTCACCATCTTTAGTTGATGATCAACCTAAGAAGAAGAAACCATGTGAAGTATGTGGTTTGTTCAATCATCTTACAGATGATTGTTGGTACAAAAGAGGTTCCAAACTCAAACAAAAGGAAGAAATTAATGAGAAAATGGTAAAAATGAAAACTGAGTTTGAGACCACATTTGTATCAGCAACATCAAATCCTGTAACCCTTAAGTCCTTAAAGCAATCCAAAAAGGAAGGAGTTAAACAGGTGACAGCTGAGGGTGCTCAAAAAGAAGGTGCAACATAGGACCTTATCTAACTCCACTAGCAATGTGTCTGATGAGCTGAAAGCTTTATCACAAAATCAGACACAGCTGGTGATGATGGTACAACATCTGTTGGGTAGAGTTAACCAACTAGATTCTCCTATGTTGAAACCACAGAAAAGGAGGTCTAAGCCAAAGGACTCCTCTTCTGCACCATCTTCTTCCTCTCAGGCTGTTGTTACAAATAAACATGCTAGTTTACCATCTATTGATGAGACCAGGCCCAAAACCAAAAAGGTTTGGGTCTCTAAAACTAACTGATTGTTTATTATTGCAGGGTTCTTCAACATGCCAAAATAGCATCTGGTATGTAGACAGTGGGGGATCATGCACATGACTGGGAACATCTCTCTTCTTCATGACTACTCTCAAGGAAAGAAGGGATTTGTCTCTTTTGGCAATGATGCTAGGGGTTACATCATCGGTAAGGGCTTTGTCTCCAATGGAGAAATCAAATTTGATGATGTTAATCATGTGGAAAATCTCAAGTACAACCTCTTGAGTGTCAGTCAAATGTGTGATAAAGGCCATGTTGCCCTTTTCACAAGTCAAAACTGTAGGATTCTGTCATCCAAAGTTTTGCCCTTGATTGACAAGGTGTTGGATGATCACACTCTCCTGAAAGCCAACAGGACAGGAAGAGTGTATGCCTTAGATCTCTCTAAGAAGATAGATCTCAAAGGTAATCCTTGCCTATTTTCCAAAGCCTCTTTTCAAGAATCTAAACTATGGCACAGGAGGCTTGGTCATGTTAATCTCAAAAACATGAATCAGCTTAGCCACATATTAGTTTAGTCAGAGGCTTACCAATAAAGGAGTTCCACTGTGATGAAACTTGCACTGCTTGTTTAAAAGGAAAACAGCACAAGGTCTCATTTCCTCCTATTGAAGTGTCCAAGTCCACTGCCTGCTTGCAATTACTGCATATGGATCTATTTGGTCCTGTGAGAGTAATGAGCATGGCAAAGAAGAAATACTGTCTGGTAATTGTGGATGATTACTCCAGATTTGTATGGACTTTCTTTCTACATTCAAAGGATGAGGCTGCTCAGAAGATTATCCACTTTGTGCTGTACATTGAGAAGCAGTATTCCCTTCCAGTCAAGTGTATTAGGAGTGATAATGGAACTGAGTTCAGAAATCATACACTTGATGACTTCTATCTCTCAAAGGGAATCAAAAGGCAGTTCAGCATTCCAAGGACTCCGGAACAAAATGGAGTAGGAGAGAAAGAACAGGACCCTCATTGAAGCTGCAAGGTCCATGCTGGCTGACTCAGGTTTGCCATTGACCTTTTGGCCGAAGCTGTCAACACAGCTTGTTATGTGCAAAATAGAGTTTTAGTAAATCAGAGGTTGATGAAGACTCCATATGAAGTTCTCCATCATTTGGCTCCACTGATTTCATTTTTCAAAGCATTTGGGTGTCCTGTTTTATTCTCAACACAAAGGATCAACTCCACAAATTTGATCCTAAGGTGGATGCAGGATACTTTGTTGGTTATTCATCTACTTGCAAAGCATACAGAGTCTTCAACTGCAGAACAAGATGGTTGAAGAAACTCTACATGTTAAGTTTAATGAATCTCCAAAGGACAAGATTCCACAAAGTCCTGTGGAGTTATTTGATTTGGACATACTGCAATATGTTCCTTATCAAACTCCTGCTGTTGCTCCTGTCAACAGTTCACCACCTGGTGGTACTGATGATGATGATGATTGCAGTACTCACCTCTTCAGGTTTAGTGATCAGCTGCCTGATTCAACTAGACCTGATGTTCCTGTAGCGCCAGTAGCACCATCCACAACAAATGCTGATGAGATTTCTTCGAATTCAACTTCCTTTGAATTACCATCCACTGATTGGTTTCAAGGAAATGATTCACCATCACCATCTGTGTGCTGCTGAACCGGCTACAAACACTTGCACAGATCTCATTGTGTATCAAGATCTGAAGAATCACCCCATGTCTCAAATCATTGGTGATATCACTGCTGGAGTATCAACAAGAAGTCAATTGTCAAATTCTGCTTCTATGCTCTCTTCATCAGTCAGCAAGAGCCAAAGAATTATCACATTGCTTTAAAGGACAATGGATGGGTTGATGCCATGCAGCTTGAGCTTCTTCAGTTCAAGAAACAGCAAGTGTGGGAACTGGTTCCTCTACCTCCAGGTAAGTGTGCAATAGGCACTAAATGGGTGTTTAGGAACAAAACTGATGAAAATGGGCTTATTGTTAAGAACAAGGCCAGACTGGTTGTTCAGGGGTTTGCACAAGAAGAAGGTATTGATTATGATGAAACCTTTGCCCCTGTAGCCAGACTGGAAGCAATTCGATTGTTTTTAGCTTATGCTGCTTATCAAAAACTTAAAGTCTTTCAAATGGATGTCAAAAGTGCATTTTGTATGGAAAAGTTAAAGAAGGTTTATGTATGTCAACCTCCAGGCTTTGAGGACAACAAACATCCTAATTGGGTGTATAAGCTTGATAAAGCTCTTTATGGGTTAAAACAAGCTCCCAGAGCCTGGTATGAGACATTATCAAACTTTCTTCTGGAAAACAATTTCACTAGAGGCTCCATAGACAAGACTTTATTATTAAGAAAGCTGGGCAGCATAATCTACTTGTTCAAATTTATGTAGATGATATCATTTTTGCATCCTCTGATCCAAAGTTGTGTGATGCCTTTACAAAGTTGATGCAACAGAAGTTTGAAATGAGTGCCATGGGAGAATTACAGTTCTTTCTGGGGTTGCAAATCAAACAAAAGGCTGATGGAATTTTTATTCATCAATCCAAATATACAAAAGATCTTTTGCAAAAGTTTGATTTACAAAACTGTAAGCCCTGTTCTACTCCCATGAGCAGCACCACACAACTGGACTAGATCAGAAAGGTAAAGTGGTTGATGAAACACTTTACAGATGTATGATTGGGTCCTTGATGTATTTAACAGCTTCTAGACCAGATATTATGTTTGCTACATGTGTTTGTGCTAGATTTCAGGCTGCACCTAAAGAGTCTCATCTGATTGCAGTCAAGAGGATCTTTAGATATCTGCAAGGCACTCCATCTCTAGGTTTATGGTATTCTACCAACATTCTGGTAAATTAGTTGCTTTTTCTGACAGTGACTATGCAGGGTGTAAGTTGACCAGGAAATCAACTTCTGGTGGATGTCAATTCCTAGGCAACTGCTTGATTTCTTGGCAGAGCAAGAAACAGACCTCAGTTGCTACATCCACTGCGGAAGCAGAGTACATTGCTGCTGCAAGCTGTACATCTCAGGTACTCTGGCTTCAAAACCAACTTTTGGATTATGGCATTACAGAGACTAAGACTCCATTGTTAATGGATAGTGCTTCAGCTCTTTGCATTGTCAAAAATCCAGTCCAGCACTCTAGGACCAAACATATAGAGATCAGACATCATTTTATAAGGGATTGTTTTGAAAAAGGTCTGATTGATCCTAAGTTTGTGCCCAGTGCTGATGAGCTTGCAGACATTTTTACTAAGCCTTTGGATAGTTCAACTTTCCAAAACCTGGTGTTAAGGCTTGGTATGCTGCAGCTAGAATAGGTGACAACTACTGATGATCTCAGTAATTCATATTGATGATCATGAGTGCCTGTCACATATAAGTACTGATGAGCTCTTTTAACCTCAGTACTTTTTATAACTACTGAAGGCTAAAAGTTCTCACAAGTACTGAAGTACTTCATCTGCTCTAAACTACTGAAGTAGTTACAACTACTGATGCAGTCATAACTACTGAAATCAGTAAAAACAGATAAGTACTGATGTCCTATGAAACAACTGAAATCAGCCATAAAGACTGATGAATGTGTTGAGGACAGTTTGAAACAGCTGAAAAGCTAAGAATTGACGAAAACAGCTGAAGAGAACTTTCCCTTCAGTCGTTTGTACCACTGCTGTTTCATTTTAAACAACTGAAGCAAAACCACGTCTTCAGCAGTTTTATAACTACTGATGACCAATACCAAGTCTTCAGTGTTTACAACAGCTGATGACAAAACCACTGTCTTCAGTAGTTTCATAACTACTGATGACAAACACCATGTCCTCAGTTGTTTCAATCACCTGAAGTCAAAACCACGGTCTTCAGTAGTTTTCTAAACTACTGATGCCTAACACCGCGACTTCAGCTGTTTCAACGTCTGAAAGGATAATACCATGTCAACGGTCGTTTAAAACTACTGATGACTAACACCACATCCTTCAGTCGTTCCTCACCCGTACCCTATAAATACCCTTAACCTGAGCTCTCCATGCTTCATCTTCTTCAAACCTAACGTTCCTCTCCAAACAAATTTCCATGGCGTCTATGCAAATTAAACCGCGACACAACTGTGTTGCCTACCTCACAAAATCGCCGATCTGGACTAAGTTCGATACTGCTATCGATCTTATGGTTCAGTCCCAATACAACAAGGCATTCCTTCTGAACCCCGTTTTACATGCCGAATCCTTGAACCAATTTTGGATGAACGTTAATGTTACTACTGAGGAGAGCAACACACGATCCCTCCGGTCAGTCGTCAACAACAAAGAAGTAGTGATTACTCCTGCAACAATCCGTAAAATTCTTCAACTGAGTGATGCTACCTCTCCTGCTGGATATCCGAAGGGCACCATAGATCTATCATTTGCTCAGCATGGATATCAAGGTGATCTCAGTGCCACCACCATCATGAAGAAACATTTTAATGACGCTGAGCGCCTGATCTTTCACATGGTCAATGTATGTTTGGCCCCTAAGACATCGTCTTGGGATCAAATGTCCACCAAATGGCAGCAGGTATGTATTCTATCCTTGAGCAACAACCACTGAACTTTCAGAATTAATATTTTCAGAGCTCAAAGATATGGCTCAAAAACTAACTGCCAACCGTTGGATACTCTATCCACGGTTCATAATGGCCATTATAATAGACCAGCTTAATGCTGAGGGACTTGTTGGCTTGGGAGTCCCTGCTACGGCTGTTTTGCCAGAAGTATACTCCCGGCACAACTCTGACCGGACACTCAAACTGGCTGCCAAGCTGCGAAAACCCACGCAGCTGGAACCCACAGCCACCACCTCCAAATCCAATGTCCCCACCAAACCCACCAAAAAGAAACCCAAAAAGGCTACTCAGGGAATTGAGTCCCCTGAGGATGCTCCTGCACAACAAACGCAGGATATACACTAGTCCAAACCCCTAGTGGATACCATGACTCCTCCAGCCACAGCCGCTCAGGCTTCCTCTCAACAGGAGCCTGCAGCAACCCAAGGGGCACCTACTTATCTGGGATCTTCCTCACTTGAGGAGATTGCCATTGAAGAGCACCATCCACCCCAGGTGCACACTGCTTCTACCCTGTACCCCAAACAACCGCCCCTCACAGCCCAACTTTAATAGTTGCTCAAGTGCTGACTCAATTGCACTCTCACCCCCTCCCCAGAAACCACTTCCTACTGGGAATACCTCTACAATTGAGGGGGAGGAACACAGTGCACTGAGAACCCACAGCACAGGGGTTTCCCAATTCTATCTCCTGGTGTAGAGAAGGAGCTTAGAATATCTAGTGAGGCTGCCACCTCCTCTGACTCAGCACATGACCAGAGTGAGGCTGGTAACATTGCTAAGACCTCCTAGAGGCAACAGCTGATGATGGACATTGTCCTGAGGCTGGAAGTCCCCAGTACCAAGCACAAGGGGCACATGCACCAACTGGTCTACACCCAGTGCATGTAAATCCTGCTCTAAGCAGGAGGTCAGGTGATTCAGTATCAACTGATGATGACCTGAGCTTCTCTTCGATGTAGTTGCTCAAAACACCATTCTAGAGGATGAGGTTAGCAGACTCAAAGAGCTGCTGGCCAAGATGTCTCAGGATGCAAGTCCATCTGCCACCCTCATACACCCACAGATGGCACCTTCCCTTGAAGGTTCCCAAACACAGAGCCACTCCAAAATCAACCACCCGCCTCTGCTTCAGGCCCTACTTCTCAGGAACAGAACCCTCCTGAGCAAATAGGTGCTATCCTCCAAAATCCCTCCCTCTCATCACCCCCATAATCACTGATATAGTGATCAAAGCCCTTGATGAGAGGCTTTCCTCAACATTACAGCCATGGTTGATGCTGCTGTCCACAAGACTCTTTCTGCGGTACCAACCCCTTCCTCCAATGCAACCAAAAAGGGGGAGAGTACTGCAGTGAAAGAAAGAAAGAGGAAGAGATCTGAGGGAAGAGGAGAAACAAGAGAAAAGCAACCTCTGCTCACGTACAAGCGAAAGAGAAGTGCTGATGATCATACTGCTGAAGAAAATCCTTGGAGGAGCTGGTCAAAGAAGCTGACACCACACACAGCCGCTCCATGGATAAGAAATGACAACTATTCAGGCAGGGGTTTGACACAGCCACACTGGATAGTGAGATCAGACGGTTAGAGGTACAAGAGATACAAACCCGATGGGCAGGGTACGATGCTCTTGAGAAAGAGAGGTTGGAAATAATGATCCGATTTATTGCAAAATATTGGGAAGATCATTAATGGAGATCCGCGCATGGTCCAGGGACAGCATTGGCTATAGCCACCAGAATCTGTCTGTCTGAGCAATTCAACAAAGGGTCATTGTGGAAGCCTTGATGAGGCTGGGGCTGGCAAAAGGTTAGAGATGGCTAAACTTACAAAAGCAAAATTAACTACAAGGATGCTAGATCAACTTCCCTTCCACCCACTCAAACAGATCCCTCCCTCAAATCTCCCAACCAACTCTAAGCCAAAATCCAAACATCCTCTCTTCAAAACCAATCCCTCACCAACCCAACCATCATCCAGTGATGTACCCCGAGAAGGGAAGGGTGCTGAGGATGGAAGAAGAAGAGGAAGAAGAAGAGGATGAAGATGATAGTCTGCCACTCTCTGCTGTTCTGAAGCTACCAAGCCCCAGAGTCATCCATGATCACACCCGACTCTCAAAGGGAAATGGTCAGAGAAAAATAGAAGAAGAAGAACAGCAGAAACAGCACGATGAGCAACTGTTGAAGATGGTTGACAAGGAATTTCCTCAGTCATCATCTATTCAAGCCATGAAAGGGCATGCTCAAAGGCTGTACACTCTCAGGACACACCTTTCAGTATCAGAGGAGAGAGAGTGAGAGTATGGCCAGACCCCAGGGTGAGTTCTAGAATCCATAAAAGAACTATCCCACACAGATACAACGGCCAGTACGAAAAACAATAGAATCTACCATCATGTTGGCCGTTGTAGTCTCACCTTGGGAAATCATTGATGAATTCAAGAAAGCTCACCAAGCAAAGAACACCTCAAGCCTTACTAGAAAACAAGATGATTAAGAAGGGGTTGTTATACAAAAAGCTTGAAGACATCCAAAAGAATGAGCTCCAGTTACTCCTTGAAGGCAACCATCCGGATGAATTTGTATACAGGGAGGTAACTACGGTGGAGCTGAAAAATGGCAGGACCATGAAGTACTTATCAGAGTACTATGGTCCAGAGTTCTTCTTCGAAGGAGGAGCTGAAGAACTCTCTCAGAGGAACAAATGTTCTCCTTGAGGCCTATGTTCGTGAGTCGTACAGACTCATTATGGGGAAGTGAATCTCATGAATGGGATAACAACTCTGTGTCCAGTTCCCCAAAACAGAGTTCCCATTCATACTCTGCCAAACAAATATTTGAGGTTCTTCCCAGGCCGGAGCGTACATGGGTCATCTTCTCTACTGATCAAGAAGGAAAAAGACCAACATTTTTGCCATCAATAAGTGGGAGTATAAATAAGTTAGAGGTTTTGGCTGCATTGGTTGGGGGAGTTTGTTGGACCAAAAGAACCAATGAGCCAAGATCAGAAAATCTCTAAGTCCCACACGGTATCACAACAACTGCTGAAAGCCTCATCAGTAGTTTGACAAGTGCTGAAGACTTCAACAGCTGAAGATCAAGTGCTGAAGACCTTAACAGCTGAAGAACCAAAGTGCTGAAGTACAACAGCTGAAGAACAAAGTGCTGAAGCTGAAAGACCAAAGTACTGAAGTACAACAGCTGAAGAGTTCACAAGTGCTGAAGATCAACAACTGATGTACAAAGTCTGAAGACAAAGACTGAAGACATCAGCTGATGATATCTACTGAAGTCATCAGCTGATGAAACGCCTGAAGGTCAAAGTCTGAAGATCAAGTACTGAAGCCTCAGTAGTTTGTCACAACTGCTGAAGAGTACTTCTTCAGTAGTTGTGATATCAGTAGTTTTAGTTTTATGTTTCAGTAGTTTTGTAAAACGACTGAAGAGCTTGTTCTTCAGTCGTTGTAGTTTCAGTAGTTTTATATTTTGTACTTAACTTGCTGATATGTTCTCAGTAGTTGTGAACATTTCAGTAGTTTGTTAAGAATTAGTTATTTCTGTATTGGATCTGCCAGTTGTCACTTTCCGTGATAACAGCAGTGACTGTTGCACTCTATATAAGGAGTGACAACCCATTGTAATCATTGAGCGAATGAGCAATTGAATGGAATGTTTGATTGATTGATTAGAAATATTCTCCATCTATAAACATTCCTAGAAATCAGAAATTCATATTCTCTCCCTATAACCGTATGCGATCTTAACGCTTACATATATGTTGCTTGCTACAATTTGTCTAATTCGTTTGTGTATTCCGCTGCTTTACATTCTGATACATCAAACTTGTGATCACTGATCCTGTCAACTCCATTTTGCCTCAGGAGTTCTGGGATGCTATACTGATATTGATGCCCTTGGATAGTAAAACTCATCAGTGTGTGGTTTCTAAATCAGTACCATTATCACTCCTCACACACTTAATGGTAGGAATATGCTTCTAAACGTGTAACACAAAGTTCATAAGGACTGTGCCAGCCTCATCCTTTGGAATGCAAGAAGAAAGTCCATACAATCTGGAAAATCATCCACATACCAGACAGTATTTCTCTTAGCCATACTTATCACTTTCACAGGACCAAAGAGATCCATGTGAAGAAGCTGTAAGCAAGGCAGTGGACTTAGGTTCTTCTATGGAGGGAAATGAAGCTTTGTGTGGTTTTCCTTTTAAACAGGGGCATTTGCAGTTATCTTCACACTTTGAACTCCTTCATTGGCAGTCCCATTTACTAAACCATGGTTTATCAGCGATCATGTTTTTTGTTGAGATTAACAGACAAGCCTTCTTGCCATAGAATAGATTCTTGGAGGGAAGCCGGGAAATAGCAAGGTGGACTTTGAGATCATTTTCTGGAAAGATCTAAGGCATACACTCTTCATGTCCTGTTGGCCTTTAGGAGAGTGTGTTCATCCAACACCTTTATCAATCAAATTTAGAACTTTGGATGACAGAATCCGACGTTCTGACTGGTGAAAAGAGCAACATGGCCTTTGTCACACATTTCACTAACACTCAAGAGGTTGTACTTGAGATTTTCCACATGGTTAACATCATCAAACTTTATTCCCCATTGGAAACAAAGCCTTGCCAATGATTGTAACCTTTTGCATCATGCAAATGACACAAACCCTTCCTTCCTTGAGAGTAGTCATAAGAAGTGATCTGTTTCCTGTCAATGCATGGATCCTCCACTGTCTACAAACCAGATGCTCTGAGGTATGTTGTAGAACCCTGCAAGATACAACAAATTAGTTAGATTTTGAGACCCAAACTTTTGGTCTTGGGCCTGTTCTCATCAAAGATGGTAAACTAACAAGTTTGTTGGAAAAAACAACTAAGAGGAAGAAGCTGGTGAAGAAAAGGAATCCTTTGGCTTGGACCTCGTTTTCTGTGGTTTCAACATAGGAACGTCTAATGGTTAACTCTTCCCAATAGATGTTGAACCATCATAACCAGCTGTGTCTGATTTTGGGATAAGGCTTTCAGCTCTTCAGACACATTGGCATTGGAGTTTGATAAGTTCCTATGTTGCACCTTCTTCTTTTGAGCAATCTTAGCTGTTACTGTTTAAACCCTTCTTTTTGGATTTCTGTTTGGACTTGAGGGGTACAGGATTGATGTTGCTGGTACAATGTGGCTCCAAACTCAGTTTTCATTTTAGCCATTTTCTCTTGAGTTTCTTCTTTAAGTTTGAGTTTGGATCCCCTTTTGTACCAACAATCATCTGTAAGATGATTGAACAAACCACATACTTCACATGGTTTCTTCTTCATCTTATGATGATCATCAACTAAAGAGGATGAAACTACTAAAGACTTGCTCTTCAGTACTTTAGAAGCATTATTTGCTTTCTTGAACTCTTAGTAGTCTTCAAACTCTTTCTACTGACAGTTTTCTTCTCTTCAATGCTGTCATTAGTTGGATTTTGAACTTCAGGTGTTAATCTTGCTCTCCAGTCCTTTCAGGACTTTCGGAAATAACTCCTGAGTTGATCATCTCTTTTATCATATGAGTGTCAGCAGTAGAACCATCAATATCAGCTGATGGGTTCTGAGAAGGTTTAGTGCTGACTTCAACTTTTGATGATGCTCTACCAAAAGGTGAATCACATGATAAGGTCGATTGGTTATTGCTTTCTACATCAGATTTCACTTCTGCTCTTGAAGTAAAATCTGTAGGAGGAGCAGTGTGATTGTAACCAATACCAAACTTCACATTGGAAGCAGATTGCTTACTAAGAAGCATTTCGAAACCTTTGCATGATTGTACCCATCGATCACACTCTACCTGGGTGACTGCAAGGGTTTCTTTTAGATTTCTCTGGTCATCCTGAATAACCTCTAGCGTAGCCTTTTCATCATTTGTTGGCATTAAGCTTATAAATCTCATCATTTTACAATTAAGAGCATACTCAAACTCAGCTTTTCTTTTGGAAATGGTTTTCTCAAGCTCAAGTTTTTGATTTATTAATGCTACATTTGCCTATCTAATTGAGCAAAGGCAGCAATGCATGATTCAGAACATAACTTAGCTTTAGCCTCTGAAGATACCTGAGTTACCTGTGAAGATGATGCATTTGAGCAGGAACCCTCAGTAGACTCCAAGGCCATGAGAGCCAGATTCCCAAAAGGACTATCACCACCATGTTGACCAGCACCTGTGAATAGTTGTTCATGCCCAGACATGTCATCCAGTAAACTGCTCCAGTCAACACCTCCAGGGGTGAAGAAGCTGTGTTGTTGAGGTTGAGGAGGTTGATGAGATTGAGATGGTTGAGGTTCTAGTAGTGCATGAGGTTGTGGTACTATAGGAACTTGAACTTGATTTGACTGTGGCATGTAATAACAAGGGTAAGGATATGGCATTTGACCCTGAGGAACAAAATATGCAGGAGATTGTGGTTGAGAATGATGACTAGAATTGATAGGATGTTGCCCTCTGTGTTGTTGACTATTGCCAGGGAAAGTCACAAAAGGTGCAGAGGAATTAGATCCAGATGATCTGCATTCTCTAGCAAAGTGTCCAAGCCGGTGGCATTTGTGACACTTCAACTTACTCTTGTCAAACCAACTTTGGTTTTGCTAGAGAGTCCTGGGAACTTTCTTCCAGTTCTTTTGTAGAACTTCTGAGATCTGATATTATCAAGGCCATTTGGCTCAAAATATCCATCTTTTCTAAGTCATCATCAGCAATCCCCTTGAGATCATCCATGATGAAGCATAGATTGTCATTATTACATCTAGTAAACTGACTATCAACACTCACAAATGCAGAATCAGAAGTGATTGAGGAGAAGTCAATATGCTCATCATACTGGCATTCAGATGAAGCATATTCTAACTCATGACCAACCAGGCGGTGTTGCCTGGTACAAAGTCTTCAGTGAGCTTTCCAGATGAAGACAGTTTTCGTTTCTGTTCTATCTCTCTCTCAAATGTGAGCAATTTCCCATGGAGTTGGGTGAGAGATAGTTTGTCCAAATTTGCACTGGAGCGTAGGACAATAGGTATGTGTCCCATCTCTCAGGCAGTGATCTGAGAAATCTGTTATTCATCTGGCTATTGGTGTACTCATGTTTGACCATTTTTAATTCAGAGATCAAACAAGAGAACCGCTCGAACTGTTGAGTCAGTGTCTCACCCTTCTATGAGAGAATGTCTCATATTGTTGGGCAAGGATTTCTCTATTATTTGCCAAGACCTCATCTGTTCCTCCAAATTCTTATTTCAAGGCATTCCAGAGGTCATACTTTTTCGATACGGGGACGGTTAGAGATCCATGGGCTTTTGCATCAATTTCAAACAACTTCTTATCCTCATCTGAGTATTGCTCCTGAGTATTAGCATTCGATACGGGCAGTTTCTGATGCATTAGCCCAGAATAGATTTCATTAGGCAGTGCCATGGCCAGAATTCCATGGGCTTTTGCATCAATTTCAAACAACTTCTTATCCTCATCTGAGTATTGCTCCTCCTCTTCGGAACCATTTGATTGGTTTCGGGTTATTCACCATAGGCTTGTGTGGACCATGTACCACTGATGTCCAACAACCTGCGCTGTTAACAGACAGGTGATGGAGCATTCGTCGTTGCCATATGTTATACTAGTCCTAACCAGCATTGGAGGCTTGGTTGAGGAACCAGTATTGTGAGGATCATTGGAAGAGTAGTCATTTTGAGTCCAAATACAATTTAATTCAAGCTTTTAAACGTTTTTATAAAGACCACAACAGACTCAATGAAAACCAAGAGAAAATCTCAGGATGAATGACCAGAAAAACATAAAATTCAATCTCTATAACCGTTTCTTGCAAACACAAAATGCTAATTCAGTCAAACTTGGATCTTGAATAGCAGTTTCAATAATCAATTATTAGATCGATCAATGATTAACCTGCTCTGATACCATTTGTAAGGATCAGTGATCGCAAGTTTGATGTAATTGAGCATAGCACAGTGGAATATGAACAAGAATTAGACAAATTGTAGCAAGAATTGATGCTCGTATGCATTAAGAACAAATACGATTATAACGAGAGAATATATTTCTGTAACAAGGAATGTTTTAATAATATCGAATATTTCTGATCAAATCATTCATTTTATTACATTAGGTTGACACTCCTTATACAGAGTGCAATCGCTGCTGTTATCACGGGTAAGTGACAACTGGCAGGTCTATTACAAAAATAACTAACTCTTAACAAACTACTGAAATGTTCACAACTACTGAGAACATATCAGAGTGTTAAGTACAAAATAAGAAACTACTGATAAGAAACTACTGAAACTACAACGACTGAAGAACAAGCTCTTCAGTTGTTTTACAAAACTACTGATAAATATAAAACTACTGATGAGCACAACAACTGAAGAAGTATTCTTCAGCTGTTGTGTCAAACTACTGAAAAGATAAAACATAAAACTACTAAAAGGTAAACTGTCACAACTACAGAAGAAGACCTCTTCAGCTGTTGTGACAACGTCTGATACTTTGGTCTTCAGCACTTGTCTTCAGACTTTGTCTTCAGCACTTGTCTTCAGACTTTGTCTTCAGCACTTGTCTTCAGACTTTGTAATCAGCTGTTGTCTTCAGCTGTTGTGGTCTTCAGTAGTTGTTGTGATGTCTGTGGGACTTAAAGGTTTTTCTGATCCGGCTTATTGGTTCTTTTGGTCCAACATGTGAGCCTATGCCTTGTATTTATAGGCTCAGGAGTTTACCGTTAGGGTACCAGTGAATTTCTTGGAAACAATAACTTTCTTATCATGGTAAGAAAGTTACTTAGAGAATGTTATGAAATGACACATTCTCTAACTGAGTTAAAGTAGTCTGTAGGAGTTGACTTTATGAAATCACTTAGTGTTTGACTTGTTGACTTGATGCACGTGGTGAAGTACAATCAAGTGTTGCTCTTCCATGGATCATTGGTCTTCTGTAGGAGTTATGCTTTCTATAGGAATCTTCACTTGGTAGACTGCATCCGCAACAAATTATATTTGGAAGAACAAAATGTACATCCATAGATGTTTCTTACACTTAGTCAATTTTGTAAATTGACTAAGTAAGATGTTAAGCCTACAATCACACATAAGCCAACACAATTATGGGTTAACTTATATATACAAAACATACATTGAGAAAATGATGTATAAGAGTTTATCATAAAATTTGATTAAAGTTCTAAGCCTATACAATGTATCTAGACCTATCAAGACTAAATTCAACATGTTTGAATGAACCAACCTTCTATGCCACAGTTAAGAATCATCTTCTAAAACATTGAAATCAGACAGGTTTCATTGCTTATGATTGACGTGTTGTTCATATCTAAAACATACGTGTTTCCTTTTCTTAATGCTTTAAGAAGGATCCAATCGTCTGGAATGTGAAAATCTATCTTAACAATGTAACATTAAGTATTATCATATAGAGTGGTATAATTTTGATCACAAATTTGAGAATCACTTAGTAAATTGAATTGTAAATTGTCACAATAATTTACTTTCTCAAACTTGAGTACACCACTTGTTACCATTCCTTCAGCAATAATTTTACCTCCCTTATTATCCCTACCAAATACCACTTATGAAGCATTTTTATGTTTGAAGTCATGGAGTAGAGATAGTTTCCTGTGATATCCCTGGACAACCACTGTCAACATACCACTTGTTGTTAGTCCTCCATCTTTGTTCCTGTATACAAAATGAAATCATGTATAATGTGAAACCCAAGCCTTAATGATCTATGGCTTACCACTAGTGTCTAAAGTTCTTACTCCCTCATAAATGTGTCTTGTAGTAAGGATGATTTAATTGAAGATATGCTAGAACCACTTTGTTCTTGTATCATAATCACTTCTTGTTTCATATTCTCCTTGTGTTTATTCTGGTTAGAGTTTGATGATGAACCATGATCAAAGAAAGTTTCACCATCCTTTGATTTTGAGTGTAGTATTTGAATACCCTTATCAAAATTATCAAAGAAGGTTTCATGAGTATTGCTTGTCTTCTCCGTTAACTCTACCTTCATGTGAGGTGTTTTGAGTTGAGGATGTTGTTTTTCTATGTTCTTTATTGGTTTAACATCTGCATATGATTGTTTCTCTATTTTTGGAATCTTCTTCTTTCATTGCTGCTTCTTGATATTTGAATGTTCTTGACTAGCACATGACTGTGAGTCCGATTCAAATTTCTCAGATTGTTGTTTCTTTGTGTTCTTTTTGTTGAAATAACATTCTTAAATAGAATGGTTATTTTTGTTACAAATAGCATAATGTTTGTTGAAATAACAATCAGTAGTCATGTGATTGTTCATATTGCATATAGAGAAATAGCATTCAATAGTATTGTGATTATGCACATCACACCACATGTAATGTTTCTCCTTATCATCATTTTCATGCTCAATCATCTTCTTCTTCATCATCTTCTTTTCTGCCAACTCTTTTTCGAACTTTACAGCTGATGAATCATTGTTCTTCCTAGATGTGATGTTAATGGGTTCTTGTTTTGCAGCATATGGGTTTCATTGCTTAGGATTCATAGCGTTTTGTTGTTTTGCTTTCTTCTGGATGTTTGATTATACTGGTTTTTGCTTCGGTAGAACTTCTGCGGATGTTGATTGCTCAACCTGTTTCTTCTTTCATAGAAGTTCTACTAATGGTGCTTTTTTTTCTTTTTTTGTGGAAGTGATTTTAACTTCTTCCATAGATTTGACATTTTTATCAACTTTAGCTATTTTTGATGATGATTTTTGCTATTTATTAAGTTCATGAAGACCTTCATTCAGCTGAGCTAGCCTCTTGTAAATTGTTTTCAACATGTTTCTTTGATTTGGAGGATAAGGTAGTTTGATCTCTTCAAGAACTTTGGGCATGATGGGTTCAAATGATACATTTTGTCTCTTACCCAAACCATCATCATTTACCGTCATCATTTTGCTGATCATGTTCATCAGAATCATCCAAATCATCACACTCGTCACAATCAAATTCTGAATCATTTTGTTTCAAATGTTCTGATTTAGAAGACTAAGTTTCACTAACCATAATATCATTACCATTTTCCAATTGATTAGTTAAAATTTTAATTCAATATTGGTGCTTGGAACAAAAACGGTTTGATAATTTGTTAGTCATAGAATCAGGTAAAGGTGTATAGTTATGATTCAAAGGGTGTGCAAGAACATTAAATCCCAGCCCATACATGTTCTTTGATTCAGTTTGAGAATTTAATAATTTCTCATATTTTTAAGATGATAATTGGATGTTCTGAAGTTTCACTTCAGTTGATGCATAATAAAAAATTGAGTTTGTTAAGGAGGTGGTTAGATATTCAACTTGGGCTTTTAGATTGTAATTTTCAGAAACAAGTTTATCAAAATCTTTTTGTAAAGAGGTAATTTTCCTATGACCTAATTATGCTCTCTTACATGAGATTTATTCAAAATCATTGTTTCTTTTACTTTGTTAGCCAGTTGTTAAGCATGGACTCTATATCTTTCTACCTCCGTAACACATATTGATGATCATAATTTGTCCCTTACATCTCTAGGCATAGGTGGGACCTTGTTTTCCATGTTGGCCATCAATGCTTGATCTTCTTCCACACCTCCTTCTCATACATGTTCCAATCACATGTTCCATCTTGCAGAATGATCAACCCAGTTTTCTTGGTTTTGCTTGGTTCTGCTGAGAACTTGTGGCTGGTAGGGATAAGTTGGTTAGTTGAGTTGTTTGAAAGTTCTTTGAATTAGTGATTGTTGATGTAACTGATGTTGTTAGGACGAATGTTGTTAAGTTTGTCTCATAGCAGTTGTTGATTGTTGATTACATTCCCTTGAGAAATGTATATACAAATTTTATTTTGTAGCATCTCACCATGGAATTATCAACAACAATTTTTGTTGTTCTTCCAAAAGCTACCAAACCTTTGTTTCTTCTCAAATACTTTTGGGCTCTATAGGCTATCATGGCCATTTGCCATTGCAGATCCATCTCTTCTACTTCATCTGATGAAGTTCTTCATGATCTTGCTCACAAATATGTGCAGGTGTCAGTGTGCTACCCAGATAAGTTTGAAAGCTTGAACTGAAAGCTGCAAAAGCTGCCTTCTGTTCTTCTGAGTCTAGAACCATAGTAATTGGTTATGTTTGATTATTTTTTATTGAATGGGGATGCCTTTACTAATAAGGCAGGTGAGCTTTTTCTTTCATCATGTCTTCCTCTCTCCTTCTTTGATGAATTGCTTTGAGAATTTGATTTGGATGGTCTTGAAGCATAAAAACCAACTTTTTTTCATCATCAGTCAAAGCACAAGAGCTTCCATCATCATGATTGAAAATAAAATCACTTCCAACTCTTTTAGTTTATTTAAACTGGTATGAAGAAATGTGTGCTTTTACACTCTTGTTTCTTGATTTTTCAACCAGTGCAAGTGCTTCCACCTTAGCTACCAATGTATCTAACCAATAGTTTTAAGATCAAGGGTATTCTTGAACATGGATACTTTTATGTCCAACTTTCAGGTAAAGTATGGAGCATCTTCTTGTTCAAATCCTCATTGTTGTCTTTCAACTCCAAGATGTTCATCTCAGTTACCAATTGCATGAATCGGTGGAGTTATTGAGGAAAAATTCTCCCTTAATATGATAGAAAGTTTTATATCGTGAACGTAGAGTATCCTTCCTAATGCTTCTTATCTAATCACTCCTTTCATAGAGAGTGTGAAGAATCTTCCACAAGAAGTTTGTTGTTTTGTAATTTTCACACCTGATTAAGAGATCTTCAGGTAAAGCCATACTAAGCATACTATATACTCTAATATCAACTTTGACCTTCTTTGCATCTTTAAGTGATAAATCCTTTAGGCTTATGGGTTGAGTGAATGTTGTCTTTTTAATCAGGTCCAAGTGTTGGTGGAATGTAAGGACCATTAGTAATGGACACCCATAAATCAGAATCAGTGTAGTTCACATGATTCGTAAACCTGATTTTCCATGATTTGAAATCAACTTAGTTTTCCAACTTCGAAGGTTGGTATGATAATCCACCAAGTCAATTACTTATTTTAGTTAATGTGTTAATAGTTAACTAAAATAGAATTCCTTTTGTAAGTGATCTGATTAATGACAAGCTATTAATTATCGGTGAATTAAGTCGTTACAGTTAAAATTAGTCAATCCTCTTAATGAATTCTCAAATGATATCGAATCGAGGATGTTTCATGATTTGTATTGTTCAAATCATTTGGACAACCGTTGATTATCGATCAATAACATAGATCTACGAATCAAAGCATTGTTGATGTAGAGTGATGTTAACCAAGTAATGGAACCGTACTCGTCAAATGATAAATCAGGGTTTGAAGATTTTGATTTCATTACACCAAATTGTAGAGTAGATTTTCTTTGTTAGCTATCAATTAGCTTAACTCAACTTGTATGTTGATCAGTTCATTCAGTAACACCCTTGAATCTTAGTATGAACTCTCTGGTTGTTATGAACAACCAAAAGAAATTTTACTCAAAATAATAGATCTAATGATATAAACAATTTATTTAACAAATCTAACACTGATAGATCAATTGTTCTAGATCAATGAGCACTTCGCTCTGATACCACCTATAAATCCAAGGATCAAAACATGAATTATCATTTTAGATTGAAAGCATAATGATTGGAGAATCATCACTACTCGTTGTTTAATCAATTGATAAGGAAATAACAATTGTTTTATGAATTAATCAAAGAGCAATTCTGATAGATGTGAAACAAATGAATATAATGAATAGTCAAGAAAGTTTGATTCAAATATTTTCTATTATCATTTACTAATTATTACAGTTGAACAAATGAATGAGATTCGAATATTGCTAGGATTCTGATGATATTTTGGTGTATATTGTTGTGGTTGTTGTTTTGGTTGTTAGGGTTTGTTGCAAAGATGAAATGATTCAAAAGCATGTGTAAAAGTGTGAACCTATGCCTAGTATTGATAGGCGGAATTTACTTTTAGAGTAACATTAACTTTCTTAATCAAGGTAAGAAAGTTACTTAGAGAATGTCTTGATGTGATGTTCTCTAACCAAAGTGAAGTCATCCATGGGAGTTGACTTTATGACATCACTTTATTGTTTGACTTATTGACTTGATGTACTTGGTGATGTACATGCAAGGGTCTTGGTTTTCCCGTAGGACTTTTGTTCTTCAATGGAAGTTTTATTCATCCGAAGGATTTTGGTCTTCCAGTAGAATCCCTTGGCTTCATCTCTAGCAAACTGTTCTTCTGTAGAATATCCTCGGATGCACAAATCCTTTGTTATTAATGTAGAACATCTATGAAAGTACAAAGTGTTGATACATATGTAACTACTATATGAGCTTAATGTAAATGTTTGTCATGTCTTACACATATGTAATGAATGAGTTGAATGAAATATAATATGTGGTTGATGCTTATAATGTTTAATGTTTCATTGTTTATGTGTGATAAAGTATATTGAACTAACTATATAGGTTTGTGGTTCTTGTGCATAGTTCTTAGTCAATAATGATTGAGAAATGTGTTCAAACTTAGTCGTATGAGTCTTCATACGAATGGATCATGCTAATGGACCATACGCATGAATAATTCATGCTAATGCACCAGTCGCACGACTGAACCAGGAGACTGGATCAGTCACGCAATTGATACATAAGATTGACTCAGTCGCACGAATAAACCATTAGTCATGCGTATGGATCAATCGCATGATTCAGTCGCACGACTGAACCATGCTAATGGTTCAGTCGTATGATCGGAAAACCCTAACCTATAAATATCACTTAATTCGTGGAAAACGGAACAATTCAAGAGACTTGAATACTTTTGACACAAACTCGTAACCAAGCCGTCCAAAACATCCAGAAAGTCTGTTCCAAGTTCATAGTTTGCATCTGATCTTGTTCTACTCTTTCTTAACATTTTTTTAATCGTTAGATTGATCGAGATTGCGTTCTCACTGATTGGATCGCCAATCAAATAGGATTCCACACTATTTGAGTTGGTTTCACGCATTATCAGTTAGTACTCTGTATGTACACGGTCCTAACAAGTGGTATCAGAGTATTGGCTCTTGATTTTGCGTGTGATTCGATTAGTTTCGGTGTAAAAAACATGTTTTTCATTCAAAGGAGTCACATTTTTAAGTAAAACAGTGATTTTGACGTCTCCAGGTCTTAAAGTTTACGTTTTTTCGGCATACAGCAGATTAGGGTTCTTGAAAATTCATGTTTTTGTGTCAAAGTGTCAAAAACCTTCGATTTTGCAAAAACAGCAGTCTTGAGTCACACGTTTGGCTCAATCGCATGACTGAACTCAATCGCACATCCCATTCGCATGATTAAACTCAGTCGCTCACTCATTCGTTCAACTAAACAACCCCATTCGCTTGTCTCCAATCACACACTCCATACGTATGACTGAATCCCATCGCATGATTGAAATCATTCGCAGCTTTCATTCGTATGACTGAGTCATCCGCATTGACTCATGTGCATTTGTCCAATTGCATGATTGACTCATCCGCATCTGTCCAATCGCACAATTGACTCATTTGCATTTCTCCATTGGCACAAGTGAACCAGTCGTGTTCTAAAGTTCAAAGTTTATAAAGATGGAAGATTAGTTCTCTACGTTTACTGTCGGAAGGGACTCTCGTATCTAGAACCTTCTGCTTATGGAAAATGAAATTGGGAATCACAATAAACCACCTAAACTTATAACGTTAGATGATTACACATAATGGAAACAAAGGATTGAGATCTATATAAATGGAGTCGATCCAAATCTTTGGGAATCCATTGAAACAGGTTATAGTATGCTAGTTGGGCTAATGGTGTTAGGCTCACTTTAGGAGGTATGACTGATAGCCAAAAAGTGAAGTACAATGCTGAGAAGAAGGTGTATGTCATGTTGACTCAGTCGATACCGAAAGACATATTTCATCAGTTTTCTAAGAACAAACAGGCGAAGAAGTTATGGGAGGCTTTAGAGAAAAGATATGACAGGAATGCAACATTGAAGGCATTAAAGGCAAACGCTCTCAAGAAGGAGTTTGATAACTTCTCCTCAATAGGGAAAGAAAGCTTGGACGATATCATCGATAGATTCTACCATCTGATAAGTGAGTTGCTTACTCATGGGGTCATAACGTCTATGGAAGATAAAGTGTCAAGCTTTGCTGACGGTTTGTCGGAGAAATAGGACTCGTTTGTGTCTAACCTGAGACAGAACAATATACTGGCAAAGTTAGATATAAATGACTTCATCCTAAAACTAATGGAGGAGGAACTGAGGATGAAGTACATGTCACAGAAAGGATCCTATGACCAGAATCCTTCACTTTATAATTCATCTACCACTCCAACCGGTTCAGGTGCACCAATTCAAACTGCCTTTGTGTCTCGTTCAGCAACTCTTTCCCAAACCACAGCTTCAGGACCCGAAATGTCAGGGTCATCCTCTACCCAATATATATTACCTGAAGCCAACACTACCAAGTTGAAGACCGAGAATCTGGGTAATATAACTACGGGAATAGCAAAGGAGCACATGGGTAGATGAAGACTATTAGCAGGTGGATGAAAATGAACTAGAGAGAATGGATATAATGTGGGCTTTGGCTAGTGTTGTCAGAAGGGCGAAAAAGTTTGTGAAAAAGACAGGACAGAACTTGGTAGCCACAAAAGACACAATCTTTGGTTTCAACAAAACCAAAGTTACCTACTTTAATTGTGGAGAAAAGGGGCATTTCAAACATGAATGTGTAAAGCCCAAGAAAACAGGTAACGGAAATCCATTCTCAACCTTTAACCATCAGAACAAAGACATGAGCGGGTTTACCTCGTCATGCAAAGGGACTAAGGCCTTGACTGCTCAAGGTGATGAAGGACAGGATTAGACCTTCAGTTTTGTGTCTCTGGTTGAATCAACATTGCCTGTGTTGAGGGATTGGATGATGGTTCTACGAGTGAAGGTGAAATCACAGTTGAACAAATAACGTCAAATAATGAAGAAGCTGTGAATGTGGTCAATTACCTGATTGAAGAAGAACTCAGAATGACATGTTAAGAATCTCCAGCATCCGAAGAGTCAAACTCTGCATTGATGGCTGATTCAACAAATTCTTCACAGGTAAGTACAAAAGACCAACTTTTTGAAAATCATGCTTGTACTGAATGTAACAAATTTAGAGAAAGCATAGATTTAAAATTTGCTAGGTTATTAGATCACAATGATGTCTTAGTAAATAATTTACAACTGTGCATAGAAGCTAATCATATTTTAAAACAAAATGAGTGCAGTTATAAAGAAAAAATAGAACTTTTAGGTTAACAACTAAGGGAAACCAAGATTGTTGCTTTTAATCAAGCTAATGATATAATGTTCTATTTAAATTCTTTAGAAGAAACAAAGAAAGAAAAAGCAGTTTTGTAAGTCGAAGTCAATTCATTAAAACAAAAACTGCATAGTTGGACTAGTTCTTCTCACATAGTTTAACACTTAGTGAAAGAACGAAACAATGGGGAAGGGTTGGGTTACAAAGTAGTACCACCACATGAGATCCTGTTAAATACAAAATGTAGACCAGTAAATAACAAATTAGTAAAGGATCATGTGGTGTCCACTCCTCGGGTTAGTGATCCTAATTCCACGGGTAAACCGTTGAATTTGTCACTAAACAGAACGAGGCTACTTTGAAATCAAAAGGCAAGATGCCTATTGTTAATTTGGATGAACAATTTGAAAAGGTTAATGTAAAGTCAGTTCACACATGTCTTCTTCTTAACCCAAAATGACAAAACCAGTTAACCAAACTCATGTTACACGTCAACGTCCAAATAAGCTAAAGGTTAAAGATGTTAAAAATGTTCAAACAATTAATTTTTTTAAAGAAGCAGAAACATCTAAACAAGAAGTGACTAAACCCAACTAGACTCGTGCTGCACCTGTATCACACTCAACCCCACATAAATAGTCTCTCCAACATATAGAAGGGAGATCATGCTACAATTATGGAATAAGAGGACACATCTCTTCTAATTGTCCTTATTATCAAACTCTTAGAAAGAAAATTGAACTTTACGATAATAAACCAAGTTCTTCGAAAAGCACTTCCATTACTCCACCAAAAAGAATTAATGAACCTAAAGTTCAAACTGTAAGCCAGCCGTCTGTTATCACAAACATGCCTTACAGAAAACTGGCTTATGGAAAGAAAAGTCAAGTCCAGTGTCTGATAATGAGAATAATAAGAAGAATGATATGCACTCACCCTTAAATGGATAGTGGGTCGAGTTTATGATGTGTGATTCCTTTGGGTCACCCAAGCTAGTTAAGGCTTGGGTCCCAAACCTAAACTGATAATTTCCTCTGAATGTGCAGGGTGTCCGTTATAGTGCTATCACAAATACCTAGATTGTTGATAGTGGGGCATCTAGGAACATGACCAGGAATCTATCTCTCCTTTCAAATTTCAAACAAATTAAAGGGGGACATGTATCATTTGCTGGAAATAAAGGATGATACATCACCGCTCAAGGCGAAGTAGAAAAGCAGAAAGTCAAGTTTGATAAGGTCAACTACGTTCAACAACTACAAAATAACTTGCTTTCAGTCTCCTAGATATATGACAAAGGTTTCAAAGTTGTTTTTCACAACAAGAAGTGTTATGTGTTGAAGAAGGATTACGTTATCCTGGTGGACCAAATCTTAATGTCAGCTTCCAGATATAATGACTTATATGTCTTGGATCTATCAAAAGCCTCCACAACAGATCATCAAGTTCAATGCTTCTTGTCAAAGGCAACAGAGAGGGACTCGATCTCTTGGCATAGGAGAATGGGACACATAAATCCACGAAAGATGAATCATCTGATTCGGAATGATTTAGTAAATGGAGTAAATGTCAAGAATTCTCAACTTCTAGATTTTTGTGTAGCGTGTAAGAAAGGTAAACAAACCAAGAAGTCTCACAAGGCAAAGAAAGTAAATTCCATTGAATTGCCTCTCGAACTTCTACATATGGATCTATTTGGTCCTGTGAGCACCAGAGCATCGCTGGTGATATGTATTGTTACGTAGTCACTGATGACTACTCCAGATTCTCTTGGGTAATGATTTTGAAATCCAAATCAGTGACATTTGAATCGTTCAAACAGTTGGTGACTACATTGGAATCTCTCTACAAGCTGAAAGTGCGACAGATTCACTCAGACAACGGCACGGAGTTCAAGAACCACTGGATGGAGGCATTCTGCAAAGAGAAAGGAATTGTACACCAGTTCACATCTTCCTACACTCCATAAATGAACGGAGTTGCTGAACGGAAGAACAAGAGCTTGATAGAGACAGCAAGAACGATGCTAGCAAACTCGAAACTACTCATCCAATTTTGGAATGAGGCATTTGCCAATGCATGTTACACCCTCAATCGAGTCTTGGTGGTCAAACATCATGGTAAAACGTGTTATGAGTTGCTCCAGCAATGTAAACCTAATCTGGAGTATCTTGAACCATTTGGCTCACCATGTACGTTGCTGAAGAAAACTCAGTCAGGGAAGTTTAGTGAGAAGGCTGAAGAAGGGATATTTCTAGGATACAATATATCGAACAAGAGTTTATAGCAATTCAACATGTCAAGTAGAAGTGTGGTGCAACGTTGACATTTAGAGATACACCACCCCCTGCTAGAAAGGGATCCGCATTCTTCTTCGACTATGATGGATTCTTTAAGTCCTTCAACATCCTTCTCTCCCCTCCTGATGATGAGTTATCGACCAAATTGATGCACGATGTGTTAAACACACCGTCACTAGACTCGACAACATCAAGTTCACACGGTGAGTCTTCTAGTCCTTCAGGGGGAGCACTTGAGATAAGCGACTCCTCCTCTGATGATGAAGAAGTGGAGAATGATCAGGTGGATTAGGAGGAACAGGTTCCTGCTAGTGAAAGTACACAAGCATCAGATATTGATGCCTCTGACACATCGGAACCTCACACTCCAACGATTACACCTACTGAACCAAGAATTCAAAAATATGGATCACGAAGTAGTCGTTCCCATAACTCCTGGATCTCTACTTAATGTATATCATCCTCTGGACAACGTCATAGGGGATGTATAATCAGGAGTACAGACACGAAATCAGCTATACTCAGCTCATTATGCCTCAGTCACAGAAAAAGGCTATCTTCACGATAGTGCTTATTGATGTTTTGTGTCTCAACTTGAGCCAAAATATGTGAGTGAAGCCTTAAATGATGAGGCATGGGTTAGTGCCATGCAAGAAGAACTCCTTCAATTCAAGAAGCTAGGAGTAGGGACACTGGTGGATAGACCAAAAGGTGCTAAAGTAAATGGCACCAAATGGGTCTTGAAATGCAAGAAAGATGACTAAGGGGTCATAATTAGAAACAAGGCTTGACTTGTCATTCAAGTTTTAGACAAGTCAAAGGAATTTATTACAATGAAGTGTTTGCACTTGTGGCTAGAATGGAAGCAATCTGTATCTCCCTAGCCTATGCATCTTACATGAAGATCAAAGTTTATCAACTAGATGTAAAGAGTGCATTCCTTCATGGTGAAATCCACGAGACAGTGTATGTCAATCAACCTAAAGGATTTGAGGATCCTTATCATCGGGACAGAGTTTACAAGCTTGATAAGGCTCTCTACGGGCTCCATCAAGCCCCAAGAGCATGGTATGAGAAACTCTCAACTCATCTGGTGAAACACGGATTTCGCAGAGGAGTTATTGACTTCACACTGTTCAACAAAGAAAAGGATGGCGACTTACTGCTAGTATAGATTTATGTTGATGACATAATCTTTGGTTCCAAAAACGAAGAGTATGTAGAATCTATAGTGAAAGCAGAATTGGAAATGTGTGCAATGGGGGAGATGAAGTTCTTCTTAGGATTATAGGTGGATCAGGCACAAAATGGAATCTTCCTGCATGAGACTAAATATGTAGGGGACATCCTCAGTTGGTTTGACATGGAGAATGCTTCAGCTGCTGGAACTCCACTTGCCACGAACCACGATGTGGCACCCGACGAAAATGGTGATCTGGTTGATGCTACAATGTATAGAGGAATGATTGGATCCCTTATGTATCTCACGACGTCTCATCCTGATATCATGTATGGAACATGTCTTTGTTCCAGATATCAGGCAAAACCGAAAGTCAACCATCTCATAGGTGTTAACAGATTTTTTGTTATCTTAAGGGTACTCCAACACTCGGGTTGTGGTATCCACATGATGATGATTTTGAGCTTACAGCATATAGTGACTCGGATTATGGCGGATTCAAAATGAATTACAATTCAACATCAATAGGATGTTAGTTCTTTGGTAGACGGTTAGTCACCTGGCAGTGTAAGAAGCAGACCTTCGTTGCTCTGTCAACATGTGAAGCCGAATACGTTGCTGCTGCTAGTTGATATTCACAAATAATCTAATTCAACAGCAAATGCGCGACTATGGTTTGCAATTCTCTAACACTCCTATCTATGTTGATAATTCTGCTTCTATAGCCGTAACAAAAAATCTAGTCCACATCCTAAAACTAAACACATAGGTATTAAGTATCTCTTTATACGTGACTGTTTTGAAAAGCAATTAATCTATGTGGTTAAAATAAATATGGATTTTCAACACGCCAACCTCTACACAAAAGCATTTGATAAACCAGGTTTTTACATCTATTAGAGGTTAATGGTGTGAAAAAGAAAAGTGATGTGATCACAGAGGAAGAAAATGCCTAGTTCGATATTTTTTTAATTTTATTTACTTTTATTTTATTTTATTTTATTTTATTTTCCTTTCTATTAAAATCCAAAAACACAAAAATATTTTCGGGTTTAGAATTTTAGGGGGAGAATATGTTAGATTATTATTAAATTAGTTGCTTTATTTAATTACTTAAAAAACGAGGGAGAATGACAGCTTAGCTAAAAAGAAAGTAATCAAATCTATGATACTGATTCAACATATATGGAAAATGATAGTACACAGGGAACATATTGTTTGGGACTTCAAAAGAGTTTAACAAAATAAAAGGTTTAAGTATGAAAAGTCTAAGCAAAATAAAAGGAAAAATGATAGTAAAACTGGTATGCTACCAATGTAACATAGAGAAAGTAGACCTAGAGGCTGCTAGTTCATTATATGATGTGTCGGTAGATTCAACACAATAGATAAGGAGACCGCATTGGTGCTTTAAAATTCAAACTAAGTTGTTCAACTTTGATAGGATCAATTGAGCTAATCTATGATGATATATGAACACAATTCAAAGAAAACACATACAAAGTAATCAAATTCAAACAAGTTATTAATAAATTCACAGTTTCATTCATATCAAGCAATGACAATTACAAGTAATGAGCAGTAGTTCGTTCACCCTCTCTTACTAACTAACTGTCTAAGCTATTTATAATGAAATGCAAAGGAACTAACAATTACAAAAATAGTCCCTATACTATTACAAATATCAAGAAGACATATAAAGACAACATGTTAATCTTTCTAGAGTCCTAACAATACTCCCCCTAAGATTTACATGGTCTTCAGTCTTCAAAATCTTTAACCTTTTCTTCTTTCTTCATCTCCTTCAGCTTTATCTTCAGCTTCCATCTTCTATCTTCAATCTTTTTCACTCGAAGAAATATGACCGAGGATTTTCTTTTTAACATCATTCTTATGATAATACACAATCAATATATCAAATCATTCGGAATTTGATATACATCAACAATCTATGATTAATTTTATATGATGTTAAGATTTTATTTGTTTAACTTTGACTGTCATAGGGTTCGAACGCCCAAATAGTAGACGAACGTCTATGAAATCATCAAGATTTACTCAAAATTCACTGATTTGAATCACAAACTTACGTTTACTAACTCAAATATTATCTCACATTCAACAGAAATTTGTCTTAAAGACTGATTATCTGCTTGATTGAGGAAAACCGAGTGTCGATAGTTCAGAGACTTTGTTTTCAGAGGTAGTTTTTGAGTGTATATGAGAAACAAGTGTAAGTGTTCTATTTATATTAAGTGAAATTTTAGATGCATTAGCACTGTTTGTGCGTATGAAACCCTAAAATTCACAAATTAATGAGACGCATGAACACTGTTTGGTCGTATGGACTTAGACCCATGAGAACTGTTCAGTCGCATGAGCACTGTACAGACGCATAAGCACTGTTTAGGCACTTTAGCACTCTTCAGCCGTCTGAAGTTCCTGAAACGTCTAACACCCCCCTATGTAGATGCATGACATTCAAAACGTCTAACACTTGTATAAAATCAAACTCATTCACTGTTTACGCGTATGGGATTAATGAACGCCCAAACACTTGGTTGAACTTTATGCTTATTGCAACTATTTAGGCGCATGGGAATATGAAAAACTCCCAACACTTGTATAAATTCCTGAAAGTTCACCATGCTCCTATTTAGACGTATGAAGACTATTTAGGCGCATGAGTTGACTGAGTTGACTTTCATGAGTCTTACACTTGGTGTTTTTCACTCTTCTTCACCTGCATACTGTTTAAACATATTAGTAATATTTCATACTAATATTTAAACATTTTAAGCATAAATTTGAATTATCCAAAATTTTCATTTTAGTCCCTCAAATTTGAACCTTTTACATTTTCCACACTCAAAATTAGTATTCAACAAATTCAAAATTTTTTTCTTGATGTTTAACTTTGAAAATTTTCTTTCTTTTCATTCCCATCATTTTAGTCTCAAAACATAATTAAATCTCTATTTCTCAACTTTGAGAGAAACATTTCCACTTGCAATTTTACATAGGTTCATATTATCATTTTCAAAAGTTTCATGATCACACTCACATAAACTTTGAACATATAGCATCCTCCTTTCAATTCAACTTTCTTTGATTTTGATTTTCTGAGAAAAACTTTTTCATTTATTACTCCCCCTAAACTTTTAAGTTGAAACAACTTATAATTTCCTAAGGTAGCATAATAAGATCACACAACTCACTGTGACATTGCATTCACACACATAAAACATGCATAAAATCAAAATAAAAGCAGAATCAAAATCTAATATCAACAAGAATTAATGTCTGCAGTGAGATCATATCAATGAAGATCAGCACATTAAAATAAAAAAATTGTGTATAGTCATAGACAGTGAATAAATCCTGATCAAGTGTGTTCCAGGTCAGTGATATCACAGCAAAGGAGACACAAGATCTAAGGATAGACAATGAGTGTTTTTGACATAATATTAGCTCACTTACTTTTTCAATTCTTGGATTGATTAGGTTATATTTAGAGAGCTCAACTATCATCAAGACATGCAAGCAAAAACATATACTCAACTTATTTCCTGAAACATATGTGTAATCAGATCTCATGTTACTTAAATGAATACAGAATAATCATGGGTAACCATTTGATCATCTCTAACTATCCATTTGAATAGATTGTGCACATTGGCATCTTTTGCATCAAAGAGAATATCCAGGTCTGTAATGACTTACACAAAGGATATCTGAGCACTTCAGGTCTATGATGACTCATAACAAAGAAGTGAAATGATGCTTGTAACAGATCTCATGATTAATTACATCACCATCAGGTGTGAGTGTTGTTACTCAATAAACACTCAATATGATAAGTCAAAACATCTCAAAAGTACTCAGATGAATACATATTTAGTGTAATCACAAGAATTTTCTGTTTCAGTATAATAGCATGATAGTGTCTACACATCATATCTGATTATGTCAGATTTTATTAATGAGTGAAATATGCAACAGATCTCACTAATGTACTATCATTTCTCACATATTGCAAAACCAAATTCTTTTTAAAAAAACAAAGAATTGACAAATAGAAAAAGACTCTATTTTTTTGGATTTTGTTATATATGCTTTTTTATTTGGTTTTCTAAGAAAAAAAAACACACACATACAAAAAAAATAGGCAAATAACATTGAGAGTATCACTTATGATAGTCTGTTGATTTAGGGAGTTCACATATGATTAATAAGACCAATTGATTCTACTAAGTACTCAAACCGTCCTGGTAAGAAGGCTTTAGTAAATAGATCTGCCAACTGTTTTTCTGTTGCAATTTGAATCAAAATGATCAACCCCTTTTCAGAGTTATCTCTAAGAAAATGATATCGAATTTCGATATGCTTTGTTTTTGAATGTTGAATAGGATTAGCTGTAATGAACATAGCTGTAGTGTTATCAATGTAAATAGGTCTTTTAAAAAAATTGAACCCATAATCCAGTAGTTGATTTTGCAACCAGAGGATTTGAGAACATCCTGCTGATGCAGCAATGTACTTAGCTTCTGCAGTTGAAACAGAGACATTTGTTTGTTTCTTACATTGCCATGAGACTAATCTAGGACCGAGAAATTGACATCCACCCGAAGTAGATTTTCTATCTTTACAACAACCACCATAATCACTATCTGTATATCCATGTAATTCAAAGTTACCCTTGTAAGGATACCAAAGCCCTAAGGCTGGTTTACCTTTGAGATACCTGAATATTCTTTTGACAACAATTAAATGTGATTCTTTCGGGTCTAATTGATACTTGGCACAAACACAAACAACATACATAATGTATGGTCTAGATGCAGTAAGATACATCAAAGAACCAATCATTGATCTGTATAACATTTGGTCAATAGATTTCTCTTTTGGATCAGGTTCAATCTTGGTGTTAACATCTGCTGGAGTTCGTATGGACTGACAGTCTTGCAATTTAAATTTCTTCAAGAGTTTGTCAACAAACTCCTCTTGATTGATGAAAATTCCATCGTCAGTTTGCTTGACTTGAAGTCCAAGAAAGAAATTAATCTCTCCCATAGAACTCATTTGGAATCGAGATTTCATGATTTCTTCAAATTCATTGCACAACTTTGAACTTGTAGAACCAAATATGATATCATCAACATACACTTGTACATATAAGAGATCATCATTATCCTTCTTTATGAATAAAGTTGGATCAATTTTCCCTCTTGTGTATCCATGTTGGATTAAGTGTTGTGATAATGTCTCATACCAAATTCTAGGGGCTTGATGAAGTCCATACAAAGCTTTACTCAGCTTATACACTCGATGTGGAAATTCTACATCCTCAAGGCCCGGAGGTTGCTTCACAAACACATCGTCAGTGATAGGACCATATAAAAATGCACCCTTTACATCCATTTGATACACCTTAAATTTCAAGAATGAAGCATAAGCCAGGAAAACTCGAATCGATTCAAGTCTTGCAACTGGTGCAAACACCTTATCATAATCTATCCCTTCTTCCTGTGTGTATCCTTGTGCAACAAGTCTTGCTTTGTTCCTTATTACTATACCAAGATCATTAGTCTTATTTCTAAACAACCATTTTGTGCCTATAGCATTTTCTCCTTCAGGTAAATCCACTAAATTCCACACTTCTTGTCTGCGAAATTGAAGTAATTCTTCTTGCATAGCTTCTATCCAATCATTGTCCTTTAATGCTTTGGTAACATTTTTATGAACAATTTAAGACAGAAAACAAGAGTATAAGCATAAGTTTGCTTGTTCTGATTTACTCCTTGTTGTTCTCTCATTCAATGGACCAATAATTTGAGAAATTGGATTATTCTTGTGAATACGAGATGTTGGAATCTCATCATATTGAATATTAACATCCAGATTTGTTTGGTTTAAGTTGGAAAGCTGATGTAACAAATTAGAAGAATATAGATTAAAATTTGGAACTTGAGTTGGTGAGTTAATAAAGTAATCAAAGTTATCAGTATCAACTACATCACCGATGGATGATGTTCCAGACTCAGGTTGCACGAAATATTACCATCATTAGGAAAAGGTTGCGATCCTTCCTGGTCAATTGAGACCGAATGATTTGAAGCTGAATTAGCATGATCATTGTCATTTAATCGTATTGATGAATCCTTGACAAATGATAAAAATGGGTAGTCTGAGCTAGAATCATCTGGGTCATCAGAATCTGAGTCCTCACTGAAAGATCCAAGATCTCCTCTAGAGTTCTTCTTACCTATAGAATCAAAACAATTTGATTGATTAAACAAGTTAGATTGAAAAGAGTTTGATAATGAATCTAAATCAAATAACCATGCATGACCATTTGCAACAAATGGAAAAGAATTTTCCAGAAATTTAACATTGAATGTTTCAAGAATTATATTTGTCCTAGAGTTGTACACTCGATAGGCTTTTGAAACAGATGAATATCCAATGAAAAATCCATTATCAGATTTTGCATCAAATTTTCCTAACTGATCATTTGAATTAAGAATCATAACAGGACAACCAAATGATTTTAGAAAATTTATGTTCGGTTTCCTGCCAAACATTAACTCAAAAGAAGTTTTCATTTTATCTTTCACAATTAAGGTTCTGTTCTGAACAAAACATGCATTTGATTTAGCTTCATCCCAAAAAGTTATAGGAATCATTGCATTAGCTAACATAGAATGAGCAGCTTCAATCAATGTTCTGTTCTTCCTTTCAGCAACTCCATTTTGTTGAGGAGTTCTGGGAGCACTGAACTGATGAGCTATCCCTTTCTGAGCACAAAACATTTCAATGTTAGCATTTTTGCATTCCGTTCCATTATCACTTCTTATTATTTTCACTTTATTTTCTAATTGATTTTCAACTTTAATGATAAATTCTTTTAGTAATTCAGCCGTTTCAGATTTAGCATACAAAAGAAAACCCATGAAAATCTTGTATAGTCATCAATGATAACTAAACAATATGATTTTCGTCCACTACTCTTGACATTTGTTGGTCCAAAAGATCTATATGTAACAATTGAAGAGGTTTGGAAGTTGAGTTTATGAGTTTGGTCTTATAAGACGCTCTGTGTTTTTTTCCCTTTAAATATGCTGAGCAGTGATCGGTTGTTGCAAACTTCTGAGATAGAAGTCCAATAACATGATTTCCTGATACAAGCTTGTTCATATTCTTGAAATTTGAATGTCCGAGACGTCTATGCCAAAGATGGATTTCATCATTTGATGCTTTAACAATTAGGCAAGTTGTTTCGGTTGAAGGATCAACTTGAGACATATCTAGTTTGTATACATCTCTATCCCTTTCAGCTGTAACAATTACCCACTCTTTGCTTATCTGAAAACCTGGCTTCAAAACATAACAGAATGAATATTCAAAAAGAACAGAATATGATTTATCACAATTTGGGATACACTTAAAAGATTAAAGTTCAACTGTGAGGAAAAGTTGACTTTGTCAAAGCTTATTATCCCATTTGATACTGTTCCTTCTCCAGTTATTTTTCCACCAGCATCACCACCAAAGGCGACATGAGTTCTATCTTTTCACATAAAGTCTTGTAACAAGGCAGGATTGCCTGTCATATGCCGGCTACACCCACTATCCACATACCATGTATTGTGTGGTCTTCTTGGGCGTACCTGCACAACAAGAAAATTAAGTTGATCTATCCACCCAAGCCGAGATGGTCGTGGGTTTTCCAAATTTATCAACAATGGTAAATTGTTTGTAATGAAGATTATTCAAATCAGGTTTATTTTTTATGAATTTACCAATCTTGTTTTGGAAATTGTTTGAGTTATTTTTGAAAGCATTCATACCTTTGATTTATCAATTTTTGACACAAATTGATGACTAGCATCTTTATTAGTCATTTTTACCGATCTTGGTATGATTGTTCTTGCACATTTTTAGATCTCACATAATATTTCTTTTGGAAAGTGTAAGGCCCCGTTCCCGGGACGCTTACAGCTGGGTTCCCATCGCACATAAAACATATAATTACATTTGAATTTAAATAAATCGCAGCGGAAAACTAAAACAAACTTTCATGTCCATGTAAATGCTTTTGCAAACTAATACAACATTCATTACAAAAATTGTTTGTTCGCATTACAATGCAAAAACATAAATCAAAAGATGCCATCCCAAAAAGGCTGAGTAGTCGCCTGTGCCATCCTCAGCAATCATTACCTGCCAACTGGAAACACATCAAAGTCAGCGTTGCTGAGTGAGTTCTAGTTTTATAAATAAAACATACTTTACTTTCAGATAAAACCGTTCGTACTTTTACATGATCACACATCATACGTACACATAAATAATATCATTATTATCTTCCTTCATTCGTTCATCCCTTCTTTCATTACCTTACTTGCACATCGGACATCATCCCGAACCAATACCATGTGCTACACCCCGATTAGTCGTAGCTACCGGGCCGAAGTCAACAAATGACAGCTAAACGTATGCCGCGGTACTAGGAGTAACCGTCAGTCTTAGCTACTGGGCCGAAGTCAACGAATGACAGCTAAACGTATGCCACGGTACTAGGGGTGAGCGGTAGAGGTCCTACATTTGTGGTCAATCACCAAAAGGGACCCCGAATCCGATGTGTGCAAGACGTTCATTCGTTCATCATGTTCCTCTTCCTTTATCTTTCACTTTACGTTACATAATACTTCGTTCATTCATCATAACAAGTAAAGCCACATGAAAGATATTATACATCACATTAAGGAACATAAACATGCATCAACATCAAATCATACATGGCAACATCATACATACATAACGTACAACATCCTGACCCTCATCATGCCCAACATGCCTCTAAGACCTCGATCGTCATCTTAAAGACTCTTATGGGAACCTTTACATCAACACTTACATCTGCACTTTCCCCCGAAAGTCAGAAGTTAATCTACACCTTCCTCGGGTTCAACAGCCCTATTCGGGTGTATGGACACCCCTCAGTCGCCTGGCCTCCATGCGACTGAACATCATGCGATTGAACTAATACGGATGAACACCTATGCGAATGAACATCCAGTCGTGCGAATGGAACCTCAGTCGCATGACCCCCATGCGACTGGCCCTCCAATCGTGCGAATGAACCCCAATCGTGCGAATGGACCCCAATCGCACCCTAATCGGCCGTATGGCCTCCATTCGGCCTCCAGTCGGTCGCCTAGCCCTAACTGGTGCAGAGTGCAGTTCAACCCGACTGCAGCCGAGGGTTTTCGGCCTCGAAACTCATGTAAACCCATTTTAAGCCTAAATCGCCCATCCTAAACCTTAGGGATGCATACCATAACATCATTCAAGCACAACCAAGCAAGAAATCAAGTCACAATCGCGTCATACACATACACACCCGCATACATACGGGTTTTCACCCAAAACGCGAAAAAGAGTTTTTCAGATGTATTCCAGCCCCAAAATCATTTGAAAACAAGTAAAAGAGGGGTCCTAGAACTCACCTAAACGAGCACAATGACAAGAGCTTCGACTCGGCTTGCTTCACGACGATTTTGGCGACCCGGACCGACCCGAACCAACACTTTTTCCTCTTTTTCCCTCTTCTTTCTCTCTTCTCCCTTTATGAAGCTGAAATGTGGATGTGGGGAGAGTGGGCTGCCCTCTCCCTACATATATCACCATATTTCCCAACTTTTCTTCGTTGGCGGTTTTGGTCCCTCAACTTTTGGACTTTATTTTCTTTTCTTTCTTCACCGGCTTCAAAATAATAAATATCCGGGTGTTACAAGTCCACCCCCCTTAAATAGGTTTCGTCCCCGAAACCTGTTATTCGTCGAACAAACGTGGATAATGCTGTCTCATTTCTTCTTCAGTCTCCCACGTTGACTCGGATCCCTTCCTGTGCTTCCACTGTACACGCACAAGAGGAACCACTTTATTCCTTAGCCTCTTTTCTTTACGATCGATGATTGCCACCGGTTGCTCCACGTAATTGAGCCTTTCATCTATTTCAATGTCTTCCAATGGAACAATCATGTCTTCATCAGCTATACACTTTCTCAGATGAGATACATGGAATGTCGAGTGAATCCCACTTAACTCATCTGGCAACTCCAATCTATAGGCCACCTCCCCTACTCGAGCAATGATTCGAAAAGGGCCTATATATCTTGGGCTCAACTTGCCCCGCTTTCTGAATCTGATAATACCCTTCCAAGGTGAGACCTTCAGCATAACCCGGTCACCCACCTGGAACTCAATTGGCCTACGTCGCTTATCGGCATACGACTTCTGTCTATCCTTGGCTGCCTTCATGAAGGCTTTAATCTTTTCAAGCTTCTCTGTCGTAGCCTCGATTACCTCGACGCTCCCCAATTCCTTCCGACCAATATCACCCCAACAAACGGGTGTTCTGCATCTCCTACCGTATAGCATCTCATATGGTGGCATACCAATACTGGCATGATAGCTGTTATTGTATGAGAATTCAGCTAACGGTAAGTGGTCATCCCAACTTCCACCAAAATCGATCACACATGCCCGGAGCATGTCTTCCAGTGTCTGAATGGTCCTTTCTGACTGACCATCAGTCTGGGGATGATAAGCCGTGCTAATATGTAACCTCGTCCCCATAGCGTCGTGGAATTTCTTCCAAAATTTAGATGTAAACCGAGTGTCACGATCAAACACAATAGACACCGGCACACCATGACGAGCTACAATTTCTTTATGAACAGATCAGCCAACCTCTCCGATGAATACGTCTCGCGGGTCGGTAGAAAATGAGCGCTCTTCGTCAGACGATCAACTATCACCCATATGGCATCATACCCTTTCGGAGTACGTGGAAGCTTCGTAATGAAGTCCATGGTGATGTGCTCCCATTTCCATTCTGGTATATCCAAAGGTTGTATCTTCCCATACGGCTTTTGATGCTCTGCCTTCACCTGTAAGCAAGTAAGGCACTTACTCACATACTCCACCACGTCACGCTTCATACCCGGCCACCAATAATCTTTCTTCATGTCATGGTACATTTTCGTGGCACCAGGATGAATGGAGTATCGAGTCTTGTGGGCTTCATCCATTATCTTCACCCGTAGATCCCCAAAACGAGGAATCCACACACGACCGAATCGAGTTCCAACACCGAGTGTGTTTTCACCCAATTCCCCAACCAGACCTCTCATTCTTTCCGAGTTAAGATGATCTTCTTTCAATGCCTCATCTTGAAACTCCTTAACTTGCTTCATCACATCGGAGGTCATGATTAATTGATAAGCTTTCACCCGAATCGGCTCGGGCCTCTCTTTTCGGCTAAGGGCGTCCGCCACCACATTAGCTTTGCCCGGATGGTAATGGATCTCGCAATCATAATCCTTTATAAGTTCCAACCATCTCCTCTGCCTCATGTTCAGATCCTTTTGCTCGAAGAAGTACTTCAAGCTCTTATGATCGGTGAATATGGTGCACTTCATCCCGTAGAGATAGTGCCTCCAATCTTTAGTGCAAAGACCACGGCTGCTAGCTCCAAGTCATGAGTGGATAATTAACCTCATGAACCTTTAACTGTCGAGATGCATAGGCTATAACCTTCCCTCTCTGCATTAACACACACCCCAACCCTGAGTAGGAAGCATCAGAATAAACCACCAAATCTTCGCTTCCATCGGGTAATGACAGAACAAGAGCTTGAGTCAGTCTTGCCTTCAGCTCTTCGAACGCCTTCTCTTGAGCTTGACCCCATACAAACTTCACATCCTTTCGGGTCAACTTAGTTAGTGGAGAAGCAATCTTAGAGAAGTCTTGGATGAATCTTCTATAGTAGCCCGCCAAGCCCAAGAAACTACGGATCTCGGATGGCGTCTTTGGTGACTTCCATTGCATAACCGCCTCCACCTTCGCCGGGTCAACCATAATCCCATCAGGATTCACCACATGACCCAAAAACTGAACTTCGCGCAACCAAAATGCGCACTTGGAGAATTAGCATACAATTTCTCCCTTCTCAACGTCCCTAGAACCTCTCGAATGTGACTGGCATGCTAAATCCCGCTCTTCGAATAAATCAGGATATCATCAATA